>JAZEWT010000023.1:13210284-13229730 GCA_036362905.1 Mordacia mordax | reverse complement strand
GCGGAACGATGGCGTTGGCGACCAGTAGCGCTGCTGCCGGCTCACAGTAAGATCACCCAGGTTCGATCCCCAGCTCGGGTAACTGCGGTATTTCTGTGCGAAGTTTGCGTGTTCTTCGCGTGTCCGCGTGGGTTTTCCCCGGGTATTCCGGTTTCCTTCCACAGTCTAAAGACACGTTGCATAGGCTAATTAGCCTACTGCGCTATACCCAGGATGTGACACTCGTAGAGGCAGGGCGCTTTTTGAGGGGCATTTATTTTGCAGGACAATTAACCTGGACAGCAGCTTGTAATTTGGACGGTGGGAAGAAACCGGAATACCCGGTGAAAACCCACGCGGACACGGAGCGAGAGAGAGAACACGCGAACTCCACACAGAAAGGCACCCGCGCCGGGAACCGAACCAGGGTCACAGCGCTACCCAGTGCGCAGCCACCGCGCCGCCCGTTCATCAGTCGTTTCCTTCCTTGGTTGGTCTTCTTTTTCAGCTCGTGGCTTTTAACAGTTATGTAATGCAGATAAACGATAACATCGGAATTTATTTACCTCCGGCTGGTAATGATTGCCTATAAAGCCATTGTATTTGCGCTCTTAATCACACAGGTGCTGCTTGCGTGTTATTCATAGATAATTATCCACCGCCGCTGGCAACGTGAGTAGCCCTGTCGCCTCACACCGAGAAGGGTCTGTGTTCGCTCCCCGGCTCGGGTTTACTGTGTGGCGTTTGCGTGTTCTGCCCGTTTCCACGTGGGTTTACGCCGGGTACTCCGTTTTCCTCCCACTGTTCAAACACACCCTGCAGCCTAGGTAAATTTGCCTGCTGAGTAAATTGCCTCGAGTGCACTGCGATGTATTGGGCACAGCCCCGCCTTGCGCCCTCTGTCTGCCCGGATAGGCTCCGATGCCCCGTGACTCTGTACAGGAATAAGCAGGTATTGATAAGGATGGTGATGATTATCGCCGCTTGATTTCGCTCTGCTTAAAATGAAGAACGATTGCAGGTTTTTATTGCAAAACTTGGAGTGCAATGACACGTTTTTACATGTACGGCTGTGTTATGTATATACGTATACGCGTATGTGTCTACACCTGGCCTGGCACAGGCGCCGTGGGGATGTTACCGCCAATTCGTGGCGACCGGGGATCTTGTTGTTGTTTGTGAATAGCTGTTGGGTAGCGGTAGTGTGTTGGTCCATGCGCATCACCTCTGCATGCCATGTGTGAAACATCGCCACTCAAGAACATACAGACGGCCGTACGTCGTGGTGCTGGCCACCCACCCCCTCCAGTGCCCTACCGGCCTGGATGTACGTGCTCGCTAAGAGCCCTTGCCCCAACTCTGTTAAGACTATGGTGGGGGGGGGGCGGTGCGTGAAAGCTGAGCTAACGCGTGTGTGCCCTGTTAGAGAAAAGGGCCGCCGCGTTATGTAGCCCGCGTGGGGTTCTAACACTGCGGTATAACGACGGGCGGCGCAGCGGAAACATCTCTCTGTGTGAGTGGAGGCGGCCGCGTGTTTGCTGTGAAGCCACGTGCTTGAGATTAGCGAACATGATTTTTGTTGGTCGAGCTCCGCGCGGGGCTTCGGTCGGGTACTCCGGTTTCCTCCCACAGTCCAAAGACACGCTGCTGCTCACTTTATTTGTCCTTTTTTCTGCATTGTTATGTCGGTCAGTTCGGACGCTTGTTGTGTCCCAAGAATGTCGCAGCTAGAGCTCGCAAGCTCACTGGGTCCTTTTCTCTGTAATAATAAACATTTTTATCTATACTGCCTTAGTTAACAGGCACCGGTGCCCTGTGATCGGCTGGCGTCTCATCCTGCGTATAGTCCTGCCTTGTGCCCTGTGTTTGTCGGAATAGGCTCCACAGGATAGACTGTAAGGTCAAGTGCCGTTTAGAGAGCACCTATAAAGGATGACGCGGCACATGACGGGGTGGGCGACCAGCACTGCGCTCGGACGCCTTTGTCTCCTTAGTGGCGATATTTTACACACCGCGCAAGCTACACATTTGAGGCTGAGTCGACCTAGCGAAGGCCCAGGGCCTGTTTAAATATTCGCCGGGCCAGTATCGCAGCGCGCAAACCGCTGCACTATCTCTCCCCACTATCATCAAAGACCCAGACGGCACAGACACCCCCCATCCCCATCCCCCTCCCCACACGGAGAGCCGCGTGAACATGGCTCTAATGATTGCATTGGCAGCATCATTAAACGCCGATAAGAGTCCGTGGGTCGCGCCCGCTCTTAAACAGGCCGCCCCTGTGTCGCGTCTCCCGAGGAAGCCCTTGAGGCTTCTTGGCTGCGGTAGGACGAGCTGATCAAAGCGAGATGCCCCGAGATTACCGCTTCAGTGGGCCGCTGAGATGAGACTCAATCGCGACCAGCGTGCTCGCCTCTTTCTTTACCAGGGGGAGACGGGGGGGATGGGGGGCCGGGGGGGCCTCATTTCTTCTCGGCAGCGCTAGCAGGCTCAGCCATGGGGGAGGGGGGGGGCGTTTGACTGAGCGAAATCGAAATACAGTTATAATAATTGCACTTCCAGAGCGCTTTTCACCCGAAGGTCACAAAGCGCCCCCAGTACCCCAGTTGGCGGGGTGAGTAGCGCCGCTGCCTCACAGCAAGAAGGTCCCGGGTTCGGTTCCCAACTCGGGTGCCATTCTGCGTGGAGTTTGCGTGTTCTCTCTCTCCCCAAGTACGCTTTTGGGTTTTCATCGGGCACTCCAGTTTCCTCCCACCGTTAAAAGACACACTGCTGCCTAGGTTAATTGGCCTGCTGAGTTAATTTCCCGTAGTGCCCTGCGATGTATTGGCGTCACATCCTGGGTATAGTCCCGCCTTGCGCCCTGTGTCTGCCGGGATAGGCTCAGCTCTCCGCAACCCTGTTCAGGATTAAGTGGGTACTGATACTGAACTGAACATCGGCATACAGACTATTGCACAACAATCTGTAGGTACTTCTTGTCAGTACAAATATTTATTATTGCCAGAAATCGTAAAACCTTCTCTCTTTTTTTACAATTCGATAATCTTTTCACAATTGAACAACAGCCCGTTTGGCAACATTTAGCAAACATTGGCGAGAAAGAGTCTAACATTGACTTGACAAGACTAACACTTGCGAGACAGGGCTGACAATAGCGAGACAGGGTCCTACACTGGCAATAGAGAGGTCTAACACTGGCGAGACAGGGTCTGAAACTGGCGAGACAGGGTCTAACACTGACGAGACAGGGCCTAACACTGGCAATAGAGATATCTGACACGCGCGAGATAGGATCTGACACTGGCGAGACAGGGTCTAACACTGGCAATAGAGAGGTCTAACACTGGCGAGACAGGGTCTAACACTGACGAGACAGGGCCTAACACTGGCAATAGAGAGTTTTAACACTGACGAGACAGGGTCGACACTGGCGAGACAGGGTCTAACACTGGCAATAGAGAAGTCTGACAATGGCGAGACAGGGTCTAACACTGGCGAGACAGGGTCTAACACTGGCGAGATTGGGCCACAGAGAAAGCCATCTCTCGTGTGGTAGAAACATTTTTAAGGACGATGCATACATCATCAAGGCTTTTGTTTGTACGTTTTGTGACAATCACGGGTGGTTTTTCGTAAACTTGACAATGTGTGAAAGGTCTCTATTTAGTGGTGTAACATCTTAACACTTGTATTATTGCCATAAATAGTAAATTACCTTCTCTTTTTATATATGGATAGCTAGATGTTAATTACTAGAGCAGAAATTATCCAGTGAGTTCGCAAGCTCTGCATGTGGGATTTCTGCAATAGAAGAAACGTTCAATCTGTCCAATGCCAGAACGTATAAAATCACAAGGTAAAAAACAAACTCACGGCACCAAATTGTGCAAAGACGAAACGCTAACGGTATTTATAAAGTAAACAGTAATACGCAAAAGTGTGCAAATAAACAAACTTACAGCAACAATTTCCCAAGTTTCATAATTGATGGGTCTTTGGCAAGAATTGACAAATTGACAAGAATGATCTATTACTGCTGGATACTGTGTTACAATATGAAACCTAACATTAAAATTGAAGTCCGTTATGACAACTGCCATTGCGTGGATTCGGTGAATTTTAATCAGTGTGGGCGGGATCGGAGACTCATCATTGAATTTTGCCTGGGGCCCCAGGATCACTAACAGAGCGCCGTTGCTGGATAGGGGCTGAGTGCGGCGGTTCGCGTTGGCGGTGGGGGCGGGGTTAATTAATCAAGGATCGCTATGGATAAAGGGAGCAAGCGATGGGTGATGGGGAGCGAAGCGAACGGGGAGAGAGAGCAGGAAGAGAGTGGGGAGAGAGCGGCGGCGGTGAGAGAAAAAACTTTGAATTTAAAGTCCGATTATTTTATTTCTCCTCAAAAACACATTGTTTCCACCAATCATAAACCGCAATATACACAATTAAGACATTATACGTAATGTTCAACTAATTACACCATGTGACCCACATCGCTATAAATACAGTTTATAATGCACACAACTCTTTACACTGTTTGATCGACACCTCCATAAATACGGTTTATGATTTATAACGCGGGCGGCGCGGTGGCCCAGTGGTTAGCGCTGACGACTCACAGCAAGAAGGTCCCGGGTTCGAATCTCTCGGCTCGGGTGCCTTTCTGTGTGGAGTTTGCATGCTCTCCCCGTGTCCGCGTGGTTTTTCGCCGGGCACTCCGGTTTCCTCCCACAGTCCAAAAGCATGCTCCTGGATAGGTTGATTGGCTCGCAGACTAAAATTGTCCCGCAATGCCCGGCGATGGACTGGCGTCCCGTCGTCGGGTGTATTCCTGCCTTACGCCCTGTGTTTCCGGGATAGGCTCCGGCTCACCGTGACCCTGTATAGGATTAAACGGTTTCAGATAATGAGATGAGATGAGATTTATAACGCATACGTATTAATTCAATTTTCTCGAGAGAGTGTGTGTGGGGGGGACTTTTTTGTTCCTTTTAAGTCCAATTGTATTGCTCCTCCGAGGCAAATTGTCAAGCGAGAAAATATATAATTATTTACACCCCGTGACCCACATCCCCTTAAATATAGTTTGTAATTTCTAACGCGCGCACACTCATTAAAATTATAAGGTATCCAAACCTTCATAGAGAGAGAAAAGATTATTTGCACCAATGGGAAGCCACCATATATACATTTAAGACAATAAACGGTATCTGCAACTATTTACAGCCTGTATGAGCGACATGTCTTTAAATTACTATTTAAACTTCATAACGCGCACGCATTAATTTAGTTACTAGAGGGAGAGAAAGGGAAAATAAAAAAACCGCTGAAAGGATGATTAGAACGATATTTCGTAAATATACAGAACTGACGTTTCTGCTGATCAGCGGAAAAGAGTGAGGAATCGTGGTCGAGAGATTGAGAGAGAGTGCGAGAGAAGATGAGAGGGAGAGAGAGATGGTGAGACCCTCGAAAATTAGGGCAAATTAAATTGTGACCTGGAGGAGGTTCTCGTGAGTGTGCGTGCACAGAGCGCTGCCCCAGCGCTGCAGGAAGCTGGGCACCTTCCCAGCGTTCGTGTAGAAGGCGGCTTCAGGCGTTGACTCGCCTTGATGAGACTTTTGGTTATAGCGAGCGGGAGAGTGGTAAAGGGAGAGAGGGAGAGGGGGTGAGAGAGATGGTGCGAGTCAGGGTGAGGGTTAGAGTGGGGGAAAGTCTTTTGTTTGCATCGATTTTTTTTTACAAAAAAAACGAAAATAAGCTGAAAAGATGATTAAACCGGAGTTCGCAAATACAGAACTGACGGGGTTTTTTTTTACAGATCGGCAAAAAAAAGAAAAATCGTCAAAGAGAGTTAGAAGGCGGAGGGGAGAGAGGGCGGGGAGAGAGCGTGGAGAGAGCGGGGAGACCTACAAGCGAACCTCGAACTCTCTGCCTCTCACAGGCAGAGGCAAAGTTCTCCAACACAGTTGAACACACTTGGCACTGCTGTTAAGCCAACACACTTGAAGAGCCGGCACGGCGCACGAGTGGGTGGGTGGCCAACACCACACCTGGCCGCCTTTGTCTCCCCGGCGCTGATGGTTACTTGGCGTCACGTACTCTTTTAAGGCTGAGCTGATCGAGGAGAGGCCCAGGATGAAAGCGATGGAACAAACTGGGTTGGCTGGGTTCGCAGCACAGGGCGTTAACCGCTGCGCCACCGCTCCCCACCTCCACACCGCCACCCAACAGGGCGTTAACCGCTGCGCCACCGCTCACCACCTCCACACCGCCACCCAACAGGGCGTTAACCGCTGCGCCACCGCTCACCACCTCCACACCGCCACCCAACAGGGCGTTAACCGCTGCGCCACCGCCACCCACTTTCTATTCTCGAAACCCAATGTTGACACTAGCACGCGTGGAGTTGATGTGGCGTGGGTGGTCATAGTGCGCCGCTAGCAGGACACCCACACCCACGCCTGGACGCTGCTGCTTTCTTCATGATCATGGTTGGGGTTTCATCTTTATACAAGTTGGTGTTGTGCGTTTGTTTAATTGCGCAATCGTGCGTGTTACTCTTATGACTACGGTTAGAGTACCGCGACGGCTCGATGCGTGGCGATTGCTCACCAAAGCGGTCCTTTCGGGATAACTGTGTCGAGCGCTCTCTCTCTCCCTCTCCTTCGCGACGTTGCGCCTCCCATGGGGAGAAATTCTCACCCATCGAGCCCTGACAACCCGACATCGCTACCCGTGCTCATTCGTCATCATTCTCCGTCTCGCAATCATTGAGGAGCATATGCACAGGTGGTTGTTCTACAGCCGCGACTCATCAGTGGGCCGCGAGAAGCTCACCTAGCGGTCCGTGGAGACCAGAGTGGGCCTTGAGGTGCAGAAGGTTTAGCACTTCTGCTCCTCGGTTCATCTCAGCACGCTCTACAGGGTGGTGCAGATGTTCGGTGTCGCCCATTTAATAAACCCCAATTTATATCTCTTCGTTCATTAACTTCGGTTTAAGATCACCCCGTTAATATCAGACGGCTGATACACGAGCTATTTATCTTGCCCGCATCCACACTGCTAGAACATATTACGTTTAAGAGAATTAAGTGGGGGTCACAATACATTTGGACCACTTTGAACAGCGTCAGCGCAACACCCCGAACAATTCAACTCATATAGGAGGCGACGTTTCGGGCGATGAGCCAGCTGCATGGGCACACGTTTAAACTGTAACAAATAAACGCTTTTACAACGGGGATATTGAACGCAGTGTTCACAGTTACGTTTAGATGTGTATTGTCATTTTAGATAGATGTTTATAATTACAGCAGTAAGTACGCGATGAGCTTGCAAGCTCCAGGTGTGAGATTCCTGGGAGACAATAAACGTCCGAACTGACTAACCCACAAAACCAAGGGCAGATAAACTCACAGCAATAATATGCGCATAAATGAAACTAACATATGTGTACATTTATAAACGTCGCGTTTGTGTTAACACACAAAAGACGTGACCCTGATCCGTTACATCACAACAGCTACTGGTGGATCCATAACGTTTAGCACGAGATATTTTACACAGGAGATGTTGTATATATGCATGGATGAGGCACCCGTGGGTATGACTCGATAGCTTTTTATCGGCTTCAGTGTCACGCTCCACCGCTGGCACGGTCGTTTCACTTTAGACTCAGAGACCCTATATATTGGCATTGTTTGACCGCTGCCAGTGAGAGATGGGGGGCACCCACGTTGGAATTGCCACGCTAACCAGGTTGTTCTCGTCGTACAGCGACGATTCCATTCCGTTTGTGCCCAATTCCATCTCAATATCATTTCTCGAACACCGTTACAATGCACGAGCAGAGTAAGAATAATTGCACTTCAGAGCGCTTTTCACCCGAGGGTCACAAAGCGCCGCATAGAGCTGCGGAGAGAAGGGAAGGTTGTACAAGAAAAGGTAACACCTTTTCTTTTTAACACATGCACACTGGCGACCGTACTGATAGTTTATATTACACTGTAGTTCATTTAACATTAACCCTTGTAATATATGACATTCACTAGTAGATTGCTGTTACAACTGTTAATAATTTTCAAAATATCAGAGCATTCAATACATTGAAACAAGTTTCAGTGAAATAACAATTCACGCACAATGGTGAAACACACCGCATTACAAACATGCGAAAACAGTGTCAGCTACACACAGGGAATACGAGAGGAGAACACACACTACCAAAACATTCGCGAGGTGCAGCAGATCAGTGGGCCATCGCCAAGTCAAATCCGCATCCAAACCACAACCCCTGCTAGGACCAAACCCCTGACCACCTCACCACCGACTCCAGAGTACCTGCTGCAGGCGCCATTTTGTTCCGAGCGTATAACACGTTATTATGACGTCACTATGACGGCAGAAGCGTGCTTGAAAGGGTTGATGGCACTGGTGCAAAATGTGGAAATTTGAAGCGGCAATAGTGTTACAGTTTTAGAAGGACGAGTATTAAGTGTTGTGCAGATAATGAGATGTCAAAGCCTTGGCGTTGTGAAGGTAAAATGTGCGCTTATAAATGATTTGAACCCAGCACCCTCAGGGGAGACACACAAAACCAAAGATCACCCTTATCACCTGGGAGGCCCGGGACTGTTTCATAAAATCATCAGTGGTGTTGGCCGTGAGTGGGAATCGAACTGGGATTTGTAGTCCAGCGCACTGACCATAGTGCCACCGCTCCGCATCAGAGCGGACATATATTAACAAAAACAAAGACCCCCCGTATAGCCTTATCAGACTGTAGGGTCGAGTGCCATTAGCGACTACCTCTGCAGGTCGACACGGCACATGAGGAGGTGGGGGTGACCAGCGCCACACTCGGTCGCCTTTGTCTCTCTAGTGGAAAAATTTACACACTGCACAAGGCAGTCATTTGAGGCTGAGTCAACCTAGGGGAGGCCCAGGACCGGTTCATAAAATCATCACTGGTGTTTGGAGTGAGCGGGATTCGAACTCGGGTCGCCGGGTTTGTAGTCCAGCGCGCTAACCGCTGCGCCATCGCTCCCCACTATATATGAACGTACAGGTACATAGACACTACAGATTACATGAGTCAGTCTCATCCGTCGCTTGAACACCAAAAGTGCATTCACATCCGCTAGGAAAGGACATCTGTTTAAAGCCCATAGCCGGGCGAATGGACCAATTGAAATGCACACTCACAGTTCACGCGCATTGTAGAGTTCATATGTTGAGTGAAAAGGCCATCATTGTCATTACCCGCTTAATCTTGTACAGGGTCACAGGGTGCCGAAGCCTATCCCCGCAGACAGAGGGCGCACGGCGAGGCCATGCGCAAGATGTGATGCCAGTACGTCGCAAGGCACTGTGGTGAATTTGCTCAGCAGGCCAATTAACCTCAGCAGCTGCGTGTCTTCGGATAGTGGGAGGAAACCGGAGTACCCGGCGAAAACCCACGCGGATACTATCTATAATGAGACAAGGGTGTGTATGTGTGTGTGTGTTCGCTCTGAGGGTACCGGGTCCGAATGTTCTACCCGCGCGTATTTTATTTGCACAATAGCTTCACTTCCCACGTATTGGTCACCCTTCTGAGTGATATTCTCAAAAATAACATCACGAGGAAGTCCACGTCAAGGAATCAACTTGACGTCTCAGCAACGAGAGAGGCCAAAATTACGTGGTCCAGCTGACAACAATACCGCCCGTAGGACGGGCACGCTGCTAATTCCTAGAGCTATTGGCGTGTTTTACGCAAAGATAAAAGTCCCCCGCGTAGCCTTAACAGATTATATGGTCTGTCAGCAAGCACCTATAGCAGTCAGGGGTGGGTGGCCAGCACTACACTCACGCACACACACGCGCGCATATCTACACGCACGCACATATCACACACACAGGAGCATAATCCGCCCCGTCGCCTGTCAAAGAGAGGCGCCATAAGAAGCTGGCTTTCAATGCCTCCCAGACGTTAGCCTAAGTTCATTGCCTCTGCAAACAGCTTAACTCGCCGTCGTGTATGGCAGCGAGAGCATTTGCATTTATTACTGGAATTATTGGTCAGGGGGGCGGGGGTTGTGTGGGGAAGGAGGGGCTGTCATGGTGGGGGGGGGATTGGGGGTCCGAGAGATTTGAGAGAGAATTCACACAATGTGCGTGGAGACCGCACTCCCACCCACCCCCGCCTCCTCTAACCAAACCTCAGACGTGGATTCAAATCCGTTCTCAGCGGGAGGGGAGTGCGCTGGGGGAACTCCGGAGCCGAACCGGAGAGCGACGCTCTGAGGCGAGGGAGAGAATACGGAGCCGCAATGCAATAATAATCATCACTACGGGGGAGTCTCTGGTCATGCGCGCCGACTCGCGGGTGCGGGGGGGGGCGGACGGGATTTTCATGTGGGGCCAGCAGCACTCTGAGCGCTCGTCACCGTTGTATGTGTGTGGATGTCGCGCGCTGCTCCCAGACTCCCCGTCCATTGGAAAGTCATCTGAGTCCCTGGACATCTTCAAATCCCGTCTCAAGACTCACTTGTTCCGTAAAGCCTTGAAGTCCTCTGCCTAGGACTGTTGATGTTGCTCACTGCTGTGCGCTTGGATGATCGCTCACTTTTGGCCTGCGCCTGCTCAGGAACACTTATATCTTTTAAAATTGTTACTTAATGAGCTTAATTGATTTATATTCGTTATTTTATTTGATACATATTAGTGTTGTTGTCATGCCGTTCTCGCTACAGCTATGTGCAGCGTTTTGTGACCCTCGGGTGAAATACGCTTTATAAATGCAAATATTATTATCTACATGTGGGGAGCGGTGGCTTAGCGGTTAGCGCGCTGGACCACGAACCTGGCGAACCCAGTTCGATTCCCGCTCACGGCCAACACCAGTGACGATTTTCTGAACCGGTCCTGGTCCTCCCCTAAGTGGACTCAGCCTCAAACGAGTACCTGATGAAATGTGAAAGAATACCACTGGGAAGACAAAGGCGGTCGGGCGTTGTGCTTGGCACCCAACCCCTTCGTGCGTCGCGCCTTTATAGTAGCTCGCTTACAGCCCTTGTTCCTAGAGTCTGTTAAGGCTACGCGGGAGATCTTTGTCGAAGTGTCTCTACGTATATCTATGTATATAATGGAGCCAGTGTTTGTATGCTTGTCCGCACTGAGGATACCGGGTTCCAATGCTTCACAAGCGCACATTGTGTCCGCACGGCAGGGAGTCTCGGACAGACTGTCCGCTCTCGGGTTCATCTTCCCGATTACTCCGCGGAAACTTGAAAGCGCCGGCAGGATTCACAGAAAGGACATCAGGAAGACGTCCAGGTCAAACTAGCAATGCCCATTATCATACCGTCATTAGCATAATCTTTGCTGATGAACAAGATAGCCCGTAGGGCGGGTACTCTGCTCATATACATGTCATAAGGGGCGGTGTGTAAAGCATCATTTCACCGCTAAACGAGGGATCTTTGTCTTTAAACATGTTTTTATTGTTGTTGATTTGCTGTTCAGTTGTCGTTGTTGCTGACACGCCGTTCTCTCCACAGCTCTGTGCAGCGCTTTGTGATCCTCGGGTGAAAAGCGCTCTAGAAGTGCAATTATTTCTGTTAATGTATATGAATATGTGAATGTTTGTGTTAGCCCATGTTAACGTGTGATAAGAGATTACACATAGCCCGTATATGCCCTGTGTATGTTCGTCCTTATATAGTTTCGTTTATATTTACTTGCACGTCTTTGTGAAGACTTGTGGACGTGTGTATGTAATAACAATAATCAGAATTTATAGCGCGTGGAACAAATTCATCCAATCTCTACTCAGAGACACCAGGTAACTGGCAGAGAGGTTTGGTCGGTAGTGAAGCCACGTGTTTAGTCGGCGCCAACCCGCCTATATATTACAATCTTGTCGGCCAATTAATTAATAAGTGTTTTTTTCGTTGCGTGAGAAAACTGGAGAACCCGGAAGAAACCCACGCAAAACAGGGGGAGAGAACACACAAATTCCACACAGAGAAGCACCTGCGCCTAGAATCGAACCGCATTTTCTTTCTCTGAGGCGCGGATGTTGACTCTGCGCAGACTCACTGGCACCCGTCAGTGTACGTGTGAGTGGGGAGCGGTGGCGCAGCAGTTAGGGACACTGAGCATCGAACTTGGCGACCTAGGTTCGAGTCTATGTGCGTATTTCTCTGCAGTCGTGTGAGCAGACGATGATGGTTTCGTATACGTGTGGTTGTCTAAGCGTCTATGTGTATATGTTGTTCTTGAACGATGTGTATAAAAAAACCCAAAAAAATGTTACTGTTGCAGATTTTCCGTTCTGATGTCGTTGTTGTTGGCGTGCGGTTCGCTCCGCAGCTCTGTGCTTTGTGACCCTCGGGCGAAAAGCGTTCTATAAATGCAATTATTATTATTATTATTATGAGTCTGTATATATGTAAATGTGAAGCGGTAGATCAGTGGTTAGCGCACTGGGCTACGAACCTGGCGACCCGAGTTCGATTCCCGCTCACTGTTAGCACCAGTGACGATTTTTGCACCAGCCCTAGGCCTCTTGTAGGTCGACTCAGCCTCAAATGCGTGCCTAGTGTGGTGTGTAAATATTGCCACTGGGGAGACAAAGGCAACCGGGCGTGGTGCTGCCCACTCACCCCTTCGTGTGCCGTGCCGGCCTTTATACAGCACAGTCTGTTACGGCTATTCGCTGTATTGCTGTCTATCTGTGTAGGTGTAATGTACACATCAGCTGAATGATGTTTAAACACAGGCCGGTATGCTCTCGACATTATTTATAATTAATAGTAATGATGTTAATCAAGATATCATAATGGGCATTACAATTGCAAACAACGTGACACATCATCATTATCAATACACGTTTAATCCCGTAAAGGGTCTCGTTTTGAACTAATTGTGAGTTTAAGTGCGCAGTGGTGAAAAGAGTTTGGGAACAATTTAGAACGCTCTGCGATTCTGCACGAATTTGATCAAAAAACGTGATCAGATATTCATTCAACTCCCGATAAGAGATAAAGGGAACATGATTAAACAAACGGCGCACGAAAAATAGACTTCTTCATTTACCTTTTAAGCAAAAAAAATATCTAAGGTAATTTTTTTGGGTCAGAAAAAGAACGTGAGCCATTACATTGGGTAGCTGCGGCTTCCTATTGAGTAGCACTAGCTTCAACAGTCCTGTACATCGGCGTGGGGTTTTAAAAATATATATAATTATTCATTGTCATTGTCCGCGGAGAGTCACGGTGAATTCGAAGCTTATCCCAGAAAAGGACGCAAGGCAGGGCTATACTCATGATGAGCCGCCAGTTCATGGCAGGGTACCGTGTTTTGTTTAAATTAAAAAATGTTGCTGGCACATGACTCAGGCGTGTTAACAAGAGGGTAAACAAGTGTAAACAAGAGTGTAAACAAGAGTGTAAACAGAACATTTGGCGATGTTGGCAGTGGTTTCACGGAGCCAACGTCTCTGGTTCTATGTGCTCTGAGGAAGGGCCACTGCCCGAAACGTCGCCTTTTCTCGCCATTTTCAACGCTCGCCACCCATCAGTGGGCCGCGAGCGCCACCTAGTGGTCCGTGGAGACCAGATCTGAGTGGGCCCTTGAGGTGTGAGAGCTTGTGAACCTCCCGCTCTACTTCGTACGCATTTCCGCCGTTAATGTAGCGTTATTAAGTTGTTTTTTTATTTCTTTTATGAATAGCGTAAATTGGTTTGACATATATCTTCCTGTCGTATAACTCGTTGAGACGTAGTGCGTGGTTATTTTTGACGCGCATATACACTCATCCAATAATAATAGTACAATTTATATGGGCAGCAAATTCCGTGCATGACCAGGGACGATACACAGATGTTACATCCATTATCATTATCAATACCCGCTTAATCCTGGACGGGGTCAATGTGATCTGGGGCCTATACCAGCAGACACAGGGCGCACGGCAGGACCATGCCCATGATGTGACGCCAGTTCATTGCAGGCCACCGAGGAAAATTTAGTCAGAAGGCCCATTAGGTTAAGCAGCTGTGACCTATCATTAAGCAATTCAAACATTTGCTGTATCGCAAGAATCCCGCATCCAGAGCTTGCAAGCTCGCGCGGTATTTTCTGCTGTAACAATGAACGTCTATCTATAAACACCCAAGTCTCTGGACTGTGGTTAAAGACCGGAGTACCCAGCAAAGACCCATGGCGGACATGGGGGGCGCGGGGAGATAACACGCAAACTCCACACAGGAATATCGGTACCCGGGCCAGGATTCTAACTCAGGTATCAGGCGATTGGAGGCGGCAGCGTTACTCACTACGCCACCGCGCCCCCCCTCCCATGCACAGACAAATCAACACCAACTCCTCCTACCCCCCCGAAAAAAACGTTATTGTTGCTGATTTTCCCTTCTAATGTCGTTGTTGCTGACACGCCGTTCTCTCCGCAGCTCTGTGCAGCGCTTTGTGACCCTCGGGTGAAAGGCGCTCTATAAATGCAATTATTGCTATTATTAATTATTAAATTAATACCGCTTATTGCTCTTTTTCAATAGCAATCACACCTGTACATGCGCCTTGAATAAATGCGCCTTTGAACGTTTTCGGAACCTTTTCTGTGAGTCCGTGGTTCCGATTTCCCTTGGAACATTGCTTCACCACAATGGAGCCAGGGCACGATGCTCGACGTTTCGCCCCGCGTGCTGGGAACCTGTGTAAGTGAGCTGAGAGGGGCTGTGCAACCCCAAATGGCACACGAGAGAGCGAACTCCGATTCGTATATACTGTATTCTCTCATCTCATCTCATTATCTGAAACCGCTTAATCCTATATAGGGTCACGGTGAGCCGGAGCCTATCCCGGAAACACAGGGCGTAAGGCAGGAATACACCCGACGACGGGACGCCGGTCCATCGCCGGGCATTGCGGGACAATTTTAGTCTGCGAGCCAATCAACCTATCCAGGAGCATGCTTTTGGACTGTGGGAGGAAACCGGAGTACCCGGCGAAAACCCACGCGGACACGGGGAGAGCATGCAAACTCCACACAGAAAGGCACCGGAGCCGAGAGACTCGAACCCGGGACCTTCTTGCTGTGAGGCGTCAGCGCTAACCACTGCGCCACCGCGCCGCCCCTATACTGTATTTGTGTATACTGTATTTGTGTATACTGTATTTGTATATACTGTATTCCATTGTCAGTATTGGGGTGGAGCGGTGGCGCAGTGGTTAGCGCATTCGTTCATTAATTTATTCCTTTATTATGGTCAGTGCTAATCCTCTAAGCTGGGCAGGGTTCTCTTCGCAGACTCAGGGCCCAAGACAGGGCTATACCCTGGACGGGACCGCCGGTCTATCGCAGTGCACCGAGGGTAATTTAGTCAGCAGGTCAATTATAAAATAGACAGTTGCGAGTCTTGGATTGCCCCCAATGAATCCGCGTGCTTACTGTCCGTGGTTTGATTCCAGGCCAAAGCTAATAATAGCGGCGAGCATCACTGCAAACCGGTTCTGATGATTATTCCGATCTCGATAAGACTGGGTGCACGTTTGAGTTCTGGACATTGACAAGCAACACGAGGGATCTTATAAGTGCCTTTGCCTGGCTTTACGAGCCTCCGAAATTAATAATAATATTTGCATTTCTAAAGCGCCTTTCACCCGAGTGTTAAAAGGCGCTCCACAGAGATTTGGAGAGAACGGTATGTCAACAACATCATCACACTCGATCTATTAAGTAAAATAATGACGATAAAACAATGAAGGGCATCAAGTAACAAATAAAATAATTGTTAAAATAAATAAAGGAAGGAATAAATGTCCCTGAGCAGGCGCAGGTCAATAGAGCTCCATCATCCAAGCATACAGCAGAGAGCAGCATCAACAGTCCTCGCCAGAGGACTTCAACAATTATCACCGAAAGTTACGAAACCTGAATGTGCATTTTCTTGAGAGGCATTTAGATGCCACAAGCAGTCCATCCGCATCGTCACCTTGAGATGATGTTCTCATCTGTGAGCCTCGGGCAGAAACGGTGGCCCCAAGGTATATTTCCGTCTGGCTCCATGATCTCTTTGGCATTATCACGAAACCCTAAAGCAGCCTTTGATCACCTCCAGCCAAGGCAGACGTTGTTTTATTTGACCCACACAGGCGGTCATGTACATTATCATTTGTGTCCAGGATGTGTGTCTGTGTGTGCATGGGGAGCGGTGGCTCTGTGGTTAGCGCACTGGGCTATAAACCTGGCCACCCGAGTTCGAATCCCGCTCACGGCGAACACCAGTTACGATTTCTGAACCGGTTCTCAGCCTCCCCTAGGTCGACTCAGCCTCAAATGAGTACCTAGTGCAGTGTGTAAACATTGCCACTAGCGAGACAAAGGCGGTTGAGCGTGGTGCTGGTCACTCACCTCCTCGTGTGCTGTGTCGACCTTCTTAGGTGTTTACTAACGGCATTTGACCCCACAGTATGTTAAGGCTACATGGGGGATCTTTGTCTTTCTCTTTTGTGGATGAGGAGCGGCGGTTCTGTGGTTAGCGCGCTGGGCTACAAACCTGGCGACCCGAGTTCGATTCCGGCTCATGGCCATGAACACCGGTGACGAGCGTATGAACTGGTCCTGAACGTTTCCCTAGATCGACTCAGCTACAAATGAGTATTTCGTGTGGTGTCTTAACATCACCGCTCGGGAGACAAAGACGGCCGGGCGTGGTTCCAGTCACCCACCGCTTCGTGTGCCTTGTCGACCTTCACAGCGCTTTGTGACCCTCGGGTGAAAAGCGCTCTATGAATGCAGTTATTATTATTATATGTGCGCGCGAATGGCACTTGACCCTGTGTTTGCTAAGACTCTGCGGGGCATCTTTGAATGTTCATTTATGCGAAAGTAGGTTAATGTAAAATGTCACTTTGTGGAAGTGGTTCGAAATGACGACACGAGGTGTAGCGAAAAAGTGCAGCAATTGTATCGGTCGAACTGGATCACGGTTAACAGACAGTTTTATATACATTAGCAGAGAACCCGTCCTACGGGTTGTCTGATTCCATGCGTCTCAACACGTTCATCGGACGTTACAATCATGGTGGAAGGGCCCCTGAGAGAGGATTGATTGGCACCAGCGCGCGAGTGGGAATTAAAAGCTGAAAGAGCGTTAAAGTTTCAGGCAGTGGGAGGTAAATCTGAAATGAGACGTAAAGGCCATTGTGTTGAGCAGATCTCGAGCGAGCCGCTCTAGAGATCAAGTCTCACATCCCGAGCGGCGAGAAGCGGCACGGACGATGGTGAGAAATGGCTCGCTCACGGGCTCGATGACCGTTGATTATGACGTTGAATGCAGCGCCACCGCCTCACCACAAGAATGTTCCCGGTTCGATTCCTGGCGCAGGTGCCGCCTGGCTGCGTTCTCCCCGTGTCCGCCTGTGCTTTCACCGGGTGCTTCGGTTTCCTTCCACAGTACAAAGATATGCTGCCACTATTGTCTAGGTTAATCAACCTCCTGACAAAATTGTCCCTGGTGCCCTCTGATGGAGTAGCGTCCCATAAGGGGTATAGCCCTGCTTTGTGCCCTCAGTCTGCCGGGATAGCCCCCCACGTCTTCACACCGCCCCCTTCCCCCAAGTCCCTCCAACGCGTATCGGTAGGGGGGTTTGCGTGACCATACTTCACTTCTCTGTTTGGTGTTCAGTATTTGCTGATGAATGATGAGAAATTCAAGTCCACGCTCGGTTCAGATATCACTCGCCTATGATCTTAGCCGTGGGTTGGAATCTAACCCAGGTCGCTGGGTTCGCTCCAGTTTCCCTAACGACTGTCAAGTCTCCACCCATGTATATATCAAGTATGATGAATGGAGTTATAAACACCTGCTGCCAGTGGCTGCGCGCATCAAACTTAATGTCTTAGTTCTTGACAAGGTGCGCTGGCGCAGTGAGTAGCGCTGTCGCCTCACAGCAAGAAGGATCCAGATTCGGTTCCCGGCACGAGTGCCTTTCTGTGCTGCGTTTGCGTGTTCTCTCTCTACCCGTGTCGGCGTGGGTTTTCGCCAGGTACTCCTGTTTCCTTCCACTGTCCATAAACACGCTGCTGTCTAGGTTAATTGGTTGCTGAGTAAATTACCCCCATTGCCCTGCGATGTACTGCCCTCGCATCCTGGGTATAGCTATGTATTGCGCTCGTTGTCAGCCGGGATAAGCTCCTTCCCCCCGCGACCCCGTACAGGAATAAGCGGGTTCCGATAACAATGATGAGTTGTTGCCAGTCGCTGTCTTCACCTCCTATATTTTATCTCTGCTCCACTGGTTCCAAGGCTCGCTTCTTCGCTACCCCAGGTCCATCACTGTGGACTGAGAGCTCAATAGAGATCAGGACCACAGTTCTGAGTCGCGTCATTTCAGAAATTGCTCAGGATACATCTCTACAAACATTATTTATGGGCCTGACAACAACACTTTGACACTTTGCAATGTCGGGCAACCGGTATTAAGATATATTTATTTATGTTGTATTTGCTTGTTGGAAGTGTGTGATAATGTCAGTCGCCCTGGATGAGGCGTCTGCTAAGTAATTATAATAATTCCGTCTCAACTTTAAAAAGTACATTGAAGATGATCTTTCATTAGAACCACTGCAATCAATTGCGGGATGAGTGCTGTTTACCACTGGATCAAAACAGAATGTGACAAGAAAAATGTGGCATTTCAATGGGTTTAGAATTAAAATCTCTGCGCGATTCACCAACCCTTACCTCGCAAGCGCTTTATCTATGGCGCACCTGTGGATTTGATTGAGAATTTACAACCGATAAAAAAAATTCGACGAATTCGTCGACTTGTCGCGACTCGACTTCTGCATGCAGTAGAGTGGAACAAATGGGTTTTTTTTATGTTGTTATGTATGTCCGCACTTAGGGTACCACGGCTGAATTCTTGAAATTTAATTTGCACAAAAAATAAGACTTTTCCGCCTTATTTTATATTTTCCCCCACTTATTAACTAATTCTGAAACTTGAATAATCAAAAGAGTCGGGTTAAAAATTCCATCAACAAGAGGCGTCAGAAGAACGTGTTACCCGCTCAGAGCAAGATCATCCGCGGGGCAGGCACTTTGCTAGTAATGACTTTGTGATGTCTGCAAAGTATCAGTTTTACAACGTCATTGTTCTTAACGCCGACACCCACCCACACTTCCAAACACCTGTGCCCCGCAGGTCAAGGTGTGGTTCCAGAACAGGCGAACCAAGTACAAGCGGCAGAAGCTGGAGGAGGAGGGTCCCGAGAGTCCTCAGAAGAAGAAGAGCTCCCACCACATCAACCGCTGGAGACAGGCGACCAACCAGGGCAGTGGGGACGAGATCGACGTCACATCGGACGACTGAAGATGCGCAGGCGTCACACCCCCCCACACCCCCCCACCACCCAGCGACGCGGCTCGAGGAGACGGAACGCGCGGACTC
>JAZEWT010000023.1:13155944-13169952 GCA_036362905.1 Mordacia mordax | reverse complement strand
GCCGAGAGATTCGAACCCGGGACCTTCTTGCTGTGAGGCGACAGCGCTAACCACTGGGCCACCGCGCCACCCCAGTATATAAATATAATAAATAAATTTATATAAATATAAAATATATGATTTTGGTAACACGCCGCCACCCTTGCCAATTTTTTTTGGGAAAAAAAAAGTAACTTGGGTAAAATTCGGCGGGAGGAGCATTTCATACCAACATATTTTTTTCAAAAATAATCTGCAGAGGGAATGTTTTACCAAAACGATTTTCTTTCCAAAAAAAATCGACAAGGATGGGGAAGGCGGCATTTTTCCAATTTTTTTTAATTATTAGCAGGGATAACGATTTTCCAAATGTATCATTTGTCCAACAAATCGACAAGTGTGTGGGTAAAGGGGGATAGATGGCGTTTTACGGCAACGGTGGGTGTGGGCGGGCGGTATTCTACCAACATTTTTTTTCAAAAATTTTCGCTGGGGGGTAGGGGGGGAAGGCAATTGGTAAGGAGATATTTTTACCGAAGCAATATTTTTTCAGAAATAATCGGCAGAGGTAACGATTTACCAAAATTATATTTTTTCCAAAAAAATCGGCAGGGGGAGCGTTTAACGAATAAAAAAATTCCAAAAATAATCGACAAAGGTGACGGCGTATTACCAAAATTTTATTTTCCCAAAAAATCTGCAGGGGGAGCGTTTCACATATAATATTATGTGTTCCCAAATATCGGCAAATATGGGGTGGAGGTCTTTTTACCAAAGTAATAGTTTTTGCAAAAAAATCGGCAAGGGGAGCGTTTAATCAACGTAATTAAATATATATGCAGGGGAATGTTTTGCCAGGGTTCAAAGGTCAGGATTTTCGGGTCAAAGGACAGGGAACATAGTCTAGGAGTCAAGGGCCAGGCCCAGGGGTAAAGGGTCAGAGGATAAGGGTCTAATGATCAGTGATGAAGGCCCAGGAGACAAGCATCAGTGTCCAGCAGTCAAACAGTCAGGGGTCAGGGCCCAGGGGCTAAGTGTCAGGGCCCAAGGGTCAAAGCTCAGTTACCAAGGGTCAAAGGTCATGTCCAAAGGATCATAGGTTAAAGCCCAGGGTTCAAAGATCAGGACATATGGGTCACAGGAGAGGGCACATAGTTAAGGGGTCAAGGGTCAGGGACCAGGGGTCAAGATTCACAGCCCAAGGGTCGAAGGTCAGTGGTCAGGTCCCAGGGGCTAAGCAACACAGGTCCAAGGGTCAAAAGTCATGCCCCAGTAGTAAAGATCATTGCCCAGGGTGCAGGGTTCAAATATAAGGGCCAAGGGTTCCAAGGTCAGGACCCAGGGTTCAGGGATCAAGTATCAAGGCCGAGTGTTCAAAGCTCAGTTCCCAAGGGTCACAAAGGTTTAGGGGTCAAGTATCATTGCCCAGGGTTCAAATCTCAATTCCCAAAGGTCAAAGTTCAGATTCAGGGTCTACTGGTCAGTGATGAGGGGGTGCAGGGGTCAAGCAACAGTGTTAAGAGGTCAAACAGTCAGGGGTCACGGCCCAGGGGACAAGTATGAAGGCCCAGGGGTCAAAGCTCAGTTACCAAGGGTCAAAGGTGACCCCCACTCGCTTCCATATGCAGTCTTCGTTTCCCTCTCTTACACTGTACCGACCATAGACTACAGAATATATAGACTGTATGTAAGCTTATAGACTGTATTTAGAGACTGCAGACAATATGTGTAGACTGTATAGACTATGGACTGTATAGACTGTATGTAGCCTATAGAATGTATAGCCTGTAGACTGTTTAGATTATATATTTTATCGTGTCAAGCCTCGTGCAGTGCCAGGGCAGGTGCATCATGAAGCCTGTGCCAGGGCAAACAGGCGGGGTTAGGGTCGATGTGCTGTGAGTGGACGGGATCGTCCGGGGTCATTGAGGGGGTCGGGTGAGGGTAACCGGGTTTGTACCAGTCCCCCCCCGCCTCCCCTCCGGGCGTTCCACCAGTGGTTAACATCACGTGGGCTGAGGAGGTGGCGGGAACAGAGAGTGGTCGTGGAAGAATGGGATTAGGTAAAGACGTGGTGTGGTCTGACGCGATGAGGTGACATTTGGGGGGAATATAAGGTGATGTGCGCATGAGCAAGATCGAGTCTGGATGGGAGATTGACAGAGACCCACGTGAGAAGATGTAGTCAGAACGAGTTGGTAGCCCGTGAAGCACGGGGAGGGTAGTATATGGTTGCCCTATCACTGTGGTGTTACGTAGTGTGTATTAGTTGTTAATAAAGAGCATCAGAAAAGCAGAGGTCTCCTGTCCCCTCGCTGGAGTGGATGCTGGTGTGTATGGTATCAGTGCTCTTGGTGGGGAGCGACAAGTCAAGCAGGTCCCACCACTTGTTCCTCCGCGCCCTGTCGTAACCCAGATGCATGACTGCGGGTGCTGGAGGGAGAGCGTCCTGGGCTATGCATCACAACTGTTTTGACTGTAAACTGTAAAAACCATGTACCCTATAAACGAAAGGCTGTAAAGACAATAGTCTGTTTGTATAGCCTGTAAATTGAATCATTGTGGTGTCAAACCTTGCGCCGTGCTGGGACGGGTGGCGCAATGACACCCGTGTCAGGGCTCGCAAGATAAGGAGGGCCAGTCCCCTTCCGGAGCCTATTACTGCCCCCCCCCCCCCCATATGAAATGGGAGGCATCACGTGGGTCAGATTGGCTGCAATCGGGTGGCAGTGATGGGAAAATTGACGCCAAGGGAAGGGTGATGATTGGCTGGGGGTGTGGCGTGAGGGGAGGGGTTCTAGTGATGTCCGGTGGGAGATAAAAAGAGGGTCGAGGGGAAGGGGCAGTTCAGTTGCGCTGGGGGTATTGGAGTGTGATTCCGAACCTGTGCACACGCCACGATTGACCGCGTGTTCGTCTTTTGGGTTCGGCGCCGGTCAATAAAGACCTTCTTGTTGTTATAACGAAGCGTCAGCAGAGTTCCAGTCTGCCTGCTCTGGACTGTCGTGATGAATGCCCGACGCTAGCACGATCATCATGGAAGCATGATGGAGAGGGAGATCGGGGACCGGAGGAACTCACTCTCCGCGAAAGTTTGGTGTCAGTTGCAGGGTACGAAACCATTCCGGGGGCAACACTGAGAGTGGAGATTAAACACCCCGGCTACATTCCAGCGCTTGACGGAGCACGTGATGAAGGGTCTGCAGTGGAGACAGTATCTCATCTAACTAGACGACATCATCCAGCCGTCAAAACACCTTACGCAAGCACCTGGGTCGTTTGCGTATGGTGTTTCGACGACTGAGGGGGGGCCAACTTCAAGCTGAAGCCCCGCAAGTGCTACTTCGCTCAACGAGAGGTGACTTATTTGGGACACCGGGTGAGCGGGGAGGGAGTGCGCACGGACCCCGACAAGATACGGGCAGTCACCAAGTGGCCGTGACTCCATACGTCGGTCGAGGTTTGCTCCTTCCTCAGCCTCGCCACCTATTACCGGCTGTTCGTGCCGCACTTCAGCACCCTCGCTCGGCCCCTCACCCAGCTCAAGTCCACCAAGAGGCCCTTCGAGTGGACTGAGGACTGTGAAGCCACATTCTAAGGCTTGAAAGGCCGGCTGGTGCATAGTCCCATTCTAGCGCTTCCAGACTTCCCCCGAGAGATTGTGGTGGACACCGACGCCAGTGGGTGTGGGTTGGGAGTGGTGCTGTCGCGGGGTGAGGGAGAGGACGAACGGCTGGTCGCGTACGTTAGTCCGAAGCTTAGTGGAGCCAAGCAGAATTACTGCATCACTCGACAGGAGCTGCATGCGGTGGTGTTCGCCTGTCGGCAGTTTCGGCCATACCTGCATACCCAGGAATGCAGCATCCACATGGACCACCACGCCCTACAGTTCCTCCTGAATTTAAGCAGCCGAGGGGACAAATGGCCAGGTGGCTAGCCCAGATCCAGAAGTATGAGTTTCAAATCGAATACCGAGCGGGTCAGACACACGCCAATGCTGACACTCTCTACGATGGCCGGTGATCCGCCTCGACACCCCACCGGAACAGCTCTGCCCCTTGCTTCATGGGGGGCCGGTGTCACCTGCTCGAGGACAATCCTACCACAGTGATGGCAGAGCCCCACACTCTCGTACAGCACATGGGAGAGGTGGATGAACCCTGGATGGAGCCGATCCGGGAAGAGATAGGCTGCGAGTTCCCGGGAATGACGGAAGAGCAGGTACGATAGGCCCAGGGTCACGATGCCAAGTTGGCGGAGGTGAGGAACACCCTCGCCCAGGGCCAGATGGCCATCAAGAGACCGTGGGTGAGTTTCTACCCCCAGCTGGGCCTCTAGGAGTGGGGGTCCGACAGGGAAGCTGGGAGGGTGTGTGTCCCGGCCACGACAAGGCCACAGCTGTTGCGCTTCGTGCACGACCACCCACTGGGGGGCATGGCGGCGACAAGACACCAGAAAAACTCTGCGACAGCAGTACCTGTAGCCCAGCCTGAGCCGAGACGCGACAACCTGGGTCATAGGGTGTGAACGGTGCCAGCAGGCAGCGAGGGGGCCATCGTGCTATGCAGTTCCGCTGCGGTCACTACGGGTGAGCCAGATGAATCAGCTTGTGGGGATCCACCTACAGGGGCTACTTCCTACGACGCAGCGCAGCAACCGCTACGTGATGGTGGCAGTGGAATACTTCACCTGGCACCCGATAGTGGTGGCAATCCCAGACAAGACAGCCACCAGAGTCGCACAAACCTTCCTGGAGGAGTACGTCCTACACGCACGTGTGTGTGGAGACAAAGCCGAGCGGCAGGGCCTCGGTACCTGTCGAGCGCTGCGTTCGTTGCTGCAGACTTGGCCCGAGTGGACAACCCCGGAGGTTCAGGAAGCCCCCTTACAGACATAGGAAACGTGGCGACCCTGGAGGCATCCGGCGGCCCCTCAGTAGTCAGGTGGCCGAGGCGGGCCCTAAAGCGCCTCCGGGACTATGTTACGGCAATCGAGTCTTGCCACGACGACGGCGAGGAGCCCTTGCCAAAACATCTCGCCGGGGGGGAACTGTGGTGTCAAGCCTCGCTCCGTGCCGGGACAGGTATGCTGTGACACCCGTGTCAGGGCTCGATAAGGAGGGCCCCATCCCCGCCCGGGACCATTCACCCTCCTACCCCCCTACCCCTTCATCAAATGGTGGAAATCACGTGGGTCAGATTGGCGTGAATCGAGTGACAGTGAAGGGGAAATTGACGCCAAGGGAAGGGTGATGATTGGTTGGGGAGTATTGCGTGAGGGGAGGGGTTCGGGTGCCGTCCAGGGGGAGATAAAAAGAGGGTCGCGGGGCAGGGGAGTTCAGTTGCGTTGGGGGTATTGGAGTGTGAGTCCGTACCTGTGCACACGCCACGTTTGACCGCGTGTTCGTCCTTCGGGTCCGGCGCCGGTCAATAAAGACGTTCTTGTTGTTATAATGGAGCGTCAGCGGAGTTGCAGTCTGCCTGCTCGGCAATGTCGTGATGGATGCCCGACGCTAGCGCAATCGTCGGGGAAGCGTGATGGTGAGAAAGACCTGGGACCGGAGGAAACCACGCTTCGCAACATAGTCTCTATGCTGTAGAGAATATAGACTGTATAGACTATAGAATGCATAGCCTGTAGAACGTAGACTATAGACTGTATCGATTTTCCAGAATCCTCCGGCATCCACAGGTAGGCATCCTGAGAATGCCTCGAACGTGTGAGGCGAAACGTCGCGATGGAGAGAGAGAGAGCGATCGACACGGCTGTCCCGAGAGAGCAGAATTTCGAAGCAATCATCAAAGGAAGAAGTGTTCCTGGTAAGACACAAGTCAGTGGTGGTGATGTCATCATGGCATATGCCAGGTCATGTGCACTTTGAGGCCACATGAGGTGTCTAAGGCTCTCCGATAAGAGGTATAGGGACAGGTGTTAAGGGTTGCCTGACTGAGATGACTGGCAGATTGCACCACAACTCGCTGTGTTTTATCCGCCCGGCGCTCCAATCGTTGTTGTGAGCGTCGCTCCTCTGCTCTCTGTTGTTTGTGGAGGGTGCTTGCTTCCAACTGCCGCGTAGTGTCCTTCATGATCCTCCATCCACAGAGATCGATCTTGATACCGCTGGTACCAATCTTCAGCAAGTTTACTCAGCTCCAGGTCCTCCTGTGCCACAGTCCATCTTTTCTCTAGCCCGTAGCACGTCCGTTAATCCCCCTCTATCTGGACAAACAGAATCTGCTTGGGCATGCGGGCTACATGATCCAGCCACCGCAGCCTCGCCTGTCGAAGGAGCTCACAAATGGTACTTCGTCCATATCTTTCGAGAATGTGTGAGATCCTCACACAATCCAACCTGGTTAAACCTAGGATGGATCGTAGGCAGGCCAACCGAATAGTTTTGAAATGGCGCAGATGTTCCACCAGGGGGTCCACGTTTAGCAAGCATAGAGAAGAGAGGGCACGACTGCAGCTGATGAGACCCGAAGCGTCATGTGGAGCGACAGGCCAGGCAGCTTCTACACAGCGTTACGTAGCCGATGAAATGACAATGCCGCCCAAATGATTCGGAGCGAGACCTTCGCTGCCGAACAGGAACTTGCCATAAGCACACTGCGTAAGTATGGAAACTTCTTCACTCTCTCCATAACTGCCCCATAACTCGCTCACTCACTCTCTCACCCCCGCACTCATACACTCACTCACCCACTCGCTAACCCACGCGCCGACAGTATAGAGGATTGTACAATGTTTATTTCACTCATCATCATCAGCACTAGTAACAAGATCATCAGCACATCGGTCACAGGGAGTCTGTGCAGCGGTAACATTCGAGCCACCTCATAGAGAAATCCCTGTCCAAGGCAGTTCAACTCCCATATCGGGCGCCTTTTTTCGTGGAGTTTGTGTGTTCTCTCTCTCTCTCTCTCCCTTTGTTCTGTATGGGTTTCCTCTGGGTTCTCTGGTTTCCTCCGACAACTAATGTGGGTTTTGTGTGTTCTCTTTCTATCTCTGTTCTTTGTGGATTTCCTCTGGTTTCTCAGGTTTCCTCCCACAAATAGTGTGAAGTTGGTGTGTTCTCTCTTTCTCTCTCCCGATGTTCTGTGTGGGTTTCTTCTGGGTTCTCCGTTTTCTTCCTACAACTAGTTTGGAGTGTGTGTGGTATATCTCTCTCCCTCTGCTCTGCATGGGATTCCACCGAGTTCTCAGGTTGCCTGACAACACTTATTGTGAAGTTTGCGTGTTCATTCTCTCCCAATTTTCGGTGTGGGTTTCCTCCGGGTTCTTCGGTTTCCTCCCACAACTAGTATGGAGTTTGTGTGTTCTCTCTCTCCCTCTGTTCTGTGTGGGTTTCCTCTGGGTTCTCCGTTTTCCCCCCACAAGTAGTGTGGAGTTTGTGTGTTTTCTCTACCAGATTTGTGTGGGTTTCCTCTCGGTTCTCCGGTCTCCTCCCACAACTAGTGTGGAGTTTTCCCGTTCTCTCCCCCTGTCCTGCATGGATTTCCTCCCTACCCCTCTGCATCTGTGTTATGTTAATATTATACGTAATTATCATCAGCATTATGAACATCAGCAGCATTATCAGTAAAACATCTAAAGCAGCATCATCTGTAAAACAGGGCGGCACGGTGGCCCAGTGGTTAGCGCTGTCGCCTCACAGCAAGAAGGTCCCGGGTTCGAATCTCTCGGCTCGGGTGCCTTTCTGTGTGGAGTTTGCATGCTCTCCCCGTGTCCGCGTGGGTTTTCGCCGGGTACTCCGGTTTCCTCCCACAGTCCAAAAGCATGCTCCTGGATAGGTTGATTGGCTCGCAGACTAAAAAATTGTCCCGCAATGCCCGGCGATGGACCGGCGTCCCGTCGTCGGGTGTATTCCTGCCTTACGCCCTGTGTTTCCGGGATAGGCTCCGGCTCACCGTGACCCTATATAGGATTAAGCGGTTTCAGATAATGAGATGAGATGAGATCTGTAAAACATCGCCACTGTGGATACAAAGGCGGACGGGCCTGGTGCTGGTCACCACCCCCTCAGCGCTGGTCTTCATAGCACTTTACTCTACAGCCTGCACAGCTACAGGGGGGAGCTTTATCTGTGGGTGGATATGTGTTGGCACAGTCGCAAGCACAGGTGGTCCACCAGGCCTAGTAGAGCAGTCAGCCCATGGCACTCAGGTCTGGTATCTCGATGAGACCTCTATGGGATCTCTATGGGGTTTCTATAGTATCTATGACATCTATGGGATCACTATGGGATCACTATGAGATCTCTATGGGATCTGTATGGGGTCTCCATGGGATCTTTACGGTATATATCCGAACTCTATGGGGTCTCTATGGGGTCCTGTAGGATTTCTCGGCGATCTCTATTTACAATGTGTAACCGCAAGAGATAGTGGAGCAATGAGTATCGTCGACAGGTCGTGGAGGAACGGGTAACCACAACAGGCGGTGCAGCAATGGGTAACCAGAACAGGTGGTCTAGCAATGGGTAACCAGAACAGGTGGTCTAGCAATGGGTGAACCTCAACAGGTGGTGTAACAACGGGTAACCTCAACAGATGGTGTAGCAATGGGTAACCTCAACAGGTAGTGTAGCAATAGGTAACCAGAACAGGTGGGGAACCTCATAAGGTGGTGCAGCAATGGGGAACCTCAACAGGTGGTGTAGCAGTGGATAACCTCAATAGGTGATGTAGCAGTTGTTAACCTCAACAGATGGTGTAGCAATGGGTAACCTCAACAGGTGGTGTAGCAATGGGGAACCTCAACAGGTGGTGTAGCAATAGGTAACCTCAACAAGTGGTGTAGCAATGGGTAACCTCAACAGGTGGTGTAGCAATGGGTAACCAGAACAGGTGGTGTAGCAATGGGTAACCTCAACAGATCGTAGAGCCATGGGCCACTGGGAACTGCAGACTGTGGGGGTGTGGTGGAGTAAAGATGTCCCTTGTGGAGGAGACTTGGCTAATGGGTGACACCACTTTGTGTGGGATCTCACTATTATGAGATCTCTCTATGGAATGGCTCTATGACATCTCTGTTATCTCTCTCTCTCTGTCTAAGATTGTCTATGGGATAATCTAAGGGATCCCTCTATAAGTTCTCTCTATGGGCTCTCTCTATATGATTTTCTATTAGATCTCTCTATAGAATCTCTCTGTAGGATTCTCTATAGGATTCTCTAAAGGATCTCTCTGTGAGTTGCTCTATGGGATTGCTGTCTTGCTCTCACTCCAGGATCTTGATATTGGATGCCTCTGTAGGATTCTCTATAGGATCTCTCTTTAGGATTATCTATTGGATCTCTCTGTAGGATTCTCTATAGGATCTCTCTATACGATTCTCCATAGGAAGGATTTATCTACAGGATCTCTCTGTAGGATTTTATATAGGATTTCTCAACAGAATCTCTGTAGGATTCGAAATGGGATTCTTTATAGAATCTCCATATAGGATTCTCTCCAGGATACTCTATAGTCTCTTTCTCTAGGATCTCTCTGTATGAGTCTCTATAAGATCTCCATATAAGATCTAGCTGTAGGATTCTCTATAGGATTCTCAATAGGATCTCTGGGATTTTCTATGAGATTTTCTATAGGATCCCTCTATAGGATTCTCTTTGGAATTCTATATAGGATTATCTATAGTCTCTCACTATAGGATATCCTGTAGGATTCTATATGGGATTCTCCATAGGATTCTCTGTAGGATTCTCTATAGGATCACTGCAAGATTCTCTATGCAATTCTGTATATGATCTCCCTCTCTGCGAGTCTCTATAGGATTCTCTATAGTATTTTTCTCTAGGATTACTCTGTAGGATTTTCTGTATGATTTTATATAGGATTCTCTATAGTCTCTTTCTCTAGGACCTCTCTATAGGATACTCTATAGGATCTCTCTATAGGATCTCTATGTAGAATTCTCTATGGGATTCTCTATAGGATCTCTGTAAGATTTTCTGTGAGAGTCACTATAGGGTCTCTGTGTGATTCTCTGTAGGATTCTCTATGGGATTCTATATAGGATTCTCTGTAGGATTCTCTATAGTATAACTCTGCAAGATTCTCTATGGGATTCTCTATATATTTGTTTGGGTTTCTCTATAGGATTCTCGATAGTCTCTTTCTCTATTATCGCTCTGTAGGATTCTCTATAGGATCTCTCCATAGGATCTGTCGGTAGAATTATCTATGGGATTCTTTATAGAATCTCTGTAGGAATTTCTATGAGATTCTCTATAGGATCTCTCTGTGGGATTATCTGTAGGATTCTCTATGAGATCGCTATAGGATCCCTGTAAAATTATCTGTAGGATTCTCTAGAGGATCACTCTTTAGGATTCTCTTTGGGATTCTCTATAGTATCTCTCTTCAGGATTCTCTATGGGATTCACTATAGTATCTCTCTGTGGGATTCTCTGTAGGATTATCTATAGGATCTCTCTGTAGAATTCTCTAGGGGATTCTCTATAGCATATCTCTGTAGGATTCTCTATAGGATCTCTCTATAGGATCTCTCTATAGAATCTCTCTGTCGGCTTCTATAAAGGATATCTCTATCGGATCTCTCTATGGGATTTCTCTGTAGGTTTTTCTATGGGATTGCTGTGCAGCTCTCATTCCAGACTGCTCACCGACCGCTTCATTCTCCACGTTCCCATTTCCCACATTGCATCGGGAGCAGAGAAGCCCGGAGTTTCTGTGGCTGTGAAACGGAGACTCGATTACAGTGTGTGTACAGTGTGTACAGTATGGGTACAGTGTGTAAAGTGGGTGGCTTTACAGTATTTGTGCGTGCAGTGTGGGTAGTGTGGGTACAGTGTGGGTACCATGTTGTGCAGTGGGTGTACAGTGTGCGTGCAATGTGTACAGTGAGTGGGTGTACAGTGTGTGTACAGTGTTTGCGTGTACAGTCGTACATTGGGGTGTACAGGCTATGTGCAGTGCATGTAGAGTGAGTGTACAGTGTGTGTATGTAGAGTGTATGCACATTGTGTGCAGTGTGTGTGTTTGTACAGTGTGGGCGTGCAGTCTGTACAGTGTATGCAGTGTGTATGTGTCTACAGTGTTTATGGGTGTACAGCCTGGTCTCGGCTAGCTGATTAAAGCTGTGAGAATTTCATCATTGTTTGCAGCTGGCGCTGACATCGTCCCCTACTCTGGATGCCAAGGGGAAATGAGTAAGGTTTAGGGCTGTGGCTCATACAGCTGGAATGGCTGCACTGGGTACACGGTCCAGACCTCCCCAGAAACCCTGGTTGATGGAGGAGGTGTTCAAGCTAGCCGAGAGAAAACGGCAGGCCCACTCCCACCGTCTGCAACATCCTACGCCCCTAAATGAGGAGGTTTACCACAGCCTTTGCTTGGAGGTTCGGAGAGCTGTGCGGCATTGCAAGAATAAGAGGTGGTCGCGGACTGTTGAGGAGATGGAGTCTGCCTCGGTGGCCCATGATCAAAAATCACTCTTAAATTCAATCAAAAGATTGACTTACAATGCTGCATCGATTACCCTTCTTAAAGGTGAAAATTGTGATCTGATATCCGAGCATTTCTAAAAGGTCTTGGAGGAGGGGAATCCCACAAGCTCAGATAACAACATGGTACAACATGGGGGTGATCCTGTTGGGGCTGCAGGACCTCAGAAAATGGAAGAAATAGCCGTGCTATGTGAGTGGCTGGCAGAGGTGCCACCTATAGAGGAAGTACATAAAGTGAGCTAGAGCATGAGATCAAGAAAAGCACCGGGCAGGCATGGTCTTCCAAGTGAATTGCTGAGGGAAGGTGGTGATTGTCTAAAGACTGCCCTATATAACATCAAGTAATCTGTCTGCAACACAGAAAAGGTCCCACAGAAATGGGTGGATGCCCTAGTAGTCCTCTTCTTTAAGAAAGGGGACCGCACCAATTTTAATAACTACAGGGGTATCTCGCGCCTCAGTGTGCTGGAAAAGGTCCTGGTGAGGATCATTCAACATCAGGCGAGGCAAACTGAGAGGCCAGTGGAACGCCAAAGTAGTTAAGCCTGGGACGGTTTGCACAGACGCCATATTCCCTGTCTGGTTGATACAGCAGTGATATAGGGAATTACAGCAGAACCTGAATCTCTGCTTTGTAGACTTGGTCAAAGCCTACAATACCATCAGTAGGCAAGGGCTGGGGATTGTTCTTCATGCTTTCAGGATCCCTCACACTCTGCTCACCGTCATTAAGGACTTTCATGAGGTTGGTCAAGCCCGGGTAAAGTTACATGGTCAGGAGTCAGAGGCATTCCCTGTTCACATTTGAGTGCGACAGGGATGCCCTCTGATTCCTACATTATTCAACATCCAATTTGACCACGTAGTTCAAGAGGCTTTCCGTGGATTTTCCAGTGGAATTTCTATTTGGTACAGGTACAATGGGAGGCGGATCGATGCCTGGGTGTGGTTAAGGGATGCCTCCATATTGGCCAACCATGTTAACTATGCCGATGATTTGGTGATTGCTACTCATTATGATGAGTTGGGGGCTCTACTGTTCAAAACCTGGAGCATGCCACAATGAGGTGGGGTATTACCATCAGTCCCATCAAAACTAAGCACCTTTCTGGGTATTTGGTGCCACTAAATAATCCACCTCCTCACCTCTCCATGAGTGATGGAGGAGTTGCGGAGAGTGGAGACGTTAACATACTTAGGCAGCATACTTATGGACGGTTACAGTTTGGCAGCGGAGGTCTCGCTCTTAATCAGTCAGGCAGCATTATCATTAGCTATGTAACGCTGTGTGCAAGCTGCCTGGCCCCTCACTCCACACGAAGCTTCGGGTCTTCTCAGCTGCAATCATCCCCTTGCAGAGTTAAGGAATAGGGGGTCTGTGGGGACTTTTGCTGGAGAGGGGGGACAAAGAGCCACGTAGGGGACGGGTAGCGCGGTCAGCGGGGACTTTTGCTGGAGAGGGAGGACCAACGAGCTGCCGCGGGGTTATAAGGAGCACGGGTTGGAGGGGCGAAGGGAGTCTCCGGGGGGGATTTGGAAGGAGGAGGCAGTGTCACGATGTAGGAGTTCATGGTGGGCCGCTACTCCGGTCGTGTGTTGCTGGTTTGAATAAAGCATCGAAAATCAAGCAGTCTCTGCTCATCCGTGGTCGCTGGCTGATCTATCGCGGAGTGAATGCTGATCTTCGCCGTGATGTTGCTGCTGTAAGCCGTCACAAGCCCGGAGTCAAGGCCGTGGCGTCACACCCTCTTTATGCTTGCAAAATGAGGACTCCCCTGGCGGAACATTTGTACCAATTCGAAACTTTTCCGCTGACCTGCCTACGATCCATCCTGGGTTTAACCAGGTTCGATTGTATGAGGAGCTCAGAAACTCTAGAAAGATCTGGACGAGTCCCATTGGTGAGCTCCTCCGGCAGGCGAGGCTGAAGTGGCTGGGTCATATAGCCCGCATGCCCAGCTACCGCACAGACAAGCAGGTGCTGTTTGGCCAGATAGAGGGGGCTAAACGGGCCCGGCACGGGCTAGAAAAGAGATGGACTGATGTGGTATAGCAGGGCCTGGAGCTGAGTGGACTTGCTGAAGACTGGTACCAGCGGTGTCAAGATCGACCTCTGTGGAGGAGGATCGTGAAGGACGCTACGGGGCAGTTGGAGGCAGTCACCCTCCAACAACAACGGAGGGTGGAGGAGCGACACTCACAACGACTGGAGCGCGGGTGGCTAAAACACAGCAAGTTAGCACAAAAGCATAGGTGGTGCATCTGCAAGTCATCACAGTCAGGCAAAGCATAACACCTGGGTCTGTCCCGTGATCTGTCATCTAGCCTTTGACACTTCACGTGGCTTCAAGGTGGATATGGCGTGGGACAAGCGCCGTGGTAACGTCACCACCACTTAGTGGCGAATGGCGGTTGTTGTTGTTCTGTACAGTGTACAGAGTGTACAGTGTACTTACTGAGAGACTTCTTCCCAGAATCCCCCTTTAGCTGAGCACTTCCGCTGCTCTCCTGCAGAGAAGCAAAGGAACGCATGGTGTGGGGGGGAGAGTAGCGCGG
>JAZEWT010000023.1:13119188-13129553 GCA_036362905.1 Mordacia mordax | reverse complement strand
CCACAAAAAGGAAAAGATAACCTTAAGTTTGTGCCGGAGGCCCCGGGGGGACAGGCGCTTATGACGTCACCTGACCAAATCCCATTTGGCAGAGCCAGGAGACTAAGTTCCCATCCCCGGAGTCCTTCAAGAAACAATGAAAAGCCGCTGCTTGTGGGACGTGGAATGTTTGAACACTCGTAGCGGAGTAGAGGTTGCCACTCCTCTGTCGGGAGCTGAACGAGTACCGCCTGGACCTCCGTGGGAAACAGGAGGCCCGGTGGACTTGTTCTGACTTCAGTCAGCAGGAGGGGTGGACAATCCTCCACTCGGGACAGGAAACTGCCAAGCAACAGGGAGTGGCTTTTCTTCCAATTAAAAGAATGAAGCAAGTGTAGGAACGTGTTGGTGAGGTGTGGGAACCTCTAAGTCCCACTGTGGGCTCGCCTCCCTATCAATGGGAGGTGAGGGATGGTGGTGGTGGCTTACGCTCCCACTCAAGATCAACATCAGTGTAATGATGAGGGCAAGGCCGATGAGTCAGATGCATTCTATAACCTCCTGTCCCAGGTGTTGGCTAAAGTGGCCCCTCGAGATAGAGTCATCCTGCCAAGTGACTTTAATGCCCGAGTGGTTCCTGATGCAGACATCTGGGCTGGAGTGATTGGCAGGCATGGGCCCAATCAGCTCAACAACAGTAGGAGAATACTCGTAATAACCAACACGTTGTTCCATTATCAGCGCATCCACACAAATTCTTGGGTGCATGCCGGGTCCAAGCAAGACCATCTGCTGGACTACATATTGGTGGAGCAGCGGATGCAGGCCCATGTTCTTGACACCAGGATCTACCGAGGAGCTGATCGGACCTCTGACCATCGGCTTGTCATCTCTAAGATCAGCCTGCCATTCTTCAACGGCAGTGGTGGAGGTCCACCAAGGAACCCATGGAATACCACAGTGGCCGGGCCTTGTCTAGCTGATGAAAGCTGTAAGCGAGAATTTCATCATCATTTGCAACTTGGGCTGACATTGTCCCCCATTCCTCCCGATGCCGAGGGGAAATCAATGATGTTCAGGGATGTGGCTCACGCAGCTGGTATGGCTGCACTGGGTACATGGCGCAGATCTCCTCAGAAACCCTGGCTGACGGAGGAGGTGTTCAAGCTAGCCAAGAAAAAACGGCAGGCCCACTCCCACTGCCTGCAACATCCTACACCTGAGAATGAGGAGGCTTACCGCAGCCTTCGCTCGGAGGTTCGGAGAGCTGTGTGGCGTTGCAAGGACCAGTGGTGGTCGAGGACTGCTGAGGAGATGAAATCAGCCTAGTTAGCCCGTGAACAAAATTAACTCTTGAACTCCACCAAAAGATTGACTTGCAATGCTGCACCGATTACCCGTCTTAAAGGGGAAAATGGTGACCCAATCTCCGACCACCAGCAACAAGTTTGCAGAGTTTCAGAGCGTTTCTGTAAGGTCTTGGGGGAGGGGATCCCCCCTGATTATATAACACTGTAGTACAACATGGAGGTGACCCTGCTGGGGCTGTGGTACCTCAGATAGTGGAAGAAGTAGCCACACCCTGTGAGTGGCCACCTTGGGGTGCGACAGCAATGCCCTCTGGCTCCTACATTATTAAACATCTTTTATAACCACGTAGTTCGAGAGGCTTTCCATGGATGTTCCAGTGGCATTGCCATCTGGTACAGGAACAATGGGAGGTTGATCGATGACCGCGTCCGGTCAAGAGATGGCTCCCTATTGGCCAACCATGGTATCTATGCCAATGACTTGGTGATTTTTACTCATTCTGAGGAGGAGCTGGAGGCTCTGCTGTTGATCCTGGAGAATTCCACAACGAGGTGGGGTTTTACCATCAGTCCCACCAAAACCAAGCACTTGTCTAGGTATTTAGTGCCACCGAATACTCCACTTCCTCAGCTCTCCATGAGTGATGGAGCAATTGTGGAGACACTGGAGAAGCTTACATACCTTGGCAGTGTGCTTATGTTCGGTTCCGGTTTGACAGCGGAAGTCTCGCTCCGAATCAGTCAGGCAGCATTATCGTTTCATCGGCTACGTAACGTTGTGTGGAAGCTGCCTGGACTGTCGCTCCACATGAAGTTTCAAGTCTTCTCAGCTGCAGTCACGCCCTCTCTTCTCTACGATTGCGAAACGTGGACCCCCCCTGGTGGAACACAGGAGGACATGGAGCTGACTTGACTTGCTAAAGACTTGTACCAGCGGTATCAAGATGACCTCTATGGAAGTGCTCACAACAATGAGCGGAGCGTCGGGCGACTAAAACACAGCAAGTTGGGACAGTAGGGAGCATAGGTGGTGCATCTGGCTGTCATCTCAGTCAAGCAATCAGACAGCCCATAACACCTGTGTCTGTCCTGTGACCTAAAGTCAGTGAGCCTTCGACACTTCACATTGCTTCAAGGTGCATATGGCCTGGCACAGGCGCCGTGGTGACATAACCGCCACTTAGTGGCGAATGGCGGTTGTTGTTGTTTCGGTGGGTGAGTGAGAGGGTGCATAAGTGAGTAGATGTTTGAGTGGATGAGTTCGTGGCGAATGGTGGTTGTTGTAGTTGTGTTGTGAGTATGTGTGTGTGGTGAGTATGGGGATCTCTGTGTGGGTCTCTGTGTAGTGAGTCTCTCTGTGTGGTGAGTGTGTGTGTCTGTATATTGAGTGAGTCTGTGTGGTGAATCTGTGAGTCTCTCGATCTTGAGTGTGTGGGTCTCTGTGTGGTGAGCGTGTGTGTCTCTGTGTGGAGAGTGTGTGTCGTTGAGGAAAGTGGTTGTGTCTCTATGTGGTGAGACTGTGGGTCTCTGTGTGGTGAGTGTGTGTGTGTGGTTAGTTTGTGGATCTTTGTGTGGTTAGTCTGTGGATGTCTGTGTGGTGAGTGTTTCTCTGAATGGTGAGTGTGTGTATATCTGTGTGGTGAGTATGTGGGTCTCTGTGTGGTGAGTGTGCGTGTTTCTGTATGTTCAGTGTATGTATGTCTGTGTGGTGAGTCTGTGGGTCTCTGCGTGGTGAGTGTGTCTACGTGATAAGTGTGTGGGTTTCTGTGTGGGTCTCTGTGTGGTGAGTGTGTCTCCGTGTGATGAGTCTGTGTGTGTGTGTATTGAGTGTGTGGGTCTCTGTGTGTTGAGAGTGTGGGTCTCTGTGTATTGAGTGTGTGGGTCTGTGGGGTGAGTGTGTTGTGAGTGTGTAGGTCTTTGTGTGGTGAGTGTGTGTTTCTCTGCGTGGTGAGTGTGTGGGTCTTTGTTTGGTGAGTCTGTGTGTCTGTATGTCGAGTGTTTGGGTCTCTGTGTGGTGATTGTAGTCTCTGTATGTTGAGTGTCTGAGTCTAAATGTGGTGGTGGTGTGTCTGCGTGGTGAGAGTGTGGGTTGCTGTGGTGAGTGTGGATCTATGTGTGGTTTGTCTGTGGATCTCTGTGTGGTGTGTGTTTCTCTGCGTGGTGAGTGTGTGGATCTTTGTGGTGAGTATTCGTGTCTCTGTGTAGCGTGTCTGGCTGTGTAGCGAGTCTGTGGAATCTCTGTGTAGTGAGTGTGTGTGTGTGTCTGTGTGGTGAGCATGTTTCTCCGTGTGTTCAGTGTGTATGTCTCTGTGTGTTGAGTGGGTGGGTGGGTCTCTGTGTGGTGTCTGTGTTGTGAGTGTGTAGGTCTTTGTGTGGTGAGTCTCTGTGGCTCTGTGGTGAGTGTGTCTGTTTGTTGAGTGTGTGGGTCTCTGTGTGGTGAGTGTGTGTCTCTGTGTTGAGTGTGTGAGTCTCTGAATATTGAGTATGTTGGTCTCTGTGAGTTGAATGTGTGGGTGTCTGTGTGGTGAGCGTCTGTGTTGTGAGTGTGTAGGTCTTTGTATGATGAGTCTGTGTCTTTGTGTGGTGAGTCTGTGTGTGTCTGCGTGGTCAGTCTCTGTGTCTGCGTGGTGAGAGTGTGGGTCTCTGTGGATCTATGTGTGGTTTGTCTGTTGATCCCTGTGTGGTTAGTGTGTGTTTCTCTGCGTGTTGAGCGTGTGTGTCTACGTGGTAAGTGTGTGGGTTTCTGTGTAGTGAGTGTGCAGGTGTTTGTGCGGTGAGTGTCTGTGCCTCTGTGGAGTGAATCTGTGTGTTTCTATGTGTTGAATGTGTGGGTCTCTGTGTGGTGAGTGTCTGTGTGTGTCTGCGTGGTGACAGTGTGGGTCTCCGTGTGGTAAGTCTCATCTCATTATCTGAAACCGCTTAATCCTATATAGGGTCACGGTGAGCCGGAGCCTATCCCGGAAACACAGGGCGTAAGGCAGGAATACACCCGACGACGGGACGCCGGTCCATCGCCGGGCATTGCGGGACAATTTTAGTCTGCGAGCCAATCAACCTATCCAGGAGCATGCTTTTGGACTGTGGGAGGAAACCGGAGTACCCAGCGAAAACCCACGCGGACACGGGGAGAGCATGCAAACTCCACACAGAAAGGCACCCGAACCGAGAGACTCGAACCCGGGACCTTCTTGCTGTGAGGCGTCAGCGCTAACCACTGCGCCACCGCGCCGCCCCGTGTGGTAAGTGAGTGTGTGTTTGCTGAGTGCGTGGGTCTCTGTGTGGTGAGCGTCTGTGTTATAAGTGTGTAGGTCTTTGTGTGATGAGTCTGTGTGTCTTTATGTGGTGAGTCTGTGTGTGTCTGCGTGGTCAGTCTGTGTGTCTGCGTGGTGAGACTGTGGTTCTCCGTGTGGTGAGTGTGTGTATGTGTTTGCTGAGTGCGTGGGTCTCTGTGTGGTGAGCGTCTGTGTTATGAGTGTGTAGATCTTTGTGTGAGGAGTCTGTGTGTCTTTGTGTGGTCAGTCTGTGTGTGCGTGGTGAGTGTATGGGTCTCTGTGGATCTATGTGTGGTTTGTCTGTTGATCCCTGTGTGGTTAGTGTGTGTTTCTCTGCGTGTTGAGCGTGTGTGTCTAAGTGGTAAGTGTGTGGGTTTCTGTGTAGTGAGTGTGTAGGTCTTTGTGCGGTGAGTGTCTGTGCCTCTGTGGGGTGAATCTGTGTGTTTCTATATGTTGAATGTGTGGGTCTCTGTGTGGTGAGTGTGTGTGTCTCTGTGTGGTGAGTGTGTGTGTCTCTGTGTGGTGAGTGTGTGTGTCTCTGTGAGGTGAATCTGTGTGTCTGTGTGGAAAGTGTGTGTGTGTATGTGGAGTGTATGGGTCTCTGTTGGTGGTGTATGTGCTGCGTGGTGTGTGTCTACGTGATGCGTGGATTTCTGTGTGGTGAGTGTGTGGGGCTCTGTGGTGGTGTGTGTGTGTCTGCGTGGTGAGTGGGTGGGTCTCTGCTGAGTGTGTGGGTCTCTGTGTGGTGAGTCTGTGTGTCTTCGTGGTGTGTGTATGTGATGGTGTATGTGTCTGCATGGTGAGAGTGTGGGTCTCTGTGGTGAGTCTGTGGATCTATGTGTGGTTTGTCTGTTGATCCCTATGTGGTGAGTGTGTTTCTCTTCGTCGTGAGTGTGTTGATCTTTGTGTGGCGAGTATGTGTGCCTCTGTATGTTGAGTGTGTGTTTGTGTGGTGAGTCTTTGTGTCTCTGTGTAGAGTGTCTGTGGATCTGTGTGGTTATTGTTGATATATGTGTGGTGAGTGTGTCTGTCTGTATGTTGAGTGTATGTTTCTCTGCGTGGTGAGTGTGTGTGTCTGTGTGTGTGGGTCTGTGTGTGGGCTGAAACCACATTGGGTCTCTGTGGTTTCAGGCCAGGGCGGTCTTGCACAGACGCCATATTCTCTGTCCGATTGCTACAGCAGAGATATAAGGAATTCCAACAGAAACTGTATCTCTGCTTTATTGACCTGGTCAAGGCCTAAAATACCATCAGTAGGCCAGGGCTGTGGATTGTTCGTCGTACTTTTGGGATCCCTGATACCCTGCTCACCATCATTAAGGACTTTCATGAGGGTGCTGGGCAAGCCCGGGTAAAGCTACATGGTCGGGAGTCAGAGCCATTCCCTGTTCACCTTGGAGTACAACACGGATGTCCTCTGGTTTCTACATTATTCAACATCTTTTTTGACCACGTAGTTCGAGAGGCTTTCAATGGATGTTCCAGTGGAATTTCCATCTGGTACAGGTATAATGGCAGACTGATTGATGCCCGGGTGCAGTCAAGGGATGGCTCACTCTTGGCCAACCATGTTATTTATGACGATGATTTGGTGAGTCCTGCTCATTCTGAGGAGTTGGGGGCTCTGCTGTTGAACTTGAAGAACACCACAAAAAGGTGGGGTTTTACCATCAATTCCACCAAAACCAAGCACCTAAGCATTTGGTGCCACCAGGTACTCCACCTCCTCAACTCTCCATGAGTGATAGGGCGGTTGTGGAGAAATTTACATACCTAGGCAGTGTGGTTATGACCGGTTCCGGTTTGACAGCGGAGGTCTGGCTCCGAATCAGTCGGAGAGCATTATAATTTCATCGGCTACTTAACGCTGTGTGGAAGCTGCCTGGCCTGTGACTCAACACGAAGCTTCGGGTCTTCTCAACATCTGCCATGCCCTTTTTTCTCTATGCTTGCGAAACGTAGACCTCCCTGGCCGACCATCTGCGCCATCCAGAAACTTTCCGGCTTGCCTTCCTACAATCCATCCTAGGTTTAACCAGTTTGGATTGTGTGAGGAGCTTACAAATTCTCGAAAGATCTGGACAAAGTCCTATTGGTGAGCTCTTCCAGCAGGCGAGGCTGCGGTGGCTGGGTCATGTACCCGCATGCCCAGCCACCGCATGCCCAGCCACCGCATGCCCAGCCAACGCATGCCCAGCCACCGCATGCCCAGCCACCGCATGCCCAAGCAGTTGCTGTTTGGCCGGATAGAGGGGGCTAAACGGGCTTGGCATGGGCTATAGAAAAGATGGACTGTTGTGGCACAGGAGAACCTCGAGCGGAGTGGACTTGCTGAAGACTGGCATCAGCGGTGTCAAGATCGACCTCTGTGGAGGAGCATCGTGAAGGACGCTACGGGGAAGTTGGAGACAGTCGCCCTCCAACAACAACAGAGGGTGGAGGAGCGACACTCACAACAACGAGCGGAGCGTCGGGCTGCTATAAGACAGCAAGTTGCCACAGTAGGGAGCGTAGGTCGTGCATCTGCCACTGTGACTCATGTCTGGCACTGACTGACTGACTCCCATCTCTAGCACTGTCTGACTGTCTGACTCCCATCTCTAGCACTGTCTGACTGTCTGACTCCCATCTCTAGCACTGACTGTCTGACTCCCATCTCTAGCACTGTCTGACTGTCTGACTCCCATCTCTAGCACTGTCTGACTCCCATCTCTAGCACTGTGACTTCCATCTCTAGCACTGTGACTCCCATCTCTAGCACTGTCTGTCTGACTCCCATCTCTAGCACTGTCTGACTGTCTGACTCCCATCTCTAGCACTGTCTGACTGTCTGACTCCCATCTCTAGCACTGTCTGACTCCCATCTCTAGCACTGTCTGACTCCCATCTCTAGCACTGTGACTTCCATCTCTAGCACTGTGACTTCCATCTCTAACACTGTGACTTCCATCTCTAACACTGTGACTTCCATCTCTAACACTGTGACTGCCATCAGTAACACTGGCTCCGATCTCCAACTTTGACTCCCCTCGCTAACACTGTGACTCTCACCTCTAGCATTGTGACTCCAATATCTAACAGTGACTGCCATCTCTAACGCTGTATGAGGATACCCGTCCACGAACCCCTCTCTACTGGAGTCGAACTTGACCTTCCCGATCAGCGTATCTAGTTCCGAATGCGGCTCAGAACACGTGGCGAGCTGCCGGTGACGTTGCTCTCAGCAGCGCTGATACACACGCCAGCCGCACCCGTGCAACGAGCAGTCTCGAGGTGTCTTCGTTCCAAAGCCTTATTTAAACAGTAACAACTAACATAACGGTAACATAAGTAATATAACAATGCCATAACAATGCCCGGGCACCTTAACAGTCCGACCCACCTACGCGCTTAGCGCGCTAAACCCTAGCCTATACGGCTACATGTTGTCGTGGTTCTGCCGACCGTATTTTCCTCGACTCTGCTTGTGCGCTCCATCCCACGCATTATATCTGCCCTTTAGACGTCACGTCAGAACCTGTTTACCACCAATTCATGCACCTGTACCTCATCAAGCACCCACTCAGACATCCGCCCTGGCATTACCGTTAACAGGACACACACGTGCGTCCCCCTCCAATCAACGCTCCGCCAGACGCCACCCCGGCGCCCCTTCACAGCCCACTCACTGAGTGCGGCCACACAGGTGCATACAGCTTGTCACAGCTAATTAAGCATCAACGGGCGCATCTGTTATTTTTCCAGATAGCTTTAACTAGACGCAGCCGACGCCTATTCAGACAGGTCAACGAAATGCACCTGGTCTGGCACGGCGCAAAGCCTGACACCACAACTGTGACTCCTATCTCTGGCACTGACACGCATCTCTAACACTGTGACTCTTATCTCGAGCACTGTGAGTGGCCCAGTGTTGGTTACATGGGTGGAGGAACCCAGTTACTCACCAGAAGCATCCGCAAGTTTTTCCAATCACGGGGCGCCATGGATCCCCGCCCACACTCGCTGGGGACCACGCCCACAAACCTCAGGCTCCTCCCCCTACCCCGAAATCATGGCTCCGCCTACTTCACTCGTGGTGCTGAGCGGTCCTGGGGGGGTGGGGGGAGTACGTTAGCCGCTGAGTTAGTGAGTTAGTAGGCGAGTTAGCGGGTGAGTTAGTGCATGACCGGGTGAATTAGCAGATGAGTAAGCAGGTAAGCGGGTGAGTTAGTGTGTGAGTTAGCTGGTGAGCGGGTGAGTTAGTGTGTGAGTTAATGTATGAGGTAGTGAGTTAGCGGGTGAGTTCGCGCGTGAGTTAGCTGGAGATTTAGTGGGTGAGTTAGCGGGTAAGTTAGTGGGTGAGTTAGTATATGAGTAGCGAATTAGTGGGTGAGTAAGCAAGTAAGTTAGCATGTGAGTTTGCGGGTGAGTTAGTGTATGAAAGGGTGAATAAGTGGATGAGTGAGCAGGTGAGCAGGTGGGTTAGTGTGTGAGATAGCTGGTGAGCTGGTGAGTTAGTGTATGAGTTATCGGGTGAGTTAGCGGATTAGTGGGTGAGTTAGCGGGTGAGTTAGCAAGTGAGTTGGTGTATGAGGTAGTGGGTTAGCGGGTGAGTTTGCGGGTGAGTTAGTGTATGAGGTAGTGAGTTAGCGGGTAAGTTAGTGTGTGCATTAGTGTATGAGGTAGTGGGTTTGTGGGTGAGTTCGTGTGTGTTATCGTGTGAGTTATCTGGAGATTTATTGGGTGAGTTAGCTGGTGAGTAAGTGGGTGAGTTAGTATATGAGGTAGCGAATTAGTGGGTGAGTTAGCAGATGAGTTAGCGGGTGAGTTAGCAGGTGAGTTAGCGGGTGAGTTAGTATATGAGGTAGTGAGTTAGCGGGTGAGTTAGCAGGTGAGTTAGCATGTGATTTAGCGTGTGAGTTAGCAGAAGATTTCGCAGGTGAGTTCATGGGTGAGTTAGTCGGTAAGTTAGCGGGTGAGTTAGCGGCTGGATATTATTAACGAAACTCCGTTTCTCAGTTGACCAAAGGTTTCGGACCGCGGATAATGATTATGGCCACGGTTAATGATTCACTCACAGGTCACGACCTACATTGCTCCGTCTCCCACGTCATAGTGACTGCAATGGGGAGCGGTGGCGCAGCAGTTAGCACTTCACGGCGGTCGCGAGCAAACTGCTGGGCCGCTGCTCACCAGAGCGTCACTGTCAAACGCTGGATTATTCACCCACTCACTCACACACCCACTCACTCACCCACTCACTCACCAACCCACCCGCTCGCTCACTCACCCACTACTCAGTCACGAACTTGCTCACATACTCATCCGCTCGCTTACTCACCCACTCACTGATCCACTCACAGACTAACTCACCCACACATCCATTCACCCATCCACTTGTGGTGCACTTAGCCAGGCTAAGTCTACCTGCACACCCACACCCAGCGATCGGGCCGTGAGGGGGGAGGGGTCACCATGTCATGGGTGAGTGGGTCGTGCGCGTTGAGTAGTGTTGAGTAACGACAAAGAGTAATGCCGAGTGGAGTCTCGCGCCAGGGTGACTGCATGCTGATGCTCGCGCCGTGGAGTTGGGCCAATCGCCGGATTGTGACAGTTTGATTGGCCTACACTGTTGCTAAGGGTGGTCGACCGGAGAGAGGTCAAAGAAAAGTGAGGTGGTAGGGCGAAGGTAGTATACCTGTAGCTGGTGAAAACCCCTGATGACGTAACAATCGAAAGTTCCAGAAGACGAAAGTAAGCCAGTGTTAGCACGGGGTTGAGGTGACGCCGCGTTGGGGGGTGGGGGCAGTGCTAAAACTGGGGTG
>JAZEWT010000023.1:13080905-13106777 GCA_036362905.1 Mordacia mordax | reverse complement strand
CACGTGGCTCTTCTAGAAAGTTCTAACCGACGTCACCCCACGTGGCTTTGTCCCCCCTCTACAGTAAAAGTCCCCGCAGACTGTTCTGCTCGTCCCCCACGTAACGTTGGTCCCCCCTCTACAGTAAAAATCCCCCCTCCCCTATTCCTTAACTCTGCACCCCGTAGCATCCTTAATGATCCTCCTCCATAAAGGCCGATCTTGACACCACTGGCATCAGCCAAAAAGTGATGATGTCATCAGCAGGGATGCAGGACTTACAAGCCGCTCTGCAATGCACCAATTTTATGACTCTTTTTTGAGTGTATTGCAGCAGACTTAATCATTCAATTATTGGTACCTTTGTTTAATTTCTATTCCTTTTAATTCTTATGATTCTTAATTGGTTCTTAATTTTACGATTAAACCATTTGGGGCCTTCTCTGAGAGTGAACTCAAGCCTCGCCATGCCTTGCAACAGCGGGGCCCTTGCTTTCGCTGCAACTGTGTCTTCATCCAGCTCGTCTGAATCAACATCTGCACCTCACTCGCATCGCAGCAAAACTCCACACTCACCCTCACCTCACTATCACTCATTTAACCCCTCACTTCTTCCACTATATCCTCATTATTGTTAACCTCATAGCCCACTCACTCTGGTTGCTGTTGCTGCACTATATTATCGGCGAGTTCTGGGCGCATTTTGCAGATCATTCTGGGTGTGTTTTGAATCCGTATTTCATCGTTTATTTTATTCTTTTCCTTAATTCTTAGTAGTCTCAATCAGTAATTTAATGTCGTGTACTGAGGCCTAGACTTCCCATGGTAATAGTACAACACTGTCGTGTGTAGTGGTTTACAGTAGTCCCTTAACCTACTTAAACCGCTAAGATCTTGAAGCACGTTTGACATGTCATTCTGTGTGTGTCAGAAACAATTTCAAGCTTCTCCACAGTGGCATTTCCGTGGTCGACTCCCGGCTCGGGCACCTTTCAGCGTGGAATTGTGTCAGTTGTTTTCGCTGGGTTCCTTGGTTTCCTCCCGCCTTTCAGGGATGTGCCACTCTCTAGGCCGATTGGCCTGCTGAGTAAATTGCCCCAGAGGAGATGCCCCGTGATGTGTTGGCATCGCATCCTGGTGTGGCCCTTCCTTTTGCCCTGTGTCTCCCACGGTGGGCTCCAGCCCCGATTCGAAATGATCACCTACACACGCGAGGCTCTAAAAAGCTTGATTCATACATCAGTTCCCCGTACCCCCAACCTTCTGGCCATTTGCCGTGAGCTGATGATACTTCAACGCCCTCGCTACATCCATCGGGGCGTTGGCAACAAAATGCCCAATAACCTGCCTACAATTGATGTATTAAGCCCTACATATCAGCTGCCGAATAAACAACAAGTTAGACCTTTTGCTGCTCGATTATGTTTGTGAAAAATACCACTGGTCAGTGCTGTCTTCCAGCACGCACATTGTCTGCAACTGAAACCCACTTTTCCCTGCTCAATGTGTGCTCCCTGAGCACTGAAAAGGCCCCACTCAATGCTGAGTGTCAAATCCAATTCCAAAACCTTAACGCCCTCACTCCGGACATATTCATTGCAGAGATCATCAGTTCATCACTCTCTGCCTCAGATCTCTCCACCTCAGATGTGACAGTAGACATTTACAACAGCCTGCTATCAAGCATATGGGATGATTTGGTCCATTAAAATTACGCTATGTTTCAGGCGAAAAACCATCCCCCTGGTATACTGCTGAACTCTGGGATCTCAAGGCGAATGCACGCAGGGCCGAAGGGACTTGGAGAAAATCTTGCCTTACCGTTCATGCTCAAATCTTTAAGGAAGAGCTCAACCGCTATTGAAAGGCACTTGATAGCGCCCGTCCCAACCCCTTTTCAAGCATTCAGTCTGATACTTGCGACAAGCCCAAGAGTCGTTTCTCGAACATTAATTGGCTGCTTTGTCCAACAAGTCACTCACCCTCACCTCTCTTCACTAATAAAGATCAAACGGATCAGTTGATTCAGTTTTTCTCAGAAAACAAAATCGAAACACACCATAAACCAATACCTCAATAAATGTTCCTCCACCTACCTTGATTTCAAAACTCCTGAAATATTCCAAGTCTCTTCATTATTTGCCAGATCTTAGCCAACAAACTGCTCCGAGGACCCAATTCCATCGCAAATCATGTGGGCAATCCCTTGCCACTCACTTTGCTCTGGTATCAATTCCCCACTATTTAACTGAGCAGCAGTTACCCTTTTACTAAAAAACCGAGCCTCGATTGCAACATCCCTGATATTTATCACCCTGTGCTCCATACGGTTTTAATGATGTCAACAGGGCATTCTGCAGACAAGCACCACCTTCCTTCAGCATTTCGCTTGGGAGATCATCTCTACCCGGTGCTTTTCCTGGTCTCAGGCTTTAGATCGATTTACGTACTTCCTATATAGATGGCAAATTCGTCAGCCATGCACGGGGTATAGCTACGACTTCCATATCCTGATGTACCGCAGCCCCAGGAGCATTACAGAAATGCTCTGCAAATCTGCAGACTTGTTCCTCATAGTCGGAGATCAGATCACCACTTTCCCCTTTAAGAAGGGAAATCGGTGCAGCGTTGCAGGTTAATATTTTTATGGGGTTAAAAAGTTATTTTTGATCACGGGCTACCGAGGGAAACTCCATCTCCTCAGCAGCCCGTGACCACTACTCATCCTTGCAATGCCGCACAGCTCTCCGAACCTCCGAACGAAGGCTGTGGTAAACATCCTCATTCTTGGACGTGGGATGTTATAAACGGTGTGAGTGGGTCTGCCATTTTCTCTCACCTAACTTGAACACCTCCTCCATCAGCCAAGGTTTCTAGGGAGATCTGGACCAAGTACCCAGTACAGCAATTCCAGCTGCATGAGCCACAGCCCTAAACTTCACCCATTTCCCCTCGACATCGGGAGGGGTGGGGGATGATGTCAGCCCCAGCTGAAAAGGATAAAATTCTCGCTTACAGCTTTCATCAGCTAGACAAAACCAGACCACTGTCTGTTTCAATGGGATCCTTGGTGGACGCCCACGACTGCCGTGGAAGAATGGTAGGCAGATCTTAGAGATGACAAGCTGATAATCAAAGGTCAGATCAGCTCCTCGGTGGGTCTGGTGTCAAGGACATGGGCCCGCATCCTCTGCTCCACCGCTATGTAGTCCAGCAGATGTGCTTGCTTGGACCCAGGATGCACCCAAGATCTTTTGAAGATGCGTGAATAACGGAAAAGTGTGTTGGCTATTACGAGCCCATGGTCTGCACGGAAGTCTAGCAGCCTCCTACCGTTGTTGTTGAGCTGATCTGTTCCTTGCCTTCCAATCACTCCAACCCATATGTTTGTATCATGAGCCACTCGGGCCTTGAAGTCACCTAGCAGCATGACAATCCCGAGGGGCCACTTCAGCCAACACCTGGGACAGGTCATAGAAGGCATTTGACTCATCGGCCTTGCCTGCATCCCTCCACTGATGTTCATCTTCCGTTGGGGTGAAAGTCACCACCACTACTACCATACTTCGCCTCCCATTGATAGGGATGTGAGCTCACTCACAGGTTCCCACACTTCACTAACATGTTCGCACGCCCCCTTCATTCTTTTATTTAGAAGAGCCATTCCGTATTACTTGGCAGCGTCCTGTCCCAAGTGGAAGATTGTCCACCCCTCGTGATGACTGGAGCCAGAACTCGTCCACCAGACCTGTATCCCACAGTGGTGCCGGCAGTAATGGTCCCGCCCCCGACAGAGTAGTGGCAACCTCTACTCCGTAACAAGCGCTCAAACATTCCACGTGGCCCCACGTAGCGCCTTTTTGTTGTTTCTGGAGGAACCCCAGGAGTGGGTACTCCTGGCTCCACCAAATGACTCCACCAAATGGGGTGTGGCCAGGAGACGTCATAAGCACCTGTCCCCCAGGGGCCTCCGGCACAAGCTTGAGTTTTTCACTTTCTGTTCGTGGTTGAGTGGTAATTTGATTGAATATGGGGAGGTTACCAGTCCCTCGGAGCCATGCAGAGCCCTCTTGGCCACTGTGAATGCTGTTAGAGCAGCCACCATAGCGATACCTACCAGCACCACAAGGAAGAAAGTGATTGTTTTGCCCAGTCTCCCCCATACACACAAACATATTCATGCACCCACACGCACACACAGATATACACATTGACACATACACACAAACCTGGGGACCAACTGACACTACAAAACTTAACAACAAGAATGCTGCCCCAAGTCTTGACAGCATGTTCACCTGCCCGTGTCCACATGCACACAGAAACACTTAACACAGACACAGTTAACAGACACTTACAGACACGCTTAGACAATGACATGGATAAAATGGATCGCAACGTAAGGCACTGTTCTGCACTCCTTCAACGGAGGAGTACAGCAGGGCATCTATGAAGTGGTACCCTCCGTGCCGCATCACAGAAAGAACGTCCTGCCTGAGACTGTTTGATTCCTGCTTTTAACACTGATTCCCATTCCCCAACACGAGCTCCCATTCCCCAACAGTGACTCCCATCAACTAGCACTGGCTCACATCCCCATAACTGATTCCTATCCATATCACTGTCTCCTGTTATCTTGGAGTCATGAAAATGTATGAAATATTTTCATTAGGGTTAAAATAATTGCTTGAATACAGGTCACCATGCCTGATCTGAGATTTCAGAGCTATAAGGCACACAGACTGACTGTAGGATCCAACGATGCAGAGTAGGCATGTCAGTGTAGTGGAGAGTAGCCGGCACCGTCTCTCGACACCCACGATGCGGCCGCCGATCGCACGAGAGACTGCAGGCTCGAAATGATTATATTTATTAACTCCGCAGGCACAGCACCTGCAGCAACAGCCGTTGTAACCCCTCTCGCTCGCCTCACAATAACTCCGAACACACTGTCCGATGAGGGGGGGGACGTAGCTGACTGTCCGTGGGGGCGTGCGTAACGCTAATACAACCGCATCATTCCCCAATTAACATTAATATGTGCGGCATATGTACGTGCAACTCATCTCATCCGTTAACACTGGTTACAGAAGTCAGAAAAAAAATGAAATCTATCAATGTACTAATGTAGGGTTTCACAGCTCAACGCATGATGATTGCTTCCAAAAGCTGCTCTTTCAGAATAGCCGCATCGATCACTCCTCCTCTCTACTTCGCTGTGTTTCACCTCCCACGTCGGAGACATCTTCAGGCATTCGGTAGTTGAGTCATGTGACTGCTATTAATATGTCAAGGCACACCCTTATACCGCGTGACTCCATTCCGTGGACAATGGAAGGGGGGGGGTCCATTTGAAAGTGTTTCAATATCTTGCAACTCCAAACACCCAAACATCAAGTTCACCATGGAAACAGAATAAAACAGCCAAACCCCGTTCATGGACGCACTAGTGAAAAAAAATTAAAATGTGATGCTCAGCCACACAGTATACAGTAATCAACACATACGGACGGGTATTTACACGTGGAGTTCCACCATCACCTTAAATAGAAACGGGGGATACTGCACACCTTAGCCCACCCATCTAAAACAATATCAGACAACATCTAAAATACGGGCTACAACATCTACAACAAGCACTACTCAGCAATGGATACACAAAAGCAGAGATCCAACATGCCATAAAAAGTGAACTACAACAGCAAAACCATCAAAATTAATAAGATACCAATACCTGCGCATTCCTGCCATATGTGAAAGGCACCACCGAAAAAAAACAGTAAATATCTATGGAAATATGTAATGCCATGGCTGTTACACACCCCACACGTATCAACAGTATAACATAGAGGCCCACATTGGTGCACTCTGAGACCACGAGCATGGTTTTTAGCCCAGAGCCCTCGCAGAAGGGGTAAACTTTAATGGTTTTCCGAGGGATTGGGATTGGATTTCTCGGGTGGCACCACCACAGGCACGGTTCCGGCGAGCGCGGTTGTGCCCGGAACTAGCTCGGCTTCCACATTGCCACAAAGTAACTCCGAAAGTGAAGGTACTGGCGCCGGATGGAGATGACGGGAACAAGGGACCAACCATAAAGAGAGATGCTAGCGACGGTCTGGACCAATCAGGACGGTTGGAGAGAGAAAGCGGGGGGGAAAAGGGGTAGCAAGTGCGTGACGAGATGGTCGATCGGGTTCTGGGTCGTGTGGTCGAGATGGAGAGAATCGACACACGGGCAGGCCACGCTGGTGCAGATGGAGCACGGAGAGGCACCGGAGAGCGGGGCCTCGCCATGCCCCGTTGCATGGCAGAGGCCCCGCTATCCGGCCAGAAGGGAAGCGGTGTTGGGCAGTCAGACACTCCGCTTCTCTCCCTGGCCGCTACCCAGCTCGTCCCTCTTGGCACCGGCAAAAATTAGGGAGAGGGGCCATGGATAGCAACCCTGACAGGTGGGAAAGAGGAGCTGGGGGCAGCCATTAAAGACATGAGGCGTGTATTGCATTCCTTGCAGCAACTATGAATAAGTGTACATCGGGCAAACAGGCAGAAAAATAGCACCATTAAAGACAGAACACGAGGCAGCAGTGTGTCTGCTGCATATAGATAAATCGGCAATGGCAGCCCACAGTATATACAAACAACACACTCGATTTTGACCAGATGCGTGTACTGGCTGCTATCTACCACAAAGGCTCAAGATTAATCTGAGAAGCAATAATCACAAGATGGAGAAAAAAAACATGAACCACAAACAGAAATTAAATAAAGCTCAGCCAAGTCTGGCAACCAGTTCATCAAATCTACAGTAAACAGCTCTACCTCCAAAGGGTGTCTGCAGCGGTAACATCTACAGCTCCGCACAAAAAGTTCCTGCCTGCCTTTCTATGTGGAGGTTGTATGATGCGGTTGCCTAGCAGGTTGGCACCGTCTGACAGAGTGGCTGCCTCCCCCTCCCACCTCTCTGCGGTTTCCTCTCACCTCCGAGTCATTCTCTCTTCGAAAACCTTCAACACTGAATGAAAACTGTGCAGCTACGTGTTATACAATGGATTGATTTTAAAGAGTTAGAACTACAGAAGTAAATTATTGACATGTACCACCTGTGCTCCCCATTGTACCAACACAGATACACATTTGTACAGAGATGAACATTGCAGTGTCGCCTTAACAAACTGTTGTGTCTGGTTCTGATAGCGAGTAGCACCTATGAATACCAGTAAGACACATGACAGAGTGGGTGGCCAGCACAACGTCCATCCACCTTTGTCTCATCATTACCAATACCCGCTGAAACCTGTACAGGGTCGCAGGGGGCCGGAGACTATACTGGCAGAGGGTGAAAGACAGGGCTAAACCCAGGGTGTGACGCTAGTACACCATACGGCAATGGGCGGAATTTACTCAGAAGGCAAATTAACCCAGACATCAGTGCGTCTTTAGACGATGGGAGGAAACCAGAGTACCCAGCAAAAACCCACGCAGACACGGGGAAAACACGCAAACTTCATACAAAAAGGCACCAGAGCCAGGAACCGAACCCGGGACTTCTTTCCATGAGGCGGCAGCGCTGCCCACTGTGCCCCCACGCCATCCACCTTTGTCTCCCCAATGCAAATGTTTTTCAGATGACACCAGGTACTCATTTGAGGCAGAGGTAATCTAGGGGAGGCTGAAGACCAATAACTACAAGGTGGGCCAGAAATAACCGACACATCTATATTGTATGTGGTTGCAATGTCTGTTATTTATAGCCCACTCTGTATATTCGTCACTGATTTTGTTGTAAGTGGGAATTGAACTCAGGTCACCAGATTCATATCATGGTATGCTAGCCGCTACATCACTACTTTGCACCACACACTCACTCGCAGTCACTCACACTGGGCTAAGTGGGCCGGCTTTCGACAGACTCACAGACCCTACCCTGAACTTCGTACTGATCACAGCCCTGACAAGCCTGCCACCCACACAGATCCTCACGCAGACACGTCAACACAGCGCCGGCGTCCCAACGGCATCTGTACAAGGCTAGGTGCACTTTGGGGCCACATGCAGTGTCGAAGGCTTGCTGACAAGTTATAGGACAGACCCGGATGCCCTGGACTGACTGATATGACTGGCCGAGGCACTGCCAATGTTTGCTACTGTGCCAACTCAGTGAGTTTTAGCTGCCCACTGCTCCTCTCACTTTTGTAAGCATCACTCCTCCACCCTCTGTTGCTGTTAGAGGGCAACTGCCCCCAACTGCAACTAGTGTCCTTTATGAACCTCCTCCATCGAGGTAAATCTTGACAGTGCTATCCAGTCTTGAGCAGGTTTTCCTGTACCATATCAGTCCACCTCTTCTAAGCCTGTGCTATACCTATTAAGCCAACTCTATCCAGCCAACCAAAAGCTGTTTGGGCATGCGGTGGCTGGGCATTCTGGCTAGGTAACCCAACCACTGCAGTCTTTATCCAGATCTTTCAAGAATGTGAGCTACTCACAAACGTTCCATAGTGTTATTTGGGCTGAGCTGATTCTGCTCCCCCAAGATCCCATGGATATGATTAGTGTAACCGGCGTCAATCGTCTCATCTGTCTTTCCTTTCACTTTCAGCAGCATGATCGCACGAGACACACCAGACTAGCGCGACGGTCAACCAAAATACTAGACGACCAGCTGAACAATGCGCGCGTACGCTAACGCACGAGAGGATAGTCAGATGGTAAAATTCTGCGTTGTGTAATTTTTTGTTGTGAATCTCTCTTGTGCTCCACACGTGGTGCTGATCCGCTGTGATGAGCCTCTTCTGTCACCACAGACTTGCACCCACGCCAACGCATATCTTCTTTTATATAAACAACTTTATTAGTTGGTCGGAACAACACCTGCACAACCTGCATGAACAACATCCACGCAGCCATACACAGAGCCACATTAACCTCCTTCGCGCCGCAAACTGGGTCCCCCGTTAAACTCTACACGACCGCGAGAATAATCATACACTGTTTAACAGATTAACCAAATCTCTCATCTCATTATCTGAAACCGCTTAATCCTATATAGGGTCACGGTGAGCCGGAGCCTATCCCGGAAACACAGGGCGTAAGGCAGGAATACACCCGACGAGGGGACGCCAGTCCATCGCCGGGCATTGCGGGACAATTTTTAGTCTGCGAGCCAATCAACCTATCCAGGAGCATGCTTTTGGACTGTGGGAGGAAACCGGAGTACCCGGCGAAAACCTACGCGGACACGGGGAGAGCATGCAAACTCCACACAGAAAAGGCACCCGAGCCGAGAGATTCGAACCCGGGACCTTCTTGCTGTGAGGCGTCAGCGCTAACCACTGGGCCACCACGCCGGCCACTAAACAAAATGTCCAACCTTAACACCTGCACTCCCCGCAAACAATGCACTTAAGATGGCCGCCACGAGCAGCCACGCGCACCCACCCAAACCCACAAAGGAAGCTTCTCGAAGAATTACAAGGATCCCCACCCTCTTGAATAACAACATCTCACTCGAACCGCTTAATTCCAACATAACCCGTTTCGCCTCGACTATCGAACTACTACTAATGAAAAGCACACAACCAAAACCCGCAATTGAAAAACACACATACCTGCGTGAACAACACCTACGCAGCAATACACAGAGCCACAGTAACCTCCTCTGCACCCCTGCGGACAGCACAAAATTCCTCATTATCAGACAAGCTATAGGGATGTTTCTCTCGTGTATATCTTAACGTTATGTGCTCTGCCCTTACTAGCAACAGGACAATGCGTCCGTATCTCACCGAGTCCCCCGTTCAACTAAGGCGTATCCACAAAGACCGGGCGTGGCTCACCGTACGTGGGGCGTGTCCATGCCTATACGTCAGCACTTCAATATATGTGCGACCATGCATATGTGCAACTCAACACATCAGCAGCCACAGGCTACATCAGCAAACCTAAAAACGTGTTCCTGGCAACTAGAAATCAGACCACCACTCCTGCCTTTAAGGAAGGTAACAGATCTGGCATTGCAAGTCACTCTTCTGATGGAAATAAAAATATCGCAGGCTACTGATGAAATACTCACCTACACAGAGCAACTCACAGCGAATGGACTGACCAGTCAGGAACAGACATACTGGTAGGGGGAAGTGGTGAGAAGAGAACCAATGGGAGACAGGGATGCTGCCAACTGGGTGGATGAATCAGAGAGGAGGACGGGAGCACGTGACGGAGGGGACTTACGGGAAGGAGGGCAAGGAAGAGGGCGAGTGACAGGGAGGGTCTGGAAGAGGAGAAAGAGAGACGGTCACAGTGAGGAGTGGGGAGACGATCACCAAAGGGACACGGAGAGACACAGAAATAGGGACATGGGGACAGTGATAGGGAGTTAAGGGACGAGGGCGGCTGAAACGGAGAGAAAGGGAGACACGTTGTGGACAAAGTGGCCACCATATTTTTGCTGGTCAGTGGGAGACGCAGCAACCATTTAGATAGGCGAGGAGCAAGAGCAGAGACGGACCTGATGTGCGGCAGAGAATAAAGTTTGGCTACATCACCCAACATGTGTATGGTTACTGTGTCGCTGTAAGTGTGGCGAGCGTTGGCGCGGTGTGAAACCTAATTCCGGTGACGAGAGTGGAGAAATGTATGTGTGGTGTGAGTGTTTGTGAGTGTGAGGATCGGTGGCGCAGCGGTTAGCTCACTGTGTGAGTGTGGCGAGTGGTAGCGCAGTGGTTAGCACGCTGCGTGTGACTGGGGAGTTGTGACACAGGGGTTAGCACACTGTGTGAGTGTGGGGAGCAGTGGCCTAGCGGTTAGCGTGCTGGGCTACAAAATCCGGCAACCCGAGTCCCGCTCACCAGTAATGATTTTCTGAACCGGTGTCTGGGGCTCCCCTAGGTTAACTCAGCCTCAAATGAGTGCCTAGCACAGTGAGTACACATGTGCCGTGTCGACCCTCATAGGCGTTGCTCGCTAATGGCATTTGACCCTACAGTCTGTAGAGGCTACACGAGGGATCTTTGTCTTTACGAGTGTGGACAGCGGTAGTGCAGCGGTTAGCGCGCTATGAGAGGGGAGCGGTTGCGCAGCGGTGAGCACACTGCGTGAGTGCGTTTCGGTGGCACAGCAGTTAATACGCATACAGGGAGTGCCGCGTGTGGGTGTGTGGTGAGTGCGGGAGTGCAAAGAGGAGCGAACGGCCCTCGCTAGGTAGATAGAACTTGCGGCGAGGATGGAGGGTGGGGAGCAACCGCACAATGGAGCCCCGCTCAGCCCCATCACTGGCGGGACCCCCATTCCATCGGGCTGGGTCTCCCTTTGGGGGGTCAGGGAACCCGGAGGGTGGGGGGACAGCAGTGGACAGTCAGACCCCTCTGCTCCTTCGTCCGGCCACTACCTCACTAGTTATGGATACAGCAGGGATTGAGGGGGCTAGGGCGAGCGACCCCTATATTTCTAGGGACAATGACTCCTACACATTACAGAAAAATGCTACTCAACCCTAAAGTACTTAAAGTTAACTCTAATATCCCAGACACAATACTGCAATCGGGGGATACATTTCTTGCTGACATTTATTTTTTTTAAATGACCAAAAATCATGAAATGTACACATGCACAATAACCATTACAGGCAAACACGATCCTATAATATACTATTGTTGTATACAATATTCTGCATGCAGTAAAGTGTAACATAAAATATTGTGCCTTTATGGCTTACAAGCTATACTTGTTTACAACCGTACATATGTCCAAATCCTGAATGCAACGAGTGCATTACTGCTTTGTCATGCAGTACAGTACAACATCAAATACTGCATTGTTTTATGTTATGAACAAATTGACTTACGGAACGTGTCTGTAACTGTCTACAATTTATATATACGTTACTATATGAATCTCAAATAATGGGATAAAGCTTACCGCATATACTTGAGAGCTGCTGATCCGATACTTCATGGGGTGAGCAGTGGTGTAGTTATTCAGATGAAGTGGCAGGACCGCCTGCCTCTTCATCCGACAATGGTGCTGTGGTTACCGGGACATTCACCAGAGACAACAGTCTCTCTTTTGGCATCTTCTCCAAACCTTTGGGTTTCATTGCAGAAAGTTTATAAAATCTGTTTAAAGACAGCTGAACAGCATTTCTCTTATTCTGTTGGTATAGCTCTTTGTAGCAGTCTATAGCATTGGAGAGTATTCTGTTAACTCTAGTGCTGCGGTCTCCGCTCGGATCGTCTTCTCTGAAGATGGCCATCGCCGCATCCATATGAACGAAAGCCTCCGCCAATCTTTTACAAGTTATTGCTTGTGGTGGTTGTATCACTTCATCTTCCTCTGTCCCGGCTTGCTGCTGTTCAAACTGATTCAGATTATCATTCGACAGGTCCTCACTCTGTGACTTGAGTAACCCCACCATGTCAGATTGCTCCACATTACCAAGTCCAGCATCTTCAATAACTTCTTTCAAAGTGTCAGGATCTGCATTAGTTGTATCACTCTCAGCGTTTGGAACTTCTAGTGAAATTTTATGAAGCAGTGCATTACGCTTCTTAAAACGTTCAAACCAGCCGTGGCTAGCTGCGAAACGTTGCAGCTCGGAACCTTGCCCATTAATTTTCTTCAGATCTTCAAACAAACTTTTAGCTTTTTTCCGGATAACCAACATGGTAAGTGGCATGCTAAACTGCTTCTGGTCTTCAATCCAGGCGATTAAAAGTCGTTCTGTATTTTCTAAAATTCCACTCCTGCTACGGGTTATTTTAGTGGCAGTCAAAGGTGAGATGTTTTTAGCACATTGTAGAATTTTTTCTGCATGAAGGCGAATAGAGCTGACCGTTGTCTGGGGTAGGCAAAGCGCTCTTGCGATATGGCTCGTCTTTTCACCTGCTTCGTAACGTTTCAAGACTTTTAATTTAACATCTAGATTAACACTCTTCCTATTCCTTTTCCTGCCAGAGGCACCAGTATGTTGCACATTACCGAGTCCAGTTTTTCCAGTAACTTCTTGTAAAGAGTCAGGATCATGTCTTGCCACATCACTTGACAGCTGAATATTATCCAAACAGATACGCCTCTTAAAACGTTCAAACCAGCCATGGCTAGCTGAAAATTTTCCCTTTTCCAAACTCTCACTGTGAATTTTCTTGAAGTCCTCATACAAACTTTTAGCTTTTTTTTGGATACCGAATTTACTAATAGGCACACTACGTTGCTGTTGATCTTCAATCCAGGTGGTTAAAAGTCTCTCCGTATTTTCTAGAATTCCACATCTGCTACGAGTAATTTTAGTGGCAATTAAAGGCGATACATTTTTAGCACTTTGTAGAATTTTTCCTGCATGAACACGAATACATCTGACCGTTGTCTCAGGTATGCCAAGGGTTCTGGAAATATGAGTTGCCTTTTCACCCGCCTCATAACGCTTTAAAATTTCCATTTTAACATCTAAATTTATGCTTTTTCTATGCCTTTTCTTGCCATTATAATTTACTTTGCACTTTCCACTCATTTTTCTTGGCCCTTGAAATAATTTTCTATCACCTAACACTATATCGACAGTCCCCGAATTATAAAGATTGCGTTCCTGAGTTCTGTTCGCTAGTCGATTGGCTAGAAAGTCGGAACACAGTAAACTTAATAATTATACTGTACTGTATACGAAGCAGTAATGCATTTGATGCTTTCAAGATTTAGACACCGGCGATGGACTGGCGTCCCGTCGTCGGGTGTATTCCTGCCTTACGCCCTGTGTTTCCGGGATAGGCTCCGGCTCACTGTGACCCTATATAGGATTAAGCGGTTTCAGATAATGAGATGAGGGAGATGAGAAGATTTAGACATTATTTGTATTGTTAAAGAATGTGTAATTTATAAAACCAAAAGTCGAAATACAATGAAAATAACTCAATATTTAATGAAAAACTGTCAGCTGCATGCAGTACTGTATACTACAACTAATAGTATGTTATGGGAGCTCGTTTATATAGTACGAGTGTTTGTAAGTTGGGAACAGTCCGTATTTCTATCTAACATGTGACTGGAAATAATACAACAGGTACCTGACAGGCTGAACACACAGTGGAGGATTTTCGATGGCACGCGCTATGCATGCATAATACGTTACTACTTTGTAAAATACTCCCTTTATTTCCCCGCATTCCTTATCAATCTGAGAACTGGGCAAAAATGTATTCGTACTATTATTAAAAAGAACCCATGTGCCAAAGAGTGCACTTGTAATAGAATACAATCTCAATTTATCGCCAATACATATGCAAACAGAGGCGAAATGCTGTGACTTAGAGTGAGCAATTCGTCGTACAGCTATCTCATCGCTACCGTGGTCTCATCACACCATATCGCTTCGGAAACACAGTCACAGACTCTCGGCGGCTCCCCTTCGCAATCCTGCCAAGTCTTTCAATGTCGACAAATCAATCCATATGGCGTTCCCTGCGGTAGACAACACACACGGAGGGGGGTGATTTTTATGATAATAAAAACGTACAAAGCACCACGGCACATATTCTTTCAATATCAAAAAGAGAAATAATAGCAGTGATAAAAATGCAGAAGTTGAGTAGGGGGACAATAGCCACGCAGTTAGCTGGCGTCAAAATATATCAGATACTGTGGCCTAAATATGTTGATAGTATTGGCCAATTTGTTAATGAGTGTTTTTTTTTAAGTGATTGCAGGAAACCAAAGCATCTGACAGAAACTCACGCAGAATAGGAAGGGAACACACAAACACCACATAAAAAGGCACTCAAAACTCAATGAGATATTACCGCTGCATAGGGACCCTGCTGCCCACGTCAAGATAGCAGTAGCCAAGTAGGGCCCTTCACCAAGCACTGGATATAACACTGCTGTTGGCTCTTCCTACAGGACAAGCCCCCGATAGCAACTCAATGTTACAATAACTCCTCATGCATATTGGCATCAACTTTGTGTGACATTTTATTCATGTTATATTTTCAACGTAATCCCTGTACATGCAATACCATTTCTAGACGTCAAATAAAGTTTTCCATAGCTGTAGGGATGCTCTTCACAGCAGCTGTGCATTTTGCCTCGTTTAATGAATTATTTCTTGCAACTGCCAAGTATCAGGAATTCTGTGACACCTAATTGCAGGCAGGGTGTCGCGGTGTCATAGTGAGTCGAACTGTCACGTCACAGAAAGAAGGTCCCATTGCTGATTTATCCGTATGCAGCCAAACAACACAGAAACGATTATGACGAGATGCGAGTACGAGCAGTCATCCACCACAAAGGCCCAAGATTAATTCGTGAAGCAATAGAGATTCACAAGACAGAAAAGACTATGAACCGCAAACAAGAAATGAGAATAAAGCTCAGCCAAACCTGGACGCCAGTCATTGAAGTCAGCAGTGCACAGACATAGGGCTCTGAAATGCGGAAATCTGAAGAGAATCACCAAGTGTTTGAAGAACTGGGCATGCTTTCATAAGATGCAAACTAAGAGGTGAGTTACAGGTGGAACAGGATTGGGTTAATGTGATTCCGGTGTGTGAGCAAAACAATGGAACCCTTTCAAGTGGACCCTAACCTTCGTCCATTGATCCTGGAATGGAGAACCTCTATAGAAGAGACTTTACATTTACATTATACCTACATATAAATAGGAGTCACACACGACACACGCACAAAGCGCTTGAGGATGCCTCTAACGTGTGAGGCGAAACATCGCAATGAGGGGAGAGGGAGAGATCCACACGGCTGTCCCGAGAGAGCAGCTTTTCGAAGCAATCATCATGCATCGAGCCTTGAAAACCTACATCATTTCAGGTGTATATTTGTTTTTTTTTTAAGATCTTAACACCGGTTTCCTCCCACAGTCCAAAAAACATGCTGCTGCATAGGTTAATTGGCTTGTAGACTAAATTGCCCGCAATGCCCAGTGATGGACTGGCGTCCCATCGTGAGTATATGCCTGCCTTGCACCTTGTGTCTGCTAGGAAAGGCTCCGGCTCACCGCGACCCTGTACAGGACTAAGCAGTTTCTGACAATGAGATGAGATGAGATAACACCTGTATAATTGCCAGAAATGGTAAAAACCTTTTCTACTCTTTACATTCTTATTACATCCCATTCATGACAATGTCTTTATTTGAGGTGTGACTTGTCAAAGATACCTTCAAGATGCATCTAAAGAACTACATTTTAGTTGCTTGAATTCTCTTTTCTGTACTTGGTGATACTGTCCAACATTTTGATGCACCGGCGATGGACTGGCGTCCCGTCGTCGGGTGTATTCCTGCCTTACGCCCTGTGTTTCCGGGATAGGCTCCGGCTCACCGTGACCCTATATAGGATTAAGCGGTTTCAGATAATGAGATGAGATGTTGTTGTTATGATTGGCATGCCGTTCTCTCCACAGCTCTGTGCAGCGCTTTGTGACCCTCGGCTGAAACGCACTCCATAAGTGCAATTATTATTATCAAAGCACAACAACAGTGAGCAGCATCAACCACCCTAGATACAGAACTTCAATGCCTTACAGAACAAGTGAGGCTTGAGACAGGATCTGAAGATGCCCAGGGACTCAGCTGACCGAATTTCCAATGGAAGGGTGTTCCAGAGTCTGGGAGCAGTAAGCGAGAAGGCTCTGCCACCCATCGAACGGAAGATTCGAATTGGGCACATGCAGCAAGCCCATATTGGAATACCGAATGTCCTGTTAAGGAAGTTGCCTGAAGTAGGTGCACGTATGTATGTCGGAGAAGTGCCAGTGAGAGTCTTGTAGGTGAGGAGGATCTTGAATGCAATCTTGTATATAACCGGCAGCCAGTGGAGAGACTCAAGTACTGGGAACATGTGATAAAGGATAGGTGTGCGGGTGAAGACTCTAGCAGCCTCTTTCTGCACACGTTGAAGACGATTGATGAGGCAGGCAGGCATAGATGCCGGGAAGTAATGCACTGCAATAATTGACTCATGAAGAAATTAAGATGTGGATTAGCTGCTCAGTATTGGAGGGTGACAGGATGTTGCACAGTCTGGCTATGTTTCTGAGATAGAAATAAGCTCCATTCGTCACTTTGTTGATGTGTGTCTCGAAGGTGAATGAGGAATTAAGGGTCACTCCTAGGCTCCATACTGCCTTTGCAACGTCGATGGTCTGGTCGTCAAGCATCAATTACTGAACTGACCCAGGCCTTTACAGTTGACAGTGAGGATGACATGCAAAGACCAGACGCATTGATGGATGGCCCCTATGCCCTCCAGTCGCTCCAATAAGGTAGGGTGGTAAACGGTATCAAAGGCTGTGCTCAGGTCCAGGAGGACAAGAATACTTGGCAAGCCTTCACCAGCAGTGATAAGTAGGTCATTAACTACATTGACTGGAGCAGTTTCAGTACTATGGCCGATTCTGAACCCAGATTGGAAGGGATAAAGGAGGTCATTGTTGAGGATGTGTTTCTGGAGTTGTGTGTGTCAAACTTTGCACCGCGCTGTGCCAGGCCAGGTGCGTCTCGTTGAACTGTCTGGAAAGGCAACAGGTGCGGCTCATTAAGCTGTCTGGAAAGATGCCAGGTGTGTGATTTAGTCGGCTAAGGAGCCGCCAGGTGGGTTTAGTTAACTTAACTAGTTGGGCAGACCGTAGGATGTATGAAAGTGTGTCTAATGAAGAACAGGTGCAGTCCATTTAAGGTGGTAGGAGTGGCTCAAACAGAGGGGAGATGATGTGATGTGACTGACGTGAAGAGATGACGACTGAGGGGAGGAGGGGGAGAGATAGAGAAGAGTCTGCATAGAAGTTTGGAGGAGATCCATGTCAGGTTATAGTGAGAGCAGGAAGATAGCACGCGAAACATGGGGAGGGTAAAGCAAAGTGGTGTTGCTCTGTCGCCGTGGTGATATGGTGTTGAAGTCGTTATGTGTGTTTAATAAAGCATTGAAAGGCTGAAGTCTTCTGGCTCCTCGCTGGAGTGGCTGGCGTGTGTTGTTGGTGCTGGTGAGGGCGATGTTTTGAGCAGCTCACCATGTGTTCTCCTGCGCCAATTCAGAACCCGGTACACTGGCCGGGAGGGATGAGTTCAAGTCCTGGAGGAGGCATCCCAGTCAGGGTGTCACAGTTACATGGTTACTGAACCATAGCAAGGAACGGTAAATTTGAAATGGGGTGATAATTATCAGGGATGTTGCAATCAAGGCCAGGATTTTTGAGCAGAGTGGTAACTGCAACACATTTGAATCGTGGGGGAACGATGCCAGAGCAAAATGAGTAATTGAAAAGATTAGTAGCATAGGAGGCAAGGGATTAAAAAAATCCCAGATGAGTTTGAATGGAAAGGGCTACTGGGAGCAGTTTGTAGGCTGAGATCTGATGACTAATAAAAGAGATATCAGATTCCATTAACTCGGAAAATCCGAGGAGTTCTGAGATCTGGGTAGGAGAAGTAACAATTGTTGAGGTATTGATTGGTGGTTGAGACTGGGTAGAGATGTGGTGGGCTTTGTTTTTTCTGAGAAAAACTAAATCAGCTAATCCGCCTGGTCTGTATTAATAAACAAAGGTGAGGGTGAATGACTGACTGGATGAAGGTGCCAATGGATGGTCGAGAAGAGGATCTTCAGCTTGTCTCGGGTATCAGCTAGGATGCTGGAAAAATGGTTGGTACGGGCACAATCAAATGCAATTGAGCTGGTCCTTAAAGATTTGAGCCTGAACGGTGAGGCCAGATTTTCTCAGAGTCCGTTCGGCGTGCATTCAGCTTGAGGCCCCAAGGTTCAGCAGCATACCCGGGGGATGGTTTTCCACTTCAGACATAGTGTGATTTTATTTCGGCCATATCGTCCAGTATCCTTGATGAACTGTTGCATCAGAGGCAAAATGAGATGAGGCAGATAGTGATGAACCGTTGAGTGCAGCAGTGAATAAGTCTAAATTTACGCAGTTAACATTTCAGAATTGGATTTGGTGCTTAGTGATGGAAATGGTTGGCGGTACCCTTAGATCCAAACCACAGTGGAATGACGAGACAGACCAAGATCAGTGACAGACAGGTTGGTTAGAGATATGCCCCTTGAGCAAACCAAGTCCAGAGTATGACCAAATTAGTTCATAGTGGCCATGAGATCCCTTGCAAGGGGGCTCTTTGGAGAGTCAACATGGATGCTGAAATCGCCAAGTATCTGGATCCTCTCAGAACTGGAATACAGCTTAGAAAGCAGCTCAGAGAGTTCATTGACAAAAGAAGTGGAGGCTCCAGGTGGGTAATAGAGCAGCATGTCTATGGATTGGAGGTTGTTGAGCCGACCTCCAATCCACACACATATGCTCGGATGATTGGAAGGTCGGCGAAGGAATATAATGGAGCATCAGTGGAGTTCCAGTCTGTCTGTTCTGGAATGTCGTGATGAATGCTCGATACCAACATGATCATAGTGGAAGCGTGACAGAGAGGAAGACCAGGGACTGGAGAAACCCACGTTTCGCGACAGTTTGGCGTCAGTTGCGGGGTACGAACCCATACCATGGGGCAAGACCGAGAGTGGAGATCACGCAGATGTTCAGGGGCAGCGGTACGGAGTCCTGGGACGACTTCAAGGGTCACGTGATGAGCGCCCTTTGCCTGGGTGGTTGGTCCAACAGAGAGACGGCGATGCGCGTCCACCTTCAGCTATGGGGACGCGCGGCGCGTTTCCTGGGTAGGCTGGAGGCGAGGATCAGGGACTGGTCCTGCTCAGACAGGTAGTCGGGGAGCGGTTTGACCAGACCGTGCCAACGGTCACATAAGAAGAGCTGGCGTGGCGACGCAAATGGCCAGATGAGCCCCTGCATGACTTCATCGAGAGTTGGCAACGCTTGTTGAACGGGCTCACCCGAAGGAGGGATGTTCCTTTGCCCAGAGCCTGGTCAAGATCGAGCTACTCCAATACCTCTAGAGTACAAACTGGTAGGAGAAGGACGTGGAGCACCCCGAATGACAATGGCGCAGAACCAGGCAGAGCCTTGGCCTTGCAAGAGCATGGCATGTGGCGGGGCTCGCCAATGCAGGGGGATGCTGCTGGCCTGCAGGGACCCGGAAGAGGAAGAAAGGGACGTGGCATTGCCTGACGGTGGAGTAGCGACGGTACAACACGACGACCACAGAGCGAGCCCAGCAGACCTGAGTGGCATGCTCCTGAACATCTGGCACCGTCTGGGCACCCTGGAGATGAGAGTCGTAGGCGAATCCTTGGAGCGATGACTACGGATGCTGGAGGGTTGTCAGTTGTCGGGATCGTGGCGAAGCGGCGGGGCCTGGGGAGGGGGGGGGAGTGTTACCAGTGCCATCGCAGGGGGCACGTGCGTCGGGATTGTCCGCTCGATACCTCGTGCACCTCTCGAGACCCGTTAAACGACAACGGGCCCTGGTAGACGGGAGTACCACGGGCCGTAGCGGGATCCCGAAGCATGGAGGGACAGATGTGGACACCACTGGGGAGCAGTGGCCAGAGGGGCTCTTCCCAGGAATGGGGAATGACGAGATACCATTGGTAACAGCCACAGAGGTACGAGGGTCGGTAGAAGGGCAGGCGACCCAGATCCTCCTTAACACGAGAGTTACCGTGTCGGTGGTGAGCCACGAGCTGTGTAGGCGTGCGGGGGTTGACCTACGGCGACTGCAATCTCCAGAACGCGAGCTTGCGCAAGTCAGCGGCGGCGACTTACAAACCATTAGGCGGCTTTTACTGGAGTTCCGGGTAGGTATGGTAAGGGGTCATCTCGACGTGTACATGGCAGTGAGACTGTGCCATGCTTATATCCTTGGAACAGGAGCACTAGAAACCTTGGGCACGACCGTGTACGTCCCAAAAAATGTGCACAGGTTGGTACGGGGCGGGAAGCGGTTTCGTTCTGCTGCCCAGCGAGCATCCACGCTGGGCAGCAGTGGCTCAAACAGGGTAGCGAAGTTGACGTCAAACCTGGGGGTTGTTGACATGTGGAAAGTTCCCGGAAGTGCAGCCGTAACGTCAAACCTGGGGGTCGAGGACATGACATCAATTCCTGGGTCAATGGGCAGGGAACCAGACGCAGAAAAATGTGGCATCAAGTGTTTGAACTGCCAAGCACAAATGGGCCCAAACTCCGAGTGGTTGTTACACCTCGCCGCCCGTAACGGAGATGGAGACGTGCTCACTGGTGGCGTGCTGCTGACTCCTCATCCGGAACGTGCCCGACGCTATCTACTGGTGGGCAAGGCAACGGTGGTGACTGCCAAATGGGGCCTGGTACTGAGAGGACTAATCCCCCACAACGCGCCGATACGACTACGTGCCAGGACGGAGGTGGCAGCAATTCAACCGCTGCAGACACGGACCGATCCGGGGGCAGTATACACCCGATTGCCCGAGGAGGCGGAGCAGTCCACAAAGAATGAGCTGGACCTAACCTGGCAAGTGGGACCTGCGGTCCGAGAATCTGGTCCTCCACTCCTCGACGAGGTGCAGGTGGACTGGGGGGCCCTGTCAGGAGGTAAGGCAACACAGCTGTGGAGGCTCTTGTGAGACTTTTCAGACGTGTTTAGCTGGCACGACGCACATGTGGGGAGGACGGATCACACGCAGCACCAGATCAGCACGGGAGGCGCACGACCGGTGAGAATCCCGCCCTGCCGCATGAGGGCCCTCGAGCTGGTGGGCATTGATGAGGCAGTACAGGAGATGCTCTTGGACGATATTATTCAGCCAAAATCCCCATTCCTGTGGCACAGAGTTCCCAAGTGAATTATTCCCGACCAGGAGAGGGAGTTTGAGGCGGAAGTCTTCGACAACCTCTGCCGGGAGCTGATTATCCGGTGAGAGAGGACCACGTCCTACCACCCCCAAAAGAATAGAATGGTCGAGAGGCTAAACCAGACCCTCGCAGGTAAGATACGACGCCTTGTGGGCCAGCATCAGAGGAACTGGAACGTACACCTTCCGTACGTGGTCTCCACATACTCGGCAAAACCTCTATTTCCTCATGCACGGACATGAGGCGCATCTGCCAGCCGATGTCCTTTTCGGGGTGGCCCCGCCCCAGCCGATGGAGACGGAGCAGGCGCTCGCCAGCACCTGGAACCCTGCGCCAGGCCCGTAGCCGGGCCTACGAGGCCGGCGAGGAGGCCCACACGAAGCAAGCAGCGGCGGCGCGACTGAGGGTGAGGCCGCGGAGTACCAGGCCAGCGAGCGGGTGTGGGTGTTCTCACCGCGGGTCCGCCCAAGGCGGGTGGGGAAACTCAGGGCTAATCAGATAAGGAGGGCCCCATCACTGCCAGGACCCATTAAGCCTCCCCCCTTCACGAATTGGTGGACATCACGTGGGTCAGATTGGCCGGAATCGAGTTACAGTGATGGGGAAATTGACGCCAAGGGAAGGGTGATGATTGGCTGGGGGTATGGCGTGAGGGGAGGGGTTCGGGTGACGTCCAGAGATAAAAGGAGGGTCGCGGGGCAGGGGAGTTCAGTTGCGCTGGGGGTATTGGAGTGTGAGTCCGTACCTGTGCACACGCCACGTTTGACCGCGTGTTCGTCCGTCGGGTCCGGCGCCGGTCAATAAAGACGTTCTTGTTGTTATAATGGAGCGTCAGCGGAGTTGCAGTCTGCCTGCTCGGCAATGTCGTGATGGATGCCCGACGCTAGCGCGATCGTCGTCGAAGCGTGATGGAGAGAAAGACCGGGGACCGGAGAAACCCACGCTTCGCGACAATTGCATACGATGGTGACGGTGCATCGATGACTGTGGTTCGTGTATCAATGAGGGAAGTGTAGTAATTAGCGCTATGCTGCGCCACGAACCCGGCTATGACCCAAGTTCGATTCCCACGAACACCGGTCACAAGTTTCCAAACTGGTCACGCACCAATGTCGATCCAGCCTTACGAGTACCTGGTGGGCTGTGTAATAAACGGCGCTAATAGGGGGACAAAGGTGGCCGAGCGTTGTATAGCTCAGTAACCCCTTCGTGGGAGCACTCGTTAACAGCACTTTACCTTACCGTCTGTTAATCATACACGGGGGAGCTGTTAATTATACACGGGGGGGGGGAGCTGTTAGTGAAGATGAAACGATCGTGAATTTGTATCCATGCAAATTATGGTGACGACGTGATGATGGATGTCTTAATACTCACGGCAGACTGCGGAAACAACGCAGTGCCACCACGGCTGCTCCAACACGGGGGGGGGACGGGGTCGGTGAAAGTGTGGCCCGGTGGCCGAGGTTATTCATGTCCTTGATGACGTCGGGAGGCCGCGCCGCGTCATGGGGGGGGGGACTTTTTAGAGGCCATGTTGGTTGGGGGTTGTTTTCCCGACAGACGATGCCTCTGGCAGGAACTCCCACAGCGCCAGCCTCGTTCATCATCAGGATCCGCTCAATGCTGCAGAGCGTCACGGGGGGCCGGAGCCCATGCAGGCAGATGGAAGGCGGCGCTAAGTGGGCTACATCCACGAACTCGCAGGGCCCTTTTTGGGGGGCAATTTACTCAACAGGCCAGTTAACTTAGACAGGAGCGTGTCTTTGTACGGTGGTAGGAAACCGGAATAATAATATTTTATTTATATAGCACCGATCATGCAGACAGCTCAAGGTGCTTCACAGTTGGCATAAAACATGGTAAAAGCAGAATAAAACAATGACACAAAATACAATCGTAATATGTAAAAAATAGCTTGACTAAAGACTAAAGTATAAAAGTGAGTTTTCAACATGGTTTTAAAAGAAAACACAGACTTTGCAGCTTTTATCTTGTCAGGAAGACTGTTCCAAAGCCTAGGGGACCGAACCGTGAAGGCAAGGTCTGTCTCCCTTTATTCTAAGTCTAGACTCTGGAACAATCAATAGATCTTTGTTGGCTAATCTCAGTTCTCTACTTGGAGAGTAAGGTGTTAAGAGTTCTGTAATGTAATCTGGGGCAAGCCCTTGTCTTGCTTTAAAAGTAATGAGTAAAACCTTAAAATCAATGCGATAAGAGATTGGCAACCAGTGCAGTGTGGCAAGGATGGGGGTAATATGATATGTTTTACCAGTTTTAGTTAAGAGTCCAGCAGCAGAGTTTTGCACTAATTGCAGTCTGGACAGCTTGCATTGGCTCAGGCAGGTAAAAAGCGAGTTGCAATAGTCCAGCCGAGAAGAAATAAACGCATGGATGACCTTCTCAGTGTCTGCAAGAGATAGAAATGACCTAATTTTCGCAATGTTTCTCAGCTGGTAATATGAAGATTGTATTAGTTTTTTTGGTATGCAAATCAAAATTTGGAGAGGGCTCAAAAATAACCCCAAGGTTCCTGGAGGCCAATGTCACGTTGGAGATTAGGGGGCCCATGTTTGAACGAATACGTTCAAAATCTTGTTTGTCATCTAGAATAAGAATTTCTGTATTATCTTTATTTAACTGTAAAAAATTAAGCGCCATCCAGCATTTAATGTCATCCATACTTGCAATGAGAACCACTAAATTCTTGAAATCGCCAGGATTGATGGAGAGATACAGCTGGGTATCATCAGCATAAAAGTGGAAAGATATATCATGTTTGCGTATTATATGGCCAAGAGGAAGCATACAGATAGAAAATAAAATTGGCCCTAGAATTGCCCCTTAAGGCACTCCACAAGTTATTTGGGCTGAGGACGATGCATGATCCCCGAATGAGACGCAAAACTGTCTATCTGAGAGATAAGATAGAAATCAGTCTATAGCAATGCCAGTGATACCAACCCCGTTTCTAAGGCGGTCCAATTGAATGGCATGATCAACTGTATCAAAAGCGGCACTAAGGTCTAATAGAACTAAAATAGAGGAATTACCAGCATCAGCATTTCTGAGGAGGTCATTGGTCACTTTAAGTAAAGCTGTTTCAGTGCTATGCTTTGTGCGGAAGCCAGACTGGAATTTTTCGAAAAAGTTATTTGCCTCCATAAAAGCTAATAACTGTTTATAGACTGCCTTTTCTACAATTTTTGAGATAAAAGGCAGTTTCGAAATTGGTCTGCAGTTATTTAAAACAGAAGAATCCAGATTGGGTTTTTTTTCAGCAGAGGTTGAACTATTGCCTGTTTAAAGCAAAAGGGGACTGTTCCAGTAGCCAGAGAGCTATTAATAATAGTGAGGATATCTGACCAGACTGTTCCCATAACCTCCTTTAGTAATCTAGTGGAGAGAACACATAAACTCCACAAGGGCACCCTGAGCCGGGAATCGAACCAGGGATGTTCTTGCTGTGAGGCAGCAGCGCTGCTCGCGACTCCGCCACGCCGCCCCTGTTCCTGTTTCACTAACACTGGGTCGTATCTCTAACACTGGCTCTTATCACCATGCAGCGGTAAACATGTGCTTCTCGTCGAGAGAGAGTCCTGCCCGAGACGAGAATAGAACCGCGTGGGGCAGGACCATCTGTGTGTGGAGTTTGCGTGTTCTCCCCCTCTTCTGCGTGGGTTTCCTCCCACAACTTAAAGTAAAAAAAAACACAATAATTGACCATTTACATCATATACAGGGTCTGTGCAAATGTTGGAGCTATCACGTCAATGTCTTCCGCGCAGTTCCCTCCAGCGCCACTCCAAACATGTAATAATTAATTGTGACCCCCATTTAATTGAGCCCTACTGCATTATTTATCCTTTTGCTAATTCTGTTTTGAATAACCTTTTTATTGAGAACAATGACGTTCTCGTCATACATTACACGAGCCACCCATTGCTGTGCGAAAAACAAGTTTTGGAGAATGAAATGCGGGTCACAAGGCATCTGGGCCACCCTAAACGTTAACATTTCGATGTTAGATTCAAGTTATCGGGTGGCGCGGTGGCGCAGTGGTTAGCGCTGACGCCTCACAGCAAGAAGGTCCCGGGTTCGAGTCTCTCGGTTCGGGTGCCTTTCTGTGTGGAGTTTGCAT
>JAZEWT010000023.1:12994682-13012545 GCA_036362905.1 Mordacia mordax | reverse complement strand
CCCATCGTCGGTATATGCTTGCCTTGCGCCCTGTGTCTGCCGGGATAGGCTCCGGCTTCACCGTGACCCTGTATAGGACTAAGCGGTTTCAGACAATGAGATTAGATGAGATCGACTCTGGTTGTGGTTGACTCACAAGTGGGTATTGAATTACTTTAATGAAGGCTTTGTGTGTGCTGCATGCACGCGTTAAGGGCTGTGATCCCACCTGCCGGAACTGCCACATGTGGGGATCAATGTTTACAAAACGACGTGTTTATGGCGTGTTTCTTGTTTCTACACTTAACTATGACAACCAAACGCATACTCGTGGGTGAGAGTGGCAGTAGTATGAAAAGGCAGAGTAGTCGTTAAATTCGTCACCTTGTGGCAAATTACTGTAAAGTGAAAAAGGGTGCTGTGCCATCCGTACACATACTGCACATTAAGCTTTCTACAAATACCCACGCTCTGTGATCCTTTATTGATATGTTTGGTCGAGTCCATTAATGGTTATTTGTACACGTGTGAGGGAACCGGAAGACCCAGAGGAAACCCATGTGCTCTAGTGATGGAACACTCAATCCCAATGCAGATGGAATGGAATCCACTTCCTGTCGTGTCGTATCCTAGTAAGCCAGGAGATGGCAACCTCGACTCGCTTCGATTGGGAAATTCACGAATTTGGTCGACCAACCAAAACCTCGCCGTAGCGGATTCCGTATTGGATCTTGGGCAGTTGAGGCCGCGTAAAGCGCCCCCCTAAGGGGATCCTCCACAGCCCCGGCGGGACCCCGCACCGCGCCCAGTCTCGCACCTGTATCCATTCCCGCGTGTCGTCTCTGCTGGGGGTCCACCCGTTGATGGAGTTGTGCAGCCGAGCCTGCCAAGGCTGCCACATCCTGCTGCTGTGCGTCGAGGATGCCACGATACGATCCACCTCCACCTTGCCCGACTCCATGCCCAGCGGCTGGTTACAATGCACGGCTGAGCAGAGAAGACACAGATGGCCCCTCGTTAGCTGCGTTCTCTGCGTCGCTGCACTAGTGCGTATACAGCGGTGAGTCGGCGGCAGACCGAGCAGCTCATAATCAAGTTGGGGGTTGACTCAGCACATTGTAGATACATAAATGGGGGGTTTTGTTATAAGCAGAAAATATCCAGTGAGCTTGCATGCTTTGAATGCAAGATTTCTGCGATAAAATAAACATTCAAAGTAACCAACGCAAGCAAATTATAACATGATAAAGTAAAATCACGGATTAACAGCATTAATATGTGCAAGGATGAAACTCTAACCATAATTATAAAGTATACAGTAACACTATTTTACCGGACAAAATGACGAATAACGCCAATACAGTAATACGAGATAAAGAAAGGCAACAGTGTAACGGGAAAATGTAAGAAGCTTATCAGATGACAAAAGGAAACACACATATGCTACCCTTCACACCACAGTAGTGAGAATTTCACCTCAAATTTAATTAGATCTTCATTTAAGCCCTAATAATAGATAAAAGAGAACCTGATTAAACATATAGCGTGCGCAAAAGCAAATCTACCTTTTCATTTCTTTATTGAGCAAAAAGATCTAATGTTCCATTTCTTTGTCGTAAAAAATATGTACCTCTAGATTAATCAGTTAAATTAAGGGGGTAATTAGAGTCAGGTATTTTTTAATCAATGGGATGACAATCAGGAGTGAGTTTCTGTGACCCTGTTCTATATGAAAACATAACTTTAGTCACCATCAAAGTCTAGTCTACTCCACCCAGGTTTGTGGAAGTTTGTCATGCCTCGATCAAATGAGATTTCTGAGGACCTCAGAAAAATAATTGTCGATGCTGATCAGTCTGGAAAGGGTTACAAAACCATTCCTGAAAATGTTGGGCTCCACGAATCGACTGTTACTGATGTAGGCTTTCACGGCTCTATGCTAGATCATTGCTTCCAAAAGCAGCTCGTTCGGGAGAGCCGTATCGATTGCTCCTCCTCTCCCTTCGCCGCATTTGCAATATCCCTGATAATTATCGACCCATCACAAATCTACCATTCATCTCTAAGGTCCTTGAACATGCCGTAGCTGCGCAACTCCAGAAACACGTTCTTAACAATGACCTGGGTTCAGATTCGGCCATGGTACTGAAACTGCTCTGGTAAAAGTAGTTGATGACCCACTCGTCCTGCTGATAAAGGCTTGTCAAGTATTCTTATCCTCCTGGACCTGAGCGCTGCCTTTGATACCGTTGACCACCCGATCTTACTGGAGCGACTGGAGGGTATAGGGGTCTCTGGCAGTGCCCTGTATTGGCTGAGCGCCTACCTGTTCGACCAGAAGCAGTTTGTCAGCCTTGGAGGACAAAACTCAGAGATCCATCCTGTTTTGTCTGGAGTTCCTCGGGGTTCAGTTCTCGGCCCACTCCTCTTCAGCATCTACATACAAGCTATTGGCCATATCCTACGCAGCCTCAATCACAGCTACCATTGCTATGCTGATGACATCCAAATCTATATGCATGCAAAGTCATGCATCAATGCGTCTGGTCTTTGCACGCCATCCCTGTCAACTGTGAAGGCCTGGCTAAATTCAAAATTTCTAAAACTAAATGGTGACAAAACAGAAGTTTTGCTTGTCAGAACCCCGCACCAATAATCCAAGGCTGAACCTATCCAATTGATGCTTAACAACCAGGCCATTGAAGTTGCTACGGCAGTCCGGAGTCAAGGTATACTCTTGATTCCTCACTAACTTTCGAGACACACAACAAGGTGACAAAGGTAGCCTATTTCCATCCCATAAATATAGCCAGACTGCGCAACATCCTATCACCTGCTGATGCTCAGAAGCTAATACACATCTTCTCTCACACACATCTTCTTCTTACGAATCGATTGCTCCATTGCACTTCTCCCTAGCACCACTGCCTACTTGATCAAACGTCTTCAACGTGTGCAGAATGCGGCTGCTGGAGTCCTCACACTCGCACACCCATCCATGATCACATTTCCTCAGTACTGATGTCTCTACACTGGTTACCTGTAAAAATCAGGATTGCATTCAATATCCTCCTTCTTACTTACAAGGCGTTCACTGGCGCTGGTCCGACATACATCCATGGCCTACTTCAGGCACCCTCCTCAACACAACAACTTCCATCCTCCAATACGGACTTGCTGCACGTGCCCAGGTCGCACCTCCATCCGATGGGTACCATTGCCTTCTCACACGCTGCTCCCAAACTTTGGACTGTCCATCCTTTAGAGATTCGATCGGCTGAGTCCTTGGGCATCTTCAAATCTCGTCTTAAGACTCACTTGTTCCGTTAGGCTTTCAAATCCTCCGGATAGGACTCGTAACTCTTATCTCTAACACTTAGACTCCTATCTCTAACATTGTGCCTCCTATCTCTGAGACTCAGACTCCCATATCTAACACTGTGACTCCTATCTCTAACACTGAGGCTCCCTTCTCGAACACTGTTATTTACATCTCTACACTGTGACTCTTATCCATTCCTCCTGTCGTTCATGGATGCGCAGCTCTCTAGGTTGATTGATACGGCTCAGTGTTGTCGTACCGGGATGATGGCAATCCTCTGAACTGCGCCTGCTCGGGAACATTTATTCCATCCATGTTTGTAGCAGAATTATTTTTTTATCGCTTATTTTTTGTTCTTCTATAATTTGTTGCAACTTTTCGTATTTCAGTTCGGCTGTCCTGATGTTGTTGGCATGCCGTTCTCTCCACAGCTCGGATTTGTAAAAAAAAATACTCCAAAAAAAACGTTATTACTGATTTGCTGTTCCTATCTCGTTGTTGATGTGTCGTTCTTTCCGCGGCTCTGTGCAGCGCTTTGTGGCCCTTGGGTGATGAGCACTTTCGAAATGCATTCATTATAATACGATAAATGTTACATTAAACCATTTCACAATACATATTATAAACACTAATAAATTTTCATTGCAAACTTATAGTTGAAAGTCTGATAATATGTTACTTGCTGATTTTCCATTCTAATGCCATTGTTGTTGGCGTGCCATTCTCTCCACAGCTCTGTGAAGCGCTTTTTAACGCTCGAGTGAAAAGCGCTCTGTAAATGCAATTATTATTGATATTATTAATTTCGCCTCCCACATTGAAGGCATCCTGAGGTAATCATCAATGCACTGTTAGTGAACAAATGTAGACATTTCAAAACCATTTTTAATCTTTCCACGAGCAGTCGTTCAACGAAGATTACTCTGAGAGCAAGGCATACAATAATCCAGAAGGTCACAAAGAATTCCAGATTAACAAATAAGGATCTGTAGCACTCTCTTGCAATGGCTAATATCAGTGTTCATGAGTCTACCATCAAGAAAACACTGAACAAAAGTGATGTGTATGAGAGAATAGCAGGGAGGAACCACTGTTCTCCAAGAAAAAACACTGCCGCCAAACCCAAGTTTACCAATGACTATTTGGATGATTCAGAAGGCTATTGGAAGAATGTTCTGTGAATGGATGAGTCGGAAGTGGAACTTCTTGGCTTATATTACAAAAGTTATATTTGGCAAAAAAACATCGTATTCTAATGTAATAACCTCATCCCAACCGTCAAGCATGGTGGAGTATCATGGTTTTAGAATGATTTGCTGCCTCAGGACCCAGACAGCTTGCCAGCATTGGCTGAGCCATTAATTATGGATTGTACCAGCAAATGCTACTGAAAAATATCAGGACATCCGTCCGAGAGCTGATACATCACAGAAATTTGCTCAAGCAGCTAAACAATGATTCTAAACACATAAGTATATATACAACAAAATGACTGAAGCAGAAGAGATTTCGTGTTTTGTAATGACTAAGTCCAAATTTTAACCTAATTTAAATGTTGTGGCAGAATCTGAAGCAAGCAGTTCGTGCAAAAACCGGATAAATGTCTCTGAGTTGAAGCAGTTCTGAAGAGAAACATGGGTCAAAATTCCTATAGGACTGAGCAACTGTCACAAGAATCGCTTGGTTGAAGTTATTGCTGCTCAAGGAAGTGCCACCAGTTACTGAATGTAAAACTTCTCGTACTTTTTCCGACAAAGAAATTGAATGTTGGATAATGTTTCTCAACAAATAAATTTAACAGAAATTGTTTTGCGTGCTATTTTTTAAATCAGGTTCTCTTGATATATTATTAGGACTCAGATGAAACTCTGAATATATTTTAGGTCAAATTAATACAGAAATACTGAAATTTATAAATAGGTCACAAACTTTTTCTCACCACTGTATAAATGTTTGCAATTGCTTCTCGGCAAAATATTTGATTCTAATAGAGACCTAAGGTAGAAGTGTGGATAAAAGCCGTACCAATTTGTGTGGAAGTCAGCAGTGGTTTTCCGATGGGGAGACCATAGGAATGTGGAAATGTCACCACTGGCTCAGAGCTGTAAAGTGATTTGAGTGGCAAATGTCTGTGATATCGAATTATAGTCCTCCTTATCCGTGGATCCTCTGTCTGTGCATAATGAAGACTAGATGAATACCAATTTACATAGACACGATAAGTACAATATCGCTACACACACCAGCTATTTCTGAGAAGTTCAAGCTTCGTGACATTTTCTGATGGTTTGGGTATCATCGAAACAAACGTTGTCAATGATTAGAATGCAATTGAGGGTCAGCAAGAGAACCAGCATGCTTGATAATCTGCTCGTGAAATGCTGCTCTTCCGAGACGTGTAAAAATACTTTAATATGAAGATGATGTCATGTCTACTTATTGATATTGTTATTTATGTTCTCCACAACTATGCTAATGATCGTTTTATTACCGTACCATTGCAATAGCAACATCGATTTGATGCGTGTGACACTCACACTCGATGATGCGCCGTGGGATGATTCGGTAGGTCGCCGAAAACCCGTCGAGTGCAATCCCTCCATCGGTGTAAAAGGAGAGAGACAGGGTTCCCGAGAAGGCCCGCACTTCACCAGGAGACATTGCTCCACAGAATCGACCCAGCAGGGGGCCCCCTATGCACAAAACCACACACGGCGCCACACGCCCACAGCCACCACCGCATTTAATAATCGTGCACACAGTGAACGACGTGAGATGGCAATGATCAACGTGAGATCAAGCCAAAGTGATTTCTGCTCGATAAGCATGAAGGGGGTGACCTTTAGCTGTGCACAGCCCGGAGCCAGTGGTGCACTTCCAGAGTGGTCCTCATTCTGTTGACCCCAGAGGGATCATTTGGCTACCTTTCAAACCAACCAGAATACATATTTTATTTTACTAAAATGATTTTAGCCTTTAAATTGCTTGCAAAACTTTCTAGAATTGATCACCATCCAATGTTTAAACCCTGATTATGTCCATATTGCTGAAAAATACTTAATATCTGGGACTGGTCTTTGATATAGAGTACCAATGCCATATCGCTGCACACACCTAAAATTAGAAATTATTTCACATTTTAGCAACATGTACCCATTACACACATTAATTTGTGTTAAAAACAAGAGAATGTTACTCTGTGTTAACAAAACTGAATTGCTATACATTTCAGAACGTGTTCACAAAGGCAAGCAATCACACAATAATGGGTAGAAACACACAGATCCCCCGTATAGCCTGAACAGGCTGCAGGGTTAAGTGCCGTTAGCAAGCACCTATGAAGGTCGACACAGCACACGAAGAGGTGGGTGACCAGCACCACGCTTTGCCGCCTTTGTCTCGCTAGTGGCAATGTTTACACACTGCACTAGGTACTCATTTGAGGCTGAGTCGACCTAGGGGAGGCCCAGGACGGGTTCAGAAAATCGTCACAAGGTATTCGCCGTGAGTGGGATCGAACACGGGTCGCCAGGTTTGTTGCCCAGTGTGCTAACTGCTGGACCACCGCTCACACAGACATACATAGACACACGCACATAGACGCACAAAAACAGCAGTAGACATAACAGCCTCCATTCGCCACTCATTAGCAGTTACGTCCCCACGGCGCCCGTGCCACGGCAGGTGCATATTGAGGCCATGCAAAGTGTCAACTGCTCACTGGCAGGAATACACGGGAAAGACCCAGGTGCCATAGGTTGTCGTTGGAGGACGATTGCTGTCAACTGCCTAGTATCATACTTCACGAACTTCCTGCACAGAGGTCGATATTGACACCACTGGTATCAGTCATCGGCAAGTCAATCAGCTCCACATTTGGCACTACATCAGTCCATCTCTGGTATAGCCCGGCTGCGCCCATTTAGCCCCCTCTATCCAACCAAACAAAAGTTTCTTGGGTATCCAGTGGTTGGGCATGACCTAGCCAACACAGCCTCCTCTGTCAAAGGAGCTGACAGATGGGTACGTGCCCTGATTTTTTAAAGATCTGTGAGCTCCTCACACAATCCAGTTTGTTTAGGCCCAGGATGGATAGTAGGCAGGCCAGCTGGAAAGATGTAAGCTGGCTGAGATGTTCATTTAGAGCCGTCTGCATTACACAACCATATAAAAAAGGAGGGCATCACTCTTACCGGATAAACCCGGAGCTTCATTTTGAGCGACAGGCCAAGTAGCTTCCACACAGCCATATGCTACTGATCAAAGGATAATGCCGCTCGACTGATGCACAACGAGACGTCTGCTGCCTAACCAGAACTGGTCATCAAAATATTGCCCAGGCAGGGAAATGTTTGCACTCTTTCTACAACTTTGCCATCCCTCATGGGCAGATGAGAGGGGATGCAGTACATAGACACACATGCATGCAGTGGACGAATGCAGCAGACACACCCACCACGTGGAGGCCCATCCCAGATCTCCAAGCGATCGTAGCGACACTCCATGGCATCCACCGGTATCCCCGCCGAACCAGGCTGGTCTCCCTCCAGCAGAAACGTATGGAACTTGACAACAATCTCGGAGCGAGGCACCGAAGCCACGACTATGTAGGTGCACTCCAGGTTGGGCTTGTAGGGCTCGGGAAAGCCCGGAGACTGCAGCGTGCCGTTAGGAGCTGTGAACATGAGCGAGCATTCGTCTGTGGAAAAAGAGAGTGGAAGGGAAAACAGTTGCTGAGCAAATGCCCAATAGGTCAAGCAGGCCAGTAACAAACAACTGTCATCGTTAGTGTTATCACTCTAACATAAAGATTTTTGCCGTTAATATTATGAGACACAAACTATGGGTACGTTTGCCACTATACATATGCAAAAAAGATAAATGGTTTCACCAAAGAGCTCTTTTGTCAGAAATGATAACACTTTTCTCACAATATTTTTTTCTGCTTAGGCCACATAGTTATCCCATTGCACATGATCCATAAATCTGGTTGTGAGAATTGTTCTTCACTATGCGACTGAGATAAAATATTTGAGGCAGTAAATTATTGCAACCCTGACAATGTGATTTGTTTGGCTATTCCACATATTTCAGGGTCTTCACAACATAAATTTGGTCAAATTATATGGCTTATTATTAAATATTCACGTTTCTTGTACTCACACATTTATTATTAGAGCTCGGAAAAAGGGAGTACATTTCCACTTTGAGCAGAACGTGACTATTGTGTGCGCATATCATCGCGATGGAGTGCGTCTCATCCCACCTGTGTTCTGGATCTCGTATCGCAGCGAAAATCCAGCACCCTGGGTGGAATAATCGGACTGAAAGTGAATGTAGAGGACCGGTCCCGAGGACACGAGCGCCGCGGGGGTGATGTTCCCACAGAACTTGCCGAGTACGTCCGCCTTGGGATCTCGCCCGTCCCGCACCTCCACATAGTCGAACCTAGAGGACAACGCGCGACGCCAGGACTTCATCGACTGAATGAACAAGAGCTGGGATTTCAGTTCACAGAGTCGTCCACATTACGATTCCTACAACTAACATGGCTACTGCGTGGGCCTGGTCGGCATGGATCGGAATTAAACGCGGAGCAGCAAAGCCAATCGCAGCAATCCTGCAGTTGCTCACACAAACGGCAAATATTTCACGACATCGCAAAGATATAATCTCTCATTGACAATGGTGCCCCGGTTTTGACACAATGTGAAAACGACGCGTTCACAAACATTGATCCGTAACTTCTGCAACGTGTATTTACAGCGACCATCGTGCTCAGTCACACGCGCACGTGACACGTGAAGAGTTCCGCGGGGTCACAAGGCCGGCTCACGTCAGAGTGCGCTGATACAGCTGTGAGAGCTGCGGATGTTCGGCGATTTAGGTGAGGAGTGCGACGAGGTGAGAGTGGCGGCTTGTGTGAGCGTTCGACGTTCAAGCAGCTTCGTGTCTCACTGAGAGTTGGACCTGCTCCAGGCGTCTCCTATCGGGACAGTGAACCCGTCATGTCGGTAGGAACCGTTGAGCACAGTCACCGTTGGATTGACGCGACAGCGGTCAAGTAACGGACGGGTCACGTACAGCAGCACGGACATTTACGCGCAGCGAACCCCATCGTTATTTTGGTGCAAGAGACCCCGGCATAGCTGAGGCAGCCACTTGTAACAAGGCCGGTTGGGAATATTGCAGGTCGCACGGTTCAAAGTACACACACACACACCATTGTACACACACACACACCATTGTACTGACACACCAATGTATACACACATACACCTGCAGAATTAAGGAATGGGGGGGGGGACTTTCACTGTAGAGGGGGGGACAGAACCACGTGGGGGACGGACAGCACGGCCTGCGGGGGGGGGGGACTTTTACGGTAGAGGGGTGACGTCGGTTAGAACTTGCTAGAAGGGGCCACGGTGAGATAAGGAGCTGGGGGTGGAGGGACGAGGAGTCTCCTGGGGGAATTGGAAGGAGGAGGCAGCGTCACGATGTAGCAGCTCGTTGTGTGCCGCTACTCCGGCTGTGCACTGCTGGTTTGAATAAAGCATCGAAAATCAAGAAGTCTCTGCTCATCCGTGCTCGCTGTCTGATCTATCGCGGAGTGAATGCTGATCCTCGCCGTGGTGTTGACGCCATAAGCCGTCACAAGCCCAGAGTCAAAACCGTGGCGTCACACACCAATATGCACACACACACCAATGTACACACACACACCAATGTACACACAATGTACACACCAATGTACACACACCAATGTACACACACCAATGTACACACACCAATGTACACACATACACCAATGTATACGCACACTCCAATGTACACGCACACACCAATGTACACACACACACCAATGTACTCACACACCCCAATGTACACACACACCAATGTACACACACATACACTAAGGTACACACACACCAATGTACACACACACTCCAATATACATACACACACCAATGTACACATACACACCAATGTACTCACACACCCCAATGTACACACACACCAATGTACACATACATACACTTATGTACAGACACACACCCAATGTACACACACACACCCAATGTACACACACACCAATGTACACACACATACCAGTGTACACACATACCCACCAATGTGTACACACACACACACTAATATACACATACACCAATGTACACACACACACACCAATGTACACAGACACACACCCGATGTACACACACAGCAATGTACACACACACACATCAATGTACACACACACACAGTGTACACACACACACCAATGTACACACACGCCTCAATGTACACACACACACCAATGTACACACACGCCTCAATGTACACACACGCCTCAATGTACACACTCGCGTATAAATGTTCTACACACCCAAGTATAGAGATGGAATGCAGAGGGTGGTTTTACAGACGCACACTTCCGGGAAGTACTTTGCACGAGACAGGCAACAACACGTAGCATTACATCCCTGTAAGGGTTGTATGGCGGTCCTTTCCGCCCTGATTGGGACACCTGCTAATAATCCACTTACCTGTGCACGGACACCCAATGAGGGTAATCACAGGCCCTATATAAACCAACCCAGAGAATAGGGGCGGTGCCGGAACATCACCTCGTTCTGCGCTACCGCACGCTAGTGCTACTGCTCCTGTCGGCTGTACCTCCCCGCACCCAGACCCCTTAATAAAGAGCACTGTTTTTTACTACAGTTGCTGCTCGCCTCCTGCTGTCGTCACCGCACAACAAAATCCACTCCTTCGTCGCGCTGCCAACCCTTACAATCCCATGTTCCACCAACAAGCAGACAGCGATGCACAACAATCGTGCGAGCTACAAAAGGCATTGTCAGCTGCTTTGTTGGTCAGATTCTCCACAACGCCGTAGATAATTACTCTGTGCATTACATAGATCTGTGTCAATCTCCTATCCATATCTGAAAGAGTGAGACCTCGCCTATAAACATTAGGCAGTCACCCAGCAAGTCCGGCAGGGGTATAAAACATACTTTGTTATGTTGATACAAACATGAGAAGGTGTAGTATCTGCTCGCGATCGTTTATGGTAACGTAAGGAAATCATATGTCGCGCATAATCATAGAAATAAGCAATTGATTAAACATCTTAACGCAGAGCTCTCTTTAAAAGACGCATTGAAACCATGTAAATGACTTCGTGTGTACACGACACCACAATTCACAGGCAAATGATGTTGGGACCCCAGGTGAATGACATAACGGACACTCACCGACATTCAGATGTCTTCTCCACCTCGAAGTGTGGGTTGAAGGTGACCGCGATCCGTTGGTCGCGATGCGGAGCCTGCAGCTCCCACCTGCACACCAGGTGTGGGGGATAGTCCATGGGGTACCCGGGGGACATGATGTACCCCGGGGTGCCGGCCGACACTTTTCCCCCACAAACTGTCTCGGGCACACGCGGGGAGAGAGAGAGAGAGAGACGGTCAGGCCTCATCAATCACGGACGGCGAGCGGACGCCACCACTTCGTGACTCTCGTCTCGTCGACAGATCGTCACGGCGATTTAATCAAAGCGGAGTTACGTTCACGCAATGTACACGCACCGATTGACACGTGACATGTACAGAATGTACATGCGTTCAAAACGCATGCAATCCAGAATCACAGAACTACATTGACCGCAGTAGCTGCAAGCCGCACTTTTTGGATGGACGCCAAGGATGGACTCTAGCCATCCACAGTGGACGAAGCCACCAACCCCAGAGCTCGCTCAGAGCGCTTGACCCTGTTAAAGCTATGGGGACTATAGGGCCTATAGCCAATGGGAGCTATAGCCCTAACCAGCTGTTGGGTCAAGCGCTGTCAGCGAGCTCATGTGAAAGCGCGCACGGCACACGCTGGGACAGGTGGCCAGGACCACGGCCGCCTTTATCTCCCCATTGCTGATGTTTACACATCACACGCGTGCTTAAAGCTGAGACCCAGGACTGGATGAAACATGAGCCACGTTATGGGTAGCGAGCGGTAAAGTCGAGCAGCGGTAACGTGCACGCCTCCTTACAGACAATTCTGCCCCAGTCGGTTTGATTCCCGACTCGGGCAGTGTAGGGTTTGCCTTTTCTCTCCAACTGTCCTGGGTGAATATCCTCCATCTACGACTTCCTCCCACAATTAATAAAAACACACCTATTAATTAACTTGTCAACAGCATCAAAATCTATAGGACGCAGTGTCTGGGGGGTTGGCGCCGGCTGACTGCGTGGCTTAACCCCCTCCCCCGCACGTGCTTTACTCGCAGTGCCTCTGAGTCGTTTTCTCTCCCAATACCAGTCTACATTAACTGCGCAGAGTGAGTTGTTATTCAATCGATCTCGAGTCGCCGGGGGTCGTAGCGCATGCACTGATAAACCAGCGAGCCACTGCGAGATGATCTCCACATTGTCGCGTGCAGGTGCGTGCAGGTGCGTGCAGGTGCGTGCAGGTGCGTGCAGGTGCAGGAAGTGTGTCCCCGTGAGAGTCACGACTGCAGGACACCACCTTGATCGGTGGTCCACCGAGGAGGGACTCGCTGCCGATTCTCACCTTCCTCCTCTGCAGCCACGAATGCAGACACCGCGAGTGTCACCATCGCGGCCGCGAGAAGCAGCTGCCGTCGCCTCAACGCCATCTCCAGCGCTGCCCCGAGCGCGAGCGGCACTCGTTAGGGTACGGAGAGCGTGTCCACAAGGGTCCCGCAGCCCGGGCGCAGCGCGCACGGACAGCGCACGGTGCCCGCGTCTGGCGCCGGGCTGACTGAAAATAATGTGACAGGGAGCGGGGAGTCCTGGCGGAGCAGGAGGGCGGCTGCGTGCAGCGTCAAGGAGACGGGTACTCCAAGCGAGGACACGACCCAGCTCAAGAGCGCATGAACCCACTCTCTCAAAGATCTCTCAGCTCCGCGCCTCCTTTGACTGAAAGTCAGAGTCAAATGAGAGCAATGAGCTCCTCCCCACCCCAGAGCGGTTCGAGGAGACGGCAGGCGGGGCTGCAGGAGGAGGAGGCTGGGGAGGATTGCTCAAGACCTGTGGCATCACTACCCTCCCCGCGTGGGGCCATCACACGTACACAGCTCCACACACACAGCTACACAAAGACAAAGATCAAAAGCCGCCGTATAGCCTTACCAGACTGTTGGGTCAAGTTTTGTAAGAGAGCATCACCTATCACGTCTGGCATGGAACACGAAGGGGTGGGTCGCCAGCACCACGCCCGGCCGTCTCTGTCTTCCTAGTCGAAATGTTTACCCACCGTACCAGGTACAATACTCGTTTGAGGCTGAGTCGACTTAGAGGAGGCCTAGAACCGACTCGGATAATTGTTGCTTGTGTTGGCCGTGCGTGGGAATCGAACTCGGGTCGTTGAATTCACAGCACAGCGGGATAACCGCTGCACTAGCGCGCCACAGAAACAACAGCCGCCGTTTATAATTAAATGGCGATGATGTCAGGACGGCGTGTGTGCCAGGCAGGGTACACTCTAAAGACTAGTGAAGTGTTTAAGGGCCGCTGTTCGCGTAAATCACGAGACAGACCCAGGATCCATGGGCTAACTGATTTAGATGGCTGGCAGGAGCACCGCCTGCGCTCAATATTGTGCCAACGTGCGTTACCCGCCTGGTGCTCCGCTCGTTGTGAGCATCGCTCCTCTGCCTCCGACTGCCTCGGCGCCTCAAAGTGTACCTCGTCGGGCACTTTCCCAACGCCCTCCACAGAGGTAGATTTTGTAGGGTTCACTGCCCCTAGACATGTAGGGGTTGCTACCCCAAGACCCCTCAAACCCTGCTGTATCCATAACGAGTGGGGTAGCGGCCGGGGAACCTAGCAGAGGGGTCTGACTGTCCGCGGCTGACAACCCCCCCCCACACCGTCTGTGACAGGACACGGCGGGGCCCCGCTGTCCGCTTGCTTCCCACCCTCCATCCTCGCCGCAAGTTCTATCTGCCTAGCGAGGACTGCTCGTTCCTCTTCGCACTCCCTTACTCACCGCTCACCACGCCGCGCTCCCCATATGCGTGCTAACTGCTGCGCCACAGCTCCCCACACACAAGCAAAGCGTGCCAGCTGCTCCACCACTGCTCTCCACACAAGCAACGCGCCAACCGCTGCACCACCGCTCCCCTCGCACAGCGCACTAACCACTGCACCACCGCTCTCCAGAATAACACAGTGCGCTAATCGCTGCTCTCATCAACAGTTTTAGCTTTCACACCGTGCCGACGCTCGTCACACTTACTAGCGATAGAATTACCATACACACAATGGGTGATGCAGGCAAACTTTGGTCTCTGCCGTCCGTCAGCTCCATCTCTGAGCTGGCTCCTTGCCTCATCAAATGGCGGCCGCTTTTCCTGCTGACTCTGTCAACCCACTGCAAAGTGGTGGGCGTTTCAAACAATCTGTCTTCCCGTTTCTCATCCCCAGCTCTCCCATTTCTCACCTCTCTATCACTGGTCCCGTCTCTCTGTCTCTGTATATCTCACTCTCCCATGTGGCCCACCTCTGAAAGAATTCTTCTGTCTCTGCGTCTCGCTCCCTGCTCAATACCTCTCCTCTGTCCGCATGTTCCCTCCAAACAATGGCCACCACTCCCTCCCGTGGCCCCACGCATCTCTCCGTACCCACACGCTCTCATCTCTGACAGCCTTGCTCTCACTGTTCCCATGTCTCTCCCTTTGCATCTCTCCCCACGTCTCTCTCTCTCTCCCCCCATATGCTCAACGCCTAATTACGACCGTCCCTCTCCCCTTCTGCACCCACTCGGACCCTAACTCTCCTCCCCCTACTTCTCGGAAGCCATCTAGTTATGTGCTCCCCCTCTCCGTCTCTCATTCACCCCCCCCCCCCTATTTTCAGCAACCCTGTCCCCCTTGGCCCTTCCTCCACTCCCGCCCACCAGTATGTCTGCTCATAAGTGGTCAGTCGTCCTTAAAATGGAACTTTTCTGGCTCAGGCGCGACTGCGCTGGAACCTGGCCCTTGACGGTGCCCCCGGCTGAACCAAATTTCCACAACTTGGGAGAAACCTTGGAATTTATCGCCCCTAGCAGGGGTCCTGGTTTAAAACCCATAGTCGTGGTCTCAGGGTGCACCAATGCGGGCCTCCACATCGTTGTTGGGTGTGGGGTGCGTGAGATCCATGGCATTACAATTTGACACAAGAAGTATCAGTCATCAACAAGGACCATCGGCTCCACGTCTTTTTGTACCAAGTCAGTCTATCTCGTCTCTAGTGAGTACAACTCATCCATAACAACACTTCAGTCAATCTCTTCTCTAACCCGTGCTGCGCCCGTTTATCCCCCCTTTATCTGGCCAAACAAACGCTATTTGGGCATGTGGTGCCTGGGTATGAGGGCAATAGGACCCAACCAATGCAGCCTTGTCTGGCGGTGAGAATTTGTCGAGATCTATTACGCATCGGTGAGCTCATCACACAATTCATCTTGGTTAGATCCAGGACGGATGGTAAGCAAACCAACCTGAGACTCTTAAAAGAATCGAAGATTATGCTTTAAAAGGCTCCGCCATTTGCAAGCGGAGAGAATGGATGGCATCACTGTGACTAAAAATACTAGTGGAGCGATAAATCGTCTGCATAGCTTCCACAGAGCACCACGCAGGTGTGCCACACCGGCACTATTCCTCAACACACAGTCCAGGTACGGGAACGCCTCCACTCTCCCAAAATGCCCCATCAGGAAGATATATAAACATTACTGTAATTCCATCCTTATGCAATTAAAGTAGACACAGAAACGAAAGTACGTTTCTCATGGTGCAAAAACAAAACAAGGTTGACACCACATTTCAATAGGGCAGGGCAAAACATGCAGACGATATAGACAACACATAGTCGAGTAAAGTGGTCCGTGCAGGAATGCATGTGTGTTTAGGGAGGTGGAACGTCTGTGTACTGCTTGTTATGATGAAGAGGGGTGGGGTAGCATGATATTGAGGAGCCGGATGGCTTGGGGTAAGAAAACTGTTGTGGAGTCTGGTAGATCTGGCCCGGATGCTGCGAAACCTTTTGCCAGTCGGCAGGCGGGTAAAAAGTTTATAGGAGGTGTGGGAGGAGTTCCTTTACAATGCTGGAAGCCTTGTGTGTGCAGCTCTTGAAATAGATGTCCTAGAAGGAGGGGAGAGGGGTCCCAATGATGTTCTCCACTGTCTTCACTATCCGCTGCAGGGACTTATGGTCAGAGGACTTGAAATTTCCAAACAAGACGATAATGCAGCTGATCAGGATGCTCTCAATGGTTCCCCTGTATAATGTGGAGATGATGGATGGAGGAAGGCTGGCTCTCCTCAGTCGTCGGAGGAAGTGGAGATGTTGTTGTTGCCTTCTTGGCTAGGGATGCAGTATTGACTGACCAGCTGAGGACATCGACAATATGCGTACCAAGAAAGTTGGTACTTGTCTCCACTATGGCGCTGTTGATGAGCAGTGGTGAGGGGGCAGCGTGGGCCTTCCTGAAGTCTATGGTCATCTCTTTCGTTTTTTCAACATTAAGCGACAGGTTGTTGTCTTTGCACCAGATTGTCAGCCGCTCCACTTCTCCTCTGTATGCAGTTTCATCGTTGTTGCTGATGAGGCACACCGCTGTCGTGTAATTTGCAAACTTAATTAGGCGGTTGGAGCTGTAATTGGCAGAGCATTCGTGCGTCAGCAGTGTGAACATTAGTGGGCTGAGTACACAGCCCCGAGGAGCGCTGGTGTTCAGTGTGGTGGTACTGGAGGTGTTGTTGCTGATCCGGACTTTCTGAGGTCTCTCATTCAGAAAGTCCAAGATCCAGTCAGAGAGAGGTGCTCAGGCCCAGCTGGCTCAACTTCACTACCAACTTCCTGGGGATCATGTTGTTGAAGGCCGAACTGAAGTCAATGAACAGCATTCTTATATAACTGTTCTTGTTTTCCAAGTGGGACAGAACCAGATCAAGGGCAGAGGAAATTGCATCCTCCTTGAATCGGTTAGGGCGATATGCGAATTGGAGCGGGTCGAGTGAGGGTGGGAGAGTGGGTTTCAATGTGGCCCATGACTGTTGACGTCGTCATGCTGGGACAACCGCCTGGCTCAGGGAGATGTTGGAGATGTCAGTGAGGACGTCTGCTCGATGTTAAATATGGATGGGGCTGATAGTAATCAGTAATAATATTAAATATCTAGTAATCTCATATAGGGGGAGCCTGCGCATGATGGTCACTAACCCTCAGCAGTTAGCTTTGGGGTCAGCAGTGCTTTACCTACGCTCAGACTGCAGAGACTGCTGTCCGCTCATCGCTAATCACCACTACTCGTGTAACACCCAATCAGTAAGGGCGATGGCAATGTTATGATGGTGGGCATGGAAATTGGTGATTATTATCGAGAACGGGGTGATGGTGGTGGGGGATATAGTGGTCTTTGTGATATCAGTATCTGGGTGAGTCTCTATGGGTGTGATAGGATTTGGATTGGGTTGAATATGCGTGGTCTCTCCGACATCAGTTATGATGAAAATATTAGACTTACACATCAGGTTGCAAACTCTAT
>JAZEWT010000023.1:12948165-12985297 GCA_036362905.1 Mordacia mordax | reverse complement strand
AGGTCCCTTATCGTATCACCAACGGAATGTACTGCAGGAATCATCATCATTATTAGTACCCGCTTAATCCTGTACCGTCACCGGGACTGGAGCCTATCCCAGAAAAGACAAGGCACAAGACAAGGCTATGCCCAGGATGGGACACCATTCCATCGCAGGACATTGGGCACAATTTAGTCAGCAGGCCAATTAACCTAGGCAGCATGAAGGAAACCAGAATACTCGGCGAAAACCCACGGAGAGAATATGCACACCACGCAGACAGGCACCAGAGGCGGGAATCAAACTGAGGACATTTTGGATCTCAGGTAGCAGCTCTACCTGCTATACCACTGCATAGTCCTCTATTGGAGAAAAGAGGAAATGAGATGTTAAGAGATGGCTGACACATGGTGTGATAATCACCCTGAATCCATTTTGAATATTTCCGAGCGAAATTCTGTTCTTCAATATTCATATTATTTAATATTAAGTTATGTTCTTGCACTGTCTACAATTTCACTTGGAATACAATTGTTTTGCTCTGATTTCTATTTGCTGCATTGTTGTTAATAGGTTTTATGGTTATGCTTGTCATTTTACCAACCTAGGTCTGTTCTTAAAATAGAGACTGATCTTATGTCTTTTATATTCTCACATAGTGGAATGAAATAAAGTGTAACCTTACCTTTCCGACTGGGGCACGGGCTTAGGCAGGCTGCCCGCCTTGTTTACTTTGGCGTACATAGCTCGGATCTCATCCTCGCTGGCATAGGCTTTGGCGTTCTTGCCATAGGACGGTTTGTGCAACGCGGGCGGCGATGCGGAGGGGCCCAGGCTGGAGTAGACTGGGTTGTGTTCCTCGTAGTAGCCGGAAGTCCCGCGCGACTGGGCGGCGAGCTGCTCGCGCTCCTGCTGCAGCTTCAGCTCGCGAGCCTGCCGCTCGCGTAGCTCCCGGTGCTTTGTCTGGATCCTACTCACAGCCAGTCACAGAGCGTTAACGATGCCCGGGTCTCCCAGATGCTCATCAGCGCATTTACTCGCCGGAGCACCAATATCTAACAGAGACGGTCCTTGCCGATAAACATCTGCCAGTTTAACAATATTAATGCAAATGAAGCAATGAATGTCAAACCAGTCCACAGATGGCTTGTATTGAACCAATGCTGTAAAAATAATTCATTTCTAGAAGGTTGTGCAATTAATGGGATGTGTAAAGGAGGTGAATGGGATGTTATTTATTTTAGTATGCACACCAAAGCTAATTTCAAGGATTTATGTTACAAAACATCAAGTGAAAAGCAGATAATAGCACAATTACCCTTGTAACAGGTAAAAGCTAATTTCTTTTTTTTTCAATATAGCTCAGTTGTAAGAGCTTGGTATTACAAAGTACAGCAGCGCACGTAAAGAAGCATATATTTGTTCAAGGTGAACAAAAAGGACCGGGAACAATATAATTAGAACGACACCTTGTAGTACTTGTTACTGGTTGTTTCTCAAACTCAGAACATGAGATTACTTCATATCGCAGTTCCTCAAATTCTCTCCCAGCATCTCAGGGCATGATGGCAGCACACACCTCTCCTGCTCGTCCCGCATCTTATCCCTCTCCTCCTCGGTGGCCGTCTTGTCCACCACAACCTTGTCCACCACCTTCTGCTTGTCCGCACTTTTCTGCTCACTTCTGTCCTCCTTTTTCACTTTTCCAAACCTGAGAAAACGCATGTCCTTAGGGAGACATTGCCAACCCCTACCGCCTGTGGAGATCCACTTAAAAATTGATGCTTGGCACAGCTATCCTAAAAGAGAGTGCAGCAATACTCAATACTCAAAAGCATACATTTTACCATATTTGTGTGTGCACATATAAATGTGATGCTACTGGAACCGTCAACGTTACACAATTACGTTCTTACAACACGCTCAATATTTATGACAATTCACATTAAATTTCCTGCTGAGGAACTGCCATTGTGTAACGGTCAGCACACCAGACTTGTAATCCCAGTGTAGAAACTGTCATTGTGTAACGGTCAGCACACCAGACTTGTAATCCCTGTGTAAGAGCTGCCATTTTGTAACAGTTAACACACCAGACTTGTACTCCCTGTTTAAGAGCTGCCATAATGTAACGGTCAGCACCCCAGACTTGGAATACCGAGGTCAGCAGTCATCTCCGGGCGCTGTAGTTAGTGCAATGGGGGAGGTTGCTTCCCAAGATCACCTCTGTCCACCCAGCAGCATGACTGAGCACAATGCAGTTGATCAGCAGCTTGAATGTGGTGAGGAAACATGAATGTATCCCCACCTCTTTTAATACGTCGGATTAATAAAAATATTTGCATTTACAGACCCAAAGGTCACAAAGTGCCACACAGAGCTGTGGAGAGAATGGCATGCCAACAACAAGAGAGTAGATAAGTTAAATAAAATAATGACAAGAAATCAATGAAGGATATAAAATAACAAATCAAATAATTGTTTAACAAATAAAAAAATGAAGCAGCGCTCTGAGCAGGCACAGATCAACAGCGCACCATCATCCAAGCACACAGCAGTGAGCAGCTGGCTAGAGGACTCGAGCGTCTTATGGAACAAGTCTTGAGGCTAGAGTTGATGATGTCCAATGACTCCGCTGACAGAATTTCCAATGGAAGAGTGTTCCAAAGTCTAGAAAAAATGTGCGAGAAGGCTCGGTCTCCCATTGAACAAAGGTGCGATCTGGGCACATGCAGCGAGCGGCCCGTATTGGAGGATCGAAGTAGTTGTGTTGAGGAGGGTGCCTAAAGTAGGTCACAGATGTCTGTCAGAGCAGCGACAGCCTGGTAGGTGAGAAAGAGGATCTTGAATTCAATCCTGTATTTAACCGGTAATCAGTGGAGAGACATCAGTACTGGGGATATGTAATCGTGGATGGGTGTGCGAGTGAGGACTCTAGCAGCCGCATTCTGCACACGTTTGAGACGATTGGTCAAGTAGGCAGGGATGCCAGGGAGTAGTGCATTACAGTAATCGATTCGTGAAGAGACAAAGATGTGGATTAGAGTCTCAGCGTCGGAGGGTGACGGGATATTGCACAGTCTGGCTATATTTCTGAGATGGAAATAGGCTACCTTCATTACCTTGTTGATTTGTGTCTCGAAGGTGAGTGAGGAATCAAGAATCACACCGACTCCGGACTGCCTTAGCAACTTCGATGGTTTGGTTGTCAGGCATTAAATGAATAGGTTCAGCCTTAAACAATTGGTGCGGGGTTCAGACAAGCAACAGATCCCTTTGTCGCAATTTAGTTTTTAAAAATAATTGAGCCAGGACTTCACAGTTGACAGTGAGGCCGACATGTAAAAACTAGATGCATTGCTGGGCGGTGTTGCGTGGATACAGATTTGGATGTCATCTGCAAAGGAATGGTAGCTTAGATTGAGACTGCACAGAATATGGCCAAGTGATTATATGTAGATGCGGGAGTGGAATGGGCAAAGTACTAAACCCTGAGGAATACAGACAACACAGAATGGATCTCTGAATTACATTCTCCGAGGCTGACGAAACGCTTCCGGTCAGAGAGGTAAGAGCTCAGCCAGTTCAGGGCACAGCCAGAGGCCTCTATGCCCTCCAATTGCTCAGGTCCAGGAGGACAAGAATACTTGACAAGCCTTCATCAGCAACGACAAGTAGGTCATTAACTACTTTGACCAGAGCAGTTTCAGTACAATGGCCAGATCTGAACCCAGATTGGAAGGGATCGAAGAAGTCATTTTTGAGGTTGTGTTTCTGGAGTTGCATAGCAACCACACACTCAAGGACCTTAGAGAGGAAATTTTAAATTTGAGATGAGCTGACAATTATCAGGGATGTTGCAATCGAGGATGGGTTTTTTGAGCAGAGAGGTAACTGCAACACATTAAAATAGAGGAGGAACAATGCCAGAGGAAACTGAGTTGTTGAAGAAATTAGTGACGAAGGTGGCAAGGAATTTGAAGTTTGCCCGGATGAGTTTTAATAGGAAGGGGTCCAAGGAGCAGTTTGTAGGTAGAGATCTAGTAAGCAATGAAGAACCATCATATTCCGTTAACTCAAAAAATTCGAGGAGTTTTGAGATCAGGGTAGGAGAAGGGACAATTGCTGTGGAGGTTGAGATTGGGTGGAGACTGCGACTGGGTAGAGATGCGATGGGCTTTGATTTTGTCTGAAAAAATGAATAACTGATCAGCCTGGTATTTATTTATGAAAAGGGAAGGGTGAATGATTGAGTGGATGAAGGAGCCAATAGATGGTCGAAGAGGATCTTGGGCTCTCCTAGACATCAGCTAGGATGCTAGAAATGTGGTTGGTCCGGGCGCAATTAAGTGCCTTCTGATAGGAATTGAGTTGGTGAAAACAGATTTGAGAGTGGGCGGTGAGGCCAGATTTTATCCAGATCCATTTGGCCCTGCGTGCATTCACCTTGAGGTCCCAGAGTTCAACAGTATAACAGGGGGATGGTTTCCACCAGAGACACAGTGTTATCTGATTTGGACCAAAACATCCAGTATGTGTGATAGCGAGCTGTTGTTAGTTTCAACTGTCGCATCTGAGGCGGAGTGAGCCGAGGCAGAGAATAATGAACTGTTAATTGCAACAGAGAATAAGACTGGAATGATGGAATTAAAATTTCAAAACCGGATTTAGCAGTTATTGATGGAAATGGATGATGGTACCTGAAGAACAAACCATACAGTGGTGTGATCAGACAGACCAGGATCAGTGGACAAACAGGTTGGTTACAGATATGCCCCTTGAGCAAACCAGGTCCAAAGTATGACCACATCTCTGGTGGCAGACGTCACGTGTTGAGTGAAACCAAGTGAGTTCAGAGTGGCCATAAGGTCCCTTGCAAGGGAACTCTTTAGAAAGTCAACATGGATGTTGCAATCGCCAAACATCATAATTCTCTCAGAACTGGAACACAGCTTTAGAAAGCTGCTCAGACAGTTGACGAAAGAAGAGGAGGCTGCAGGTGGGCGGGAGAGCAGCATCAACTTCACAGATTGAGCTGACCGCTAATCCAGAGACATATGCTCAAATGAATGGAACGGCGGCGACAGAATCATATGGATGTCAGCAGTAACACGGTGGAAAATTGCAAAGTCACCACTATGGCCATGGGAACGAGCCTTCTGATGGTGTGTAAAGTCTCATAGTTGAGTCTAATTAACGTGAGAAAATCATCTTGATGATTCCAGGTCTTTGTTAGGCAGAGCAGGTCCAAATTGTTGTCCAAGATGAGCTAATCAATAAATGGAGTTTTTCTGCATTGAGAGCGCAGAGCGAGCAGGGCAAAGTGGGCTTAATTTGCAGACCGTGCGTGCTGGAGGAGCAGTGACCAGTGGTATTGTCCATAAGCAACACAGCTGCCAAAGGCCCAATTTGTTGCTTCCTCTGCAGCCCATATGTAGGGTATAATACAGGGATGGGGTTAGAGACATCGGTCATGGGCAGGTAAATGAGCCTTTTGTATCCATAACCCCGATGGATGTAAAGAGGGTGGAGAAATCACCAGCTAATGACATATGACAAAAAGGTTGTGGATAGTGGGAAGGGATTCGGGGCAGAGGCTCAGGAGAGCTGTGCGTGTATAGGTAATCGTGATTGAAGTGCTGATGTGGCGAATGGATAAGAGTTGAGTAGTTATGGAGTGAGGTAATGTCAGTCAGTCAGCATCAATACCCACTCAATCGTGTACAGGGTCGTGGGGAGCCGGAGCCCACCCCAGCAGACACAGGGCACAAGGCGGGGCAGCACACGGGATGCGACGCCAGCACATCACAGAGCACTTCCCAAGGGGGCAATTTACTCAGCAGGCCAACCAACTCAGATCGCAACGTATCCGTAGGTGGTGGAAGGAAAACCTACGCAGACACGGGGAAAGAACACGCAAACTCCACACAGAAAAAGATAAGTGAGAAGAGTTGTGATAGTTAAGCGAATGCAGTGAGAAATGATGAGAGTGGCAGAATTGAGGAGGATGGTGAGAAGTGAGTGGCAGATGATGGTTATCGTGGTGGATGAAGGTAAGAAGATAAGGAGGGAGATGAGCAAGATGAGAAGATGAGGTGAGCGCGATGGTGAGATAGTGAGCACGCGGTGAATGGGGATGCTGGCACTGTTTGGAAACTGTTGGCAAATGGTGCTGTGAGGCGAGGCAAGGGTTGACTCCCACAGTGAGAAGAGTAGACCCCAAGAGTCGATATGTAAAATTAATGCTAAAGACTAATACGAATTGAAATGGAATAAAAGCAGAATAAAGGATAAAAACAGTTTTAAACACACATTGACTCATAAAACTCGTATATCTGGCGCTTTTATCAGTAGCTGCTCAACAGCGGCTAAGGTCAGCCGACATCCTTTGAGATAACGTCACGTGGAAGAGTTGGCCAGACACCCTACAGAATTCACTCAATGTGTCGACCCTTCTGCCAGCACCGGTATGAGCAAGGAATTGTAATGCTGCACCTGCCTTGGACCGGCGACACGCACTGCACAGCAACTCTCTGGTCACGTCCCGTGTGTTAGTAACTCCTGACATTTATAGTTAACATCAGAAACATCAACAAGTACGTGCTGGTTGACATCACAGTCACGTAAAGTTCACATTCTGTATCATAAACACCAAGTGACTTACAGCCATAGCACATGCATGGTGCTCGATTTACTGATTATGTATTATTTATGTGTTTGGTGGGGTTTATATGCACATACTATGTATATTACAGATTGTAATTATATGCAGATACTATTTATATTATACATTGTAATTGGCTCCACATGTCTATCAGTTTGTTATGTATTTAAGAGTGTATATTTGTGGGTATGTAAAAAAAACGTTCATAATAAAAATAACTTTTGGGAATCATGAAAGAATTTGGGGTAGTCCATTCGGCCTCAAATGAGTACCTGGTACAGTGTGTAAGCAATATGTATGATCTTTGTATTTATACTTTGGGGAACAGTAGAGGGATGCAATGCAGAAGTGCAGATTACAGTACAGTGGGTGAGTGCGGTAGATACGATTGAGCAGGATGGGGGAGAGCCAATAACCAAGATGGGCTGTGGAGTGCTCTCGACAAGTGCGGTGATCAGGTCCTAAAAGCAGACGTTGGGAGAGTGTGAGTACCAATCGTAGGGCCGCGTGTTTCCTGTGCAGCAGCTGCGGGATCTGGTGGAGAGTACGTGGCGTCAATGGCTTGGGCGATGGACCTCAATCCTACCTGAACACCATGCCGAGGCTCTTGAGCTTCTTGGCTTTCTTATCTTTTTTGACGTCATTGTCAATGGCTCCATCGGTTTCCAGAGTCGCATTCTTGTTCTTGGGGGAGCTGCGCTTGGTCTTGGCGCCACTGCTTGGGCCAGGAAGACTGGCAGCAGCCCTGGAGACACCATCTCTCGGGTTCTTGGCCACCTCCTCTGGGTCCTCCTCCTCTTCCTCCACTGAAAATATTTAGGAAGTTACCAATGCTCCCAATACACTCCAAACCACAGGCGGCGAGTTAATAATCTTAATAAGCATGTTTTCTTCGGAGCGAGCACGTCAGATTATGGAAACCAAATGTTGCCTCAACATAGAACACAATGCCTAACACCTTGACCTTATAAATAATTAAATAAGGCTGCGTCGCTTTGCTGCGCACTTAAGCATGCGGCAGAGCGCAAGGTTTCGCCATTTTGAAATACAACCTTAGCTCAGCATTGACGAAGGGTAAAATGAAAGTGTCACAGAGACCATAACAGATATACACTGTGGTGTGTGTGTGCTCGTACCACACTCCACAGTTGGGAAATGTACATGACCCACACTTACTGAAAGATAATGATGAAAACCGAGTGCTTGCCAGGATACACAGGGAACAGAAGTCCAATATAAAATGTCAAATATAATTGTGTAGTATTTTGCATTTTTTCTTTTCAGTAATGCGGTTGTTTTGTCTCTGATTTATATTTCCTTCACTGCTGTATTACTTTGTTTACATCATTGCATTTGTCATTTTAATGACTCAGATCTCCTGTGAATGAACTATCCTGGTCACTCAAGTTCTCACCCGTCTAAATCAAACTACAATTAGGAATGTATCTTGTCTCTCAAGTGCCACATGTTCTAATGTTATAGAGCAATGAAACAGTGATGTTCAAAATTTTTAAGGAATTCAGTATAAACGTAACAATAAACCAACCACCCTATCTGGAGTTATCAAATATTTTATGCCAAAAAATACCCGTGTCCATTGCATCTTCCTCCTCCTCCTCATCATCATCATCATCATCGTCGCTGCCATCCTGGGGCGTGTCGTACGACTTGTCGATGGCTGCACGGAAGCTCGCGTTGCAGCCACGGCCACGGAGGAGACGAGGAGGGCGCGGGCGGTGGAAGAGGAACTCCGTACGGCCACCCTCCGCAGCCACAGCAGTTTGCAGACTTTCCAGCGAGCTGCTCATCTTCAGACCCAATGCTGGACCGACGGAGCCATCTGAGGGGCCTGCACAGCCCACGGGGCACACACCAACGTGGAAACGGCAGCAGTGTGAGCCTCGGCACAGTCACGTCCACGAAGCGTACACGCGAAGGAAACGTGCACACGTGAAATGCGGCTCACACTGTTATATAAAGGCAAGTTCCGAGTCCAAGTGTAATGTATTTGACCCGGTGAGAACTCAAAACATTACAATAGGAATTTTTATTAAAATTGACCTGGGTCAACAAGTTGACAAAAACACAACACATGACAGAGCAATGACGCAAATAGAAAACAGAGTAATAACAACCAAACTACAGAATAATTTGGAAACTGTGCAAACAGCAGTCAATATAAAATAAAAAATTTCCTGCAACGACCGTCGGCACAGACAAATTAATGTAAAAGTAATTTGCAGTCAAATTGCGTTACTTGGCCTAAAAAACGAAAACTATGATCGAACAACTTTTGCTGGAACTACAATACACATCAAGTAACGTCAATCACATGTCCAGTTCCCACCACTCTCAGAAAATGACTGGGAGCTCACATGACAATCGTTGTACTCTATTCCTCCCTTCCGGAGCGGACATGGGGAGCATCATTCTAACTGTTCAACCGAGTGACCAGCTGTTGAACCCTCGCTGGGATTTCACAGGAAAAGAATTTTTTTTTATGGAGGTCTACAAAACCCGTGGATTCCTTTGCTTTGCCACTCCGATGAACATTCCCTGCAAAAAGCCCTAATATACTAAATAAATGAGTGCATCTGCCAACTGCAGAGCATGTACAGGAGAAGGCGTCTGGCCACCTTGTCAAATATTAATCGTTGTGCTAAGAAGTTAGACTTGCACAAATGAAAAAGTGAATGGTAATTTAAACAACCAAGAAGCTCTCCAGGAATATATAAACTACAGAGACCGGGGTCAGCTCTCTTTTAGACTTATAGCATGACTACCAAGACACTCTTGGTAAGAGACTGCATACAGTGGACAAATGCACTTGCCTCTTGTTTGGTCACGTGACGAAAAATCAAGTGGAGCAAACAGCACTTAAAGGCTCCTTTCTCTTGTGTGTAGGCTCTCTGCTTGAAGGCTTAAGAGTAGGCACCATAATAACCAAGGTGAAATGCTTTTCACTGTAATCTAGAGTGTACTCATCAGTTGGAACTAAAATTGATTGCTATTAAAGGAAAGAAAAAAACTGGACAATACGTGTCACTCACAAAAAACACCCGATAAAAAGAGGACATGGCAGAACGGGAGAATGCGACTGGAGTCCACACTCAGCAAGGCGTGCGTTTCCCATTCATTACACACACCCACTGACAGATGCAACGCGATGAGTAGTTACATTCAATCAGAATCACCACGATCGCCACTAACACAAGCCCCCCAGGAGCCGCCTATACTTAAGTAGCATCTGGGTTGACTGGGCAGGCAACCCCCGAAGGCATGCACAGCGTGAGTGAACTACGGGCCATCGCCTCACCTTTGCGCGTTTCGGCAGATGCATGCACGCTACCTTCGTCTGCGACTGTGGGGGTAGGGGGCAAGCAGGTGGGTTAGTGGAGCACGTGGAGCCATTCCACACAGACGCCATACACCGCTCCAACGATTTCACGTTAGGGGTAGTCATTACGGTGGTCTTAGGAAAGGGTGAAAAAAATCAAGAAACAGTTCTACAACAAACAAGCAGCCAATCTGTCCCCATCCCATATTCACCGCTATACAGAATAAATAAAAGTATTTCTTATGCATCCCACGACCTACACTGCAATGTGGGAGTGCATAGTTGTGAATAAATACCTTTATATTCAACGAGGAGGGACTAACACTGGAAGAAGGGGAATTATCTGCTTGTTTATTTTCTGAGTTATGCTCTTAATGACAAGGCTCATGATTAGTTTGTGTTATGGATTAAATAATGGAATTGTTTAATTGCACATAAATGATTTATTATTTGGAAAGAAGCCTTAAAAATGCTACATATCCAAGTTTATAGTGATAATAATTGCAATTTATAATGCCTAACATATATTCGTTCAAATTCCAAGGTATTCATTTGAAGAAAGAACGACTCAGAGGCACGAACGAACCAAAGAGAGGCGGAGAAAGGAGAAGGTAGTCACGCAGTCAGCCATCACTAACATTTGCCTTACACGGTGTCCTATATATTATGATGTTAGTGGCCAATTAATCAGTGAGCTGTTTTAGTTAAGGGAGGAAACCAGAGAACCCGGCGGAAACCTATGCAGAACAGAGGGAAAACACACTTACACCACAAAAAAGGTGCTCGAGACAGTAATTGAACTTCCTCAGGCAGGACTCCTTTTCTCAGGTGCAGATGTTATCACTGTGCCACCTTGCCGTTTACTTAAGAAAGAAATGAGTGGTACTTTGCACGGCGTTTCAGTTTGTACAGAGAATAATCTCTATGTTCAAGCTGAGTGTGCACGTTTGATAAATATAAACAATCTTATAGTTAAAACACATGAAATGTGTGCCCATTAAAACCACATCATTAGCACCAGAAAACTAAGGCTAGTGTTCTATAGCGCAAACAACACATGCAAACTGTTACAACAATCATGCAAGGAAAGCACAGAGAGTCTAGTAATGGGGCCAAGCGTGAAAAATCTGAAGCCATCTAAGTTAGGATGTAAGAGTAGAACAGGTTTTACCGTATCTGGCGATTATGCAGGTGTTAAGATCTTAAGATCCCAAACACCAAAACTGACACATTTCACAATGTGTCCAGTTTGCAAAAGCCACACATACTAGTGGCAAAATATGCAAACAGGTAGCTTTGATAACCTATGCATTGTTCTTCATACTGACCGGCCTTCACCAGGCAATGGCTTCCTTTTGAACCTAATTGCCAGTGCCAGCCGTTGCCAAAAGGCAGTCAGCTCAGGACAATGCAGTATCAATGCTTATAGCTTAGGTGGAGCTGTTAACGCCTGCATAATTACCAGGCAATTATGCAGGTATTAAGATCTTAACACCTGCATAATCGCCAGATACGGTAAAACCCGTTCTACTCTTATATATGTATACTGGCAAAAAGTACCCATAGCGTTAACAGCTCCACCTAAGCTATAAAGCATTTATACTGCATTGTTCTGAGCTGACTGCTTTTTGGCAACGGCTGACACTGGCAATTAGGCTCAAAAGGAAGCCATTGCCTGGTGAAGGCCGGTCAGTTTGAAGGACAAAGTTACTTATTTGCATATTTTGCCACTAGTATATGTGGCTTTTGCAAACTGGACACATTGTGAAATGTGTCTATTTTGGTGTTTGGGATCTTAACTCCTGCATAATCGCCAGATACGGTAAAACCTGTTCTACTCTTATATATGTATACTGGCAAAAAGTACCCATAAGTTAGGATGCACAAAAGCAGTTTAATAAAGTCGTTAAGTGGCCAATGGGAAAGGTGGAGTATTCCAACAACCTCCTGCAGGTGACAATTTTAATATTAATACTTTAATTTACAACACAATGGTTTTCATCAACCCTCAAAGAGAGAAAAGGGGAATAATTCAGAGGCACGGGAAACCATTAAAGAGGTACAGCAGCCAGACCTAACTCCAATAGTTGCCCGAGCTCTGGAGTCCTCCAATAAGATGTTTGGCTAAAATCCAATTTCAGCAAATACGAAAAGGAGTCCCATAAATTACAGTGTGCCTCGCGGTGCTACAGCCCACGTGGACGGTTGCTACTTGGGTGTGTTCATTAGTACCGATGTGTAAAGCTCCTAGCGATGTTAACGTAAATCAATACAGGGCACTCATGTGTGCTGTAAGGTCCGACAGCGCAATCCTCATCGCCCCAAGGGACATATTCTACAGATTACTTCAACATCGAAGTGACAATTGTAACAACTCGGGACGACTATCGCGATGGCTTTTTAGAGGGACAGCCCTGCCGGCTCTGCGGCTTGTAGGGCATGGCTTGCCGTGGAAACATCTGCTATGTCTCACACCTGAAAGTACACGTTAACACAGAGTAACGCCAACAGCCAATTAAGCCAGACTATAAAAAAATATTGTCTGCCCTCATCTTTGATTATTACTCTGCTAACACTTCTAAAATGCATTCCCTTTGCAAGAAGGAATGTACACTTACCTGATTCTACATCATCGCCAATACAAACCCCATGGTTCAACCTTGAATGGACAGACAGTCCTGTACCACACTTAATTGAAACATGTTTTATTGCTTGTTTTCCCAGATGTACACAGGACAAGTGATTGACACGTTAAGTTACATGAATGAATGACAATGCTGAATACAGAATGGGTATGTGTGCATGCCCTCACTGTGCTATAGCCACTTAGAATTTTGCGGAGCAATATCCAAACACTCACTCATGTCCATGCTCTTCGACTTCCGTGCCTTGAGCACCTCCAGGTGGCTGGGGTCTCCGTACTGCACAGTCCGTTTCTCCGACACACTCTGTCGGCCAAAACCCTCCCGCTGAAAGGCCAGCGCCGGGTCCACGTCAGGGTTCAGTTGCCTGTGGAGACAGCCCCTTCATTGGATATAAAAATTAAAAACCTTTCATTTGTACCATCGTGCAATCACCAAACAGGGAAACTGCTCAGTAACAACATTCATTACGCTTGATCTCGGACCCCGACCCCCCATGTTTGGACCCCGATCCCCCATGTTTGGGGGGTCTGGGTCCGAGATCAAGGGTTATACTGACTTGAAATGTGTTATCAGCAAGCAGACTAACAGCACCTAGCATCATACACACTCACGCTATCTCACCCCTGTGTGCTGCTGCCTTGCTCCCAGAGGACGCTTCGGGCCTGCGGAGCCTTCCCTTCCTGGCCAGCCATGCCATCACGGTCAGCTGTGCCTTGAAAGGTGCCTGTCAAGCATTAAATAAACTGCAAATTAGGTGATGCGGAGGACTCATTCGATTAACTAATATTTTGTAGGAAGCTGCCGTGGTGTGATAGTCAGCACAATGCACTGTAAATGTAGAATTCGTCAGTTCAATCCAGTCTCCTGATATTCAACAGTTGAACAATGGTGCACATTGCTTAATCTCCCCACTGCCTCTTTCCATTCAGCAGCACTTATGGATAAAGGACAATTGGCAGGTCGCACGTGGTGCGGTGAAGTGTGGGTAGCTCTTGAAACAGATGTGGTGAACATGACAGAGTACACAAATACCAATGTAATGATTTAGGTTTTCACGACTCGATGCATGATGATTGCTTCGGAAACCACCAAAATCTAACTGTACGGCTGAAGAACGGTGAGAGCTTAACAAACTCAACAAGAATAGAGACATACTCATTCTGCAAGCGGACAAAGGAAACGCTACAGTCATCATCAACACAGATGATTGCAAGTTAAAGATGCACCAGGAAGTCAACAACAACGCAATATATGAGAAACTCAAACGGGACCCAACCAAGAAAATCGAAATCCGAAAAAGGCCATCATCAAGCAGAATATTCAAATTGAAGAGAAAAGAAATGAATTGAATCCACAAGATAGCAGAATTCCCAGACTATATGGACAACTGAAGATTCATAAAGAGGGGACCCCATACCGACCGATAGTAAGTGCAATAGGTTCCCCTAGCTACAAACTCGCCAAATACGTAGCCCAAGAACTACAACCCACAGTGGAGCGCGCACCCTCATATATCTAGAACTCAAGACACTTCATCGAAATGCTGAAACAAATCATACTCAACGAAACGGACCTGCCCGTTAGTTTTGATGTGGTTTTCTTATTTACAAAAATACCCATCAAAGAAATCATCAAGATGATTGAAAAACAGTTTGACTGGAGGTTAGCAGAGCTGGCAAAGGTATGCCTCACAACAACCTATTTCAAGTTCGACGGGGAGTTTTACCAACAAAAAGAGGGTGCAGCAATGGGATCACCAGTCTCTCCCGCAGCAGCCAACCTGTATCCAAGCAGTTTTGAGGAAGAAGCCATAAACTCATCTACACTCAAACCCACCCACTGGTATCGAAACATTGATGACACATTCGTCATGTGGCCACACGGAAGACAGAAGCTGAAAGAATTCCTTGGTCACCTAAACTCCATACACCCGAACATCAAGTTCACCATGGAAATAGAAGAAAGCGGCCAAATTCCGTTCCTGGACGTACTGGTGAAGAGAAATGCAGAGGGGACGCTCAGCCACACTGTATACAGGAAGACAACACATACGGACAGGTATCTACACACGGAGTCTCACCATCACCCGAAACAGAAACGGGGGATACTGCACACCTTAGCCCACCGGTCAAAAACGATTTCAGACAAAAAACATCTTAGAGAGGAGCTACAACATCTACAACAAGCACTGGCGAGTAATGGATACACGAAAACAGAAATCCAACGTGCCATAACAAGAGAACATAGACAGAAACAGCAAGAAAATGAGGAGGAAGATATCAAGACCCGTGCTTTCCTGCCATATGTGAAAGGCACCACAGACAAAATTAGCAAATACCTAGAAAAATATAAAATAAAAACAGTCTTCACAACCCACCAGAAGATACAAGACGTACTCAAATCACCTAAAGACCGACTACTGCTACAGACAGAAGGCATCCCTTGCAGCAACTGTGCGGAAGTATACATCGAACAGGAAGAACAATAGCCACAAGAAAAAGAGAACACGAGGCAGCAGTACATATGCGGCACACGGATAAATCAGCAACAGCAGCACATAGTGTAGATAAACAACAAAGAATCGATTTTGATAAAATATGAATACTAGCAGCCATCCGCCAAAAAGGTCCAAGATTAATTCGTGAAGCAATTGAGATTCATAAGACTAATAGGATCATGAACCGATAACAAGAAATGAATATAAAGCTCAGCCAATCCTGGAGGCCAGTTATTGAAGTCAGTAATGTACAGATATAGAGCTATTGGGTGTGGGCATCAGAAGGGGATCGCCAGGTATGTGAGAGGTTTCTTTCATGAGATGCAAATTAGGGGACTAGCCACAGACAAAGCAGGGAGGGGGTTATCGCAGTTCCGGGGTATGAATAAGATAAGGAGATTAGTGTTAATGTGATTCAGATGTAGACCTCACACAACAAAAGATGACTCGACACATACATAGTACCCACATATATAAAGGGGCAACAGGCACTACACACACATACTGCACCTGAGGATGCCTGTCACGTGAGGCGAAGGGTCGCGAGGTGGAGAGAGGGGGCGATCGACGCGCTGTCCCGAGAGCAGTTTTTCGAAGCAATCATCATTATACAAACACCCTCCATAGGCTCTCTAGAGCTCCTTCTAGGGAATGCCCTTCTGCCAGCAATGGTGTGAGCCAGTAGGTGCATGTCTGCACCTTTACATGTGACCCTCATCGTGCACAGTTCACGGCAAGCGAATCGCACATTTCGTTGCGAGCAGCGTGCAGCGATGGCCCCTTGCCGAGCGGGAGGCGGAGTAGAGCTGTGCTGCAGCTGTGTCGGCCGCATGCTACTGCAGCAAGGAGCCAGCCTGTACCTACTGTGCCTCTCCCTGATGCTCCTGTCCCTGCTATGCCTGCTGCTGTAATTGTACCTGTGCTCGCAGGCTTAGTGGATTTGCCAACAGGTCCTTGATCGGGAATCGCCACGGGGCTCTGTGTGGCCGACACTCGGCGCTCGTTGACCGAGTTCCCCGCCGATCCAGACGCACGTAACTCTGCCTCCATCTACAGAGTCGTACAAAGGTCAGGTATTTAGAGAGATGAGTGTGGTGAGTGGTGACTTATTGAAGATCCCTAACCAGTAGTCATTTTCAAAAGTTTACCCTTAAAAAGGAGGAAACAATGGGTAAAGTTCACGGGAATAGTAACCGTGAGAATAAGTGCCGCTGAACAATGAGGGCGGTCTAAGTGCCGTTGTATAAATGGGTATCACTATCGCGATAGCTGCAAAAGTGGGATGAGATACAATGTTGCAGTAGCACTGTTCCATTGGTCTTCAAACTTGCATCCCCTGCAGGAGCCCGTGCTCACCGGGCCTGACTTGCCGAGCGAACGCGCCACAACGAGTTGGATGAGCGAGGGGTCACCGGCGTCGCGGGACATGGCGCGCCGCAGAGACTCCATGGCCTCCAGGTTGGACCGACCGAGCAGCGACTCGCGATTCACAGCAATCAGCTGATCGTCCACATGCAGGCGCCCGTCCTAAAGGGCAGCCACGCAGACAGCTCCGTGCGAACACCTGCTCCACGACTCTCAAACGAGCACATTCTTACAGTGGAGTCTAGAACCTAATTAGTGTGCCTTAAAAGCAATGAGCTCTTACAACAAACACATATTTACCTTGGAAAGCGACATTAAGTTAGCAGTCTTTTTCACGAGGAACATGCCTCATTGGGATATTTGTCCAACGCTAATGACAGTGTGGTGTTTGTTAACTATTATTGGAAGAAACTGGAGGACAGAGGGAAACCCATGCGGAACATTTGAATCAGGCACTGAAAGATGCCGTTCATGAAATGAACCCCAGTCTTTCATTCAGTGAAACACAAGCGTTACCAGTGTCACCGCGCCACCCGTGTCTACTTACAGACAGACACAATAATCATCGTAAATTTAATTTGATATTAATGTATCTAACAGCTGAGAACATCGCTGGGAGCCCTCTCCCCTCCATCCATGAAATCCACCTCAGACACCGCACACATAGGCCTCCAGCATTGTGAAGAACCCCTCCCACCCTTGCCATGGACTCTTTACCCTCCTGTCGTCTGGCAAAAGGTACCGCAGCATTCTGGCCAGATCTGGCAGAAACAGTTTCTTCCCCCAAACCATAAGGCTCCTCAATACCATGCTGCCCCCCACCTCCTCATCATAACAAGCAGGACTCAAGATACCCCTGCCCCCCACAAACGTACGCATACCTGCACTGCCTCCACCAAACTCTTGTGCACAACCCTTTGCACAATGTCCTCAAACTATATGTAGTCTATGTAGTCTGTGTGTTTTGCCCAACCCTTTGGAATATACATTCAGCCTTCTTTTATTTTTGCACAAGGGGCCAGGAGAAAAGTAATTTTGTTCTTCTGTATGCTATAATTGTATACGGATAGGATGACAATAAAGTTTATTTATCCATCCATCCATCCATCTTCATCCGCTTTATCCGATGCCGGGTCGCGGGGGCAGCAGTCTAAGCAGCGATACCCAGACTTCCTTCACCCCAGACACTTCCTCCAGCTCTTCCGGGGGGACCCCGAGGCGTTCCCAGGCCAGCTGAGAGACATAGTCTCTCCAGCGTGTCCTGGGTCTTCCCCGGGGCCTCCTCCCGGTGGGACATGCCTGGAACACCTCCCTAGGGAGGCGTCCAGGGGGCATCCGAATCAGATGCCCAAGCCACCTCAGCTGACTCCTCTCGATGTGAAGGAGCAGCGGCTCTACTCCGAGCTCCCGCCGAGTGACCGAACTTCTCACTCTATCTCTAAGGGAGCGCCCAGCCACCCTGCGGAGGAAACTCATTTCGGCCGCTTGTATCCGCGATCTTGTCCTTTCGGTCATTACCCAAAGTTCATGACCATAGGTGAGGGTAGGAGCGTAGATTGACCGGTAAATCGAGAGCTTCGCCTTTCGACTCAGCTCCTTCTTCACCACGACGGTCCGGTACACCGACCGCATAACTGCGGACGCTGCACCGATCCGCCTGTCAATCTCACGCTCCATCTTTCCCTCACTCATGAACAAGACCCCGAGATACTTAAACTCCTCCACTTGAGGCAGGACCTCTCGACCCACCCGGAGAGGGCACGCCACCCTTTTCCGGTCGAGAACCATGGCCTCGGATTTGGAGGTGCTGATTCTCATCCCAGCCGCTTCACACTCGGCTGCAATGGCGGAGAATAGCGCTGTCGCCTCACAGTAAAAAGACCTGGGTTCGATTTCCGGCTCGGATGCCTTTCTGTGTGGAGTTTACATGTTCTCCCCACGCGGTACATGGACACGAGGAGAACAACCAGCACACTTACACACCTTTGCAGCTGCCCCTCCGGCGATGATGGTCTTGATGAAAATGCCCAGATCCGCATTTGTTCGGCGATCCTTGTTTCCCTTGACGCTGACCCCGAGGCCCGCGGCACCCATGTCATGCAGGGGGATGTGAAGGGTCAGGAACTCTCGGGAACCGTCGGGGGACAGCAAGCGATCCTCTTCCTCCTCCGCTGCACCGCCTTCTTGTGCGCGCTCCGGCTGTGCCACGGGCAGAAGCTGCACGTGAAAACCCATCACGCTCGCCGATGCACTCACCATCACCAGATCCAACTCGAGCAATTATAACTCCAAAATCAGCTAGCGTGTAAGAGTGGCAATACAACAATTTCTGTTATAATATTTAAGATATTGTCATCCACAATGAAACCTTTAATCTGCTTGGTACAACAATCTCATCAAACATGTCAGGAACGGCTGTGTTACATGTCTGATAAACAGCCATGGCAAAAGCCTGGTTTTCTTTTCAATGCTAAATACTCTAACTCTGAACGATCGCTTACTGCTGCTTCACAATGCAGATTGCAGTGCATGATTTGGTGTTGGATTATCAACAGTAGGCCCAAGGCCTACCCTGAATTTTACATTTCCCACCAGGTCACAGCTCAATGCACTGGGACTCACTCTCAGCTGAAACCCGTGGAGACAAAACTGCCAAGCACTTTTGCTGTGCCCTTTCACCTCAGACACCCCGACATGCAGACAAACGTTGGACTTCGACATGTAAATAGTTAAAAGTCATCAGAGGTCCCCAAACAGACCTCACCTGAGAAACACGACAATTATGTTTTATACGCAAGCAATCACTAGTATAAGGGCAAGTATAGATATAATAATATGAAAAACTACCCATTTCTCTCCCTAGGAAACAGCCGTCAACCCCATCCAACACGGTTTCATGAATGTGACGATACGTGTGAAAATATACGTGGAAGTAACTTTCCCACCACAAAACCCATTGGACTATACCCAACTTGAACTTGGTGCCGCACGCGAGTGGAAAGGACAAACCACACGATCTACACCTAACGCCTGCACTGCCCGCAATGGCTCGCAACTACCCCAGTCATACCCGAGCCACAAGGTGGTAAATAACATACTACGCACGGAGATTTATCCTTGACTTCCTTTTTGTGAAATCCGTTTACCATTAAACTAAACAAGAAGTTCGCAGCAGATCATTCCATTAACTAATAGAGCTCCTATGCTCGTGTGTGCTACCTGCAGCAGCATCCGCTCGGTGGAGGAAACGCTAGCTAGCACGCTGACAAGACAAGCGCTAGTCCAGCTGATAATCCCTTGGCCTCAAACTAATCGATCAACTACCCAAGTTCATCATCATCATCATCAAAGCTGGAGAGTAAAGTACAGTACATTACAGTATTTGATTTTTTAAACTTTATATTTCTTCATCATTAATATTTAGTGTTTCATTATTTAATTAATATATGCATAGTTGAGCACTATATTTTAAGTTTATTTTTAAACACCTACAGCAATACATACTTTAGTAATATGTAGAGTATATTTTTCGATATGCTGTGAAATGCAAGGTTTACCAGGAATGTAACCCTTGCGCTGGACAGGGTTACATTCGTGATGGGCTTTCACGTGACTGTATTATTAATCAAGCATGCTATAGGAACGAATAAAACGTGCAAGTCTCCTACAGAACCAAATAATCAGACATAGCGCAAAGTTAGCATAAGCGTCATTGTGGATAATGATAGTAAGGTGCAATGTCAGTCATATCAATTCTGAAATACACACACGCAATGGATTGAACAAATTCCGTAAGTTATTAAACGTCACAGTCAAGCATTACTCATTCAGCTATCACCAACCGCCACTAGAAATAATGCAGCGTTATACCGTGAAGAAAGAAAAGCGACCTTTCCTGGAAGGGACATGGCAATAGGCAGCCTTCCAAAGAGCCTCATGAATAATTTGCGCCAGCACCCTGAGCTAAGCCATAGTGACAGCAATTCTGAAGGGGAAGCCCACTGACCTGTGCCAAATTTGTGTGTAATGTACAACACACAATTGACTAAGCACCTTGGAGAGACACGGGGAGACCGCCACTCACACAACCTTGGCGCTGCTTCTGGGTCTACAGAGACACCTTCCATATATTAGCACAATTCCCTTACGTGTTGTTTTTGCTCAAAAACAAAAAAACGAATTTTTCCACCAAATATCAAGTTCAATGAATGGGTTTCATCAATTTGAGGGCCAGGTTAAACAAAGAAATGAAACATGCAGTGCCATTGCTGTGCCAATTTAAATGTACACGCCGGCAGAGATACATTAAAGGAATCATTCAGTTATTGTCACACAGGTATCAATAATCCCCATTACTTCTGCTGATCTCATCAATCCCCTTCCACAAACTACTTATCTCGTGTCAGAGTGTCAAGATGTTTTAAGAGCTTTCAAGTATTTCACTTTCTGCACATCGTCTCCAGTGGGTATTCATTATTGTCACAACTGGTGAAGATTACCTTTACAATGTTTTCTTGGAATATTCTGCAAACCGGCCGCGTGGCTCAGCGGTAGAGCGAGCAGCTCGCAATCGAAAGATTGTGAGTTCAAATCCTGCTTGTGGGGCGACTCAGTCGATCCCGGAATGTTGAATCTCCTATAGTTGACTCAAGGCTGTATATAAGGGATGGGTACTGGCCCAGTGCTCGTTTGAGGAAGAAATTACTTGGACCCGACGTGAATGTGTCACGTGTCTCAAGGGCTCAATTCCATCTCTTTATTAAACAATGCATAGTGACTCCCGCATAGCCAGCGATATTATCACTAGATTTTAATCTGTAACCCAAAATCGTCCATGGTGTCTGCTACTGCTGTGCATACATTTATAGTCTGTGGTGCGGCTCTGACTGCCTGTTTACCATCAGGGCTACCGAGGCCCACTGTAAGGTGAAACTGGCCAATGGAAACTGCCCCCGGAGAGGCCCCAGAAGCAGATGCTCACAGGCACGGGACTATTGTCCCGACGGGTCTGCAATTAAAGCGGAGAGTTCATCGCTAAGCCTGGCTTCGCACACGCTGCCCCCAGCAGCACCCAATAGGCGTCAACCACTACCGTGCCACACCACCTTTCCACAGACACTCGCAGCATGAACGGTCACACAGGTGCACTGAGCTCAAGGCATAGTGAACGAAGTGGCGTGCAAGATGTGAAGCACTGCAGAGAACTTCTCCTGGATATAAACAACCTTCTAGTATCACCACCGACATTTGTTTTCTCTATGATGACTATAGAACTGAACTAGGCCTCGTATATATTTTTTTTTAAATGCAAACTTTAATTAGCTTAAATCTCACCGCTTTCCTATTGTCTATAGATGGTCATTCTCACTTGCAAAGACGAGGCGATTGGTATTTGACTCTACAGTGTCCAGTATTTATAAGGCTCTGACAATTATTAATTTAATTAAAAAATGTGTCCATACAATGTTAGAAACAATGTCAGAAAACAAATTTGTAACTGAGAATCTGGAACGTAAAAACATCTTAAAATTGGCATTAATTCACTCGCCAAGGTAGATAATTATATATTTGTCGACTTTCTGTAACAAGCCATGTTAAGCATTCTCAGCACGTCAATTGTACAAGTGCACGTACAGGTAAGCAGTGGCAAAACCTGCAGAAGCATCATTTCATTCGATTCGATTGTGCAGTATGCCAGTGTGACTGCACCCAAACACATGTACAAATGTAGATAATGGACTCCTTGTGTCTAATTAGATATTCTAACCGAAATAATGAGCAGATAGCACTGCAGCACATTTGGCCTTTTTACATGTTACTAAACCCCAGGAGAAAAGAAGATGTTCATTCTTGACGTCATTGATGAACATATATGGAATGACCTAGATACACACACATACAATTATCGCCAGTTGGGCATGCCGAGGTTATTTTATAAAAATCATGCCCGGTGAACCTCAAACACAGCTTCCTCAACATACACCCACCCTAACAGCTAATGCACATGTTAAATAAGCAGTGCACAGTGAGAGTAAGTTAAAGGCATGTGTTATAATGATTAAAGAGTTTAATGATGCAAAGTTCTACGAAAGAATGCAGGAGGCAGATGGATCCGCGGTAAGGTTCGTGAGTGCACCCCTGAGACTCTCACTTCCGTGTGGCTGTTATCCCCGGACAATGGCTTAATTGCTCACGACGTGAATGCAAAACAACAACAGCCAGTTACATCGGTTGCGACTTAAAGTGTTGTTATTCTTGTTTATTAAATATGCCTACAACCATCATAACTTTTGTCTCGTCCATGCTGTGTTCAACAACCACAGAGGTCGCAACCACCAACCCACTCAATCACTCACACACACACACACACCACTGCCTGACAACACTTTCCTGCATGCTTCTTCCCTCAGAGTGCTCCACTTTGGGTGTCCTTCTCATCACCTCTATTCCTCAGGTTGTTTAAACATATCTCCAGAAATCGAGAAACGCATCAACACTGAACCTGAAGCCACTGTGACAACAGCGCTGCTTGTTGTTGGCTGGTTGATATTTCTGGCCTGTGGGTGGTCTCCTGCACACCCACTAGAAGAAGATGGCCATTGGTATGCTCAAACAAAGCCCTCGAACAGATTAATACTGCGTGCAGCAACAACAGCAGCAGTGCCAGGTTGCATTGCACCCATTGCCCCATGGGGAAAGCTCACTTCTCTCGGCGGCATCTGTGAGTCGATGATCGTGGCTCTCCACCTCTCACAGCAATCACTTTGCTGCCGTAGAGGCAGCAGCGCTCACATTATTTCAACCTCTCAATGACGACGACGGTGACCAATGAGGAGGAGGCGTGACTGCACGTAATGGCAGGGGCAGAATAATAATAAGCAGACAACACAGCGTCAAGTATGCACCTCCACGTTAAAACTAAATCAATTTTTTTACACATCCCATCAGCCAAATGGTCTTTGAGGAGTGCGTAACCGAGTAGCATTGGTTGAACAAAGGAAAACAATCTGGGTTGATTGTGACATTCGGTGTTTCATCAGCCCAGTCAGCTTTGCTTGCGCCAATTTTTTTTTAAATGCCAGCTATACATGGAAAAGAGGTCTCTGTGTTGGATCTGGATTTTTAATGTGAGTGAATCGATACCAGAGGATTAATTCTGCTTTCTCTTGTCAAGAGTACGTCACACGGCTCCTTATAATATAGCCAAAGCCCCCAAAAATGATCGGTAAAGAGTAACGTAAAATGCAGTCTGTTAAACTGTGAGGTGCACTGTGTAAACAAAAGGCTTAATCACACGTGGGGCTTTGCTTTCGGTGTGTGTGGCAGACACGGCCGTGGTAAACACACCACCGCCATGTGCTCTATTGTGTAACCAAGCCGAGGCCATACAATACTACTGAGCATCTCGTTCATCAAAGCACGCCTCTTCATACAAATGTCATAAAATAATAAATAACGAGTTACACGTAGCAACACGATGGCTTCGCAGTAGAACAGGCCCCTCTCAATCGACGGCGATGTACTAGCGTCACATCCTGCGTGTTTCTCCGCCTTGCGTTCTGTGTCGGCCAGGATAGGCTCTGGTCACCCCACCGCAGACCTGTACAGGATTAAATGGGAACTGATAATGAACCGAACTCTGAATCGGTAGGTCCCGAGCTCAAGGCTGAGGGGTGACTTGGCTCATCATCCACCAGGGTTAACAAAATAATTATCACTGTGATGAAGTCAAGAGGGGGCGGCGCGGTGGCCCAGTGGTTAGCGCTGTCGCCTCACAGCAAGAAGGTCCCGGGTTCGAATCTCTCGGCTCGGGTGCCTTTCTGTGTGGAGTTTGCATGCTGTCCCCGTGTCCGCGTGGGTTTTTGCCGGGCACTCCGGTTTCCTCCCACAGTCCAAAAAGCATGCTGCTACATAGGTTAATTGGCTCGCAGGCTAAATTGCCCCGCAGTGCCCGGCGATGGACTGGCGTCCCATCGTCGGTATATCCTTGCCTTGCGCCCTGTGTCTGCCGGGATAGGCTCCGGCTTCACCGTGACCCTGTATAGGACTAAGCGGTTTCAGACAATGAGATGAGATGAGGAAGTCAAGAGAGGCTGTCCTATGGATAGACTCAGTCATACCATATGCATATGGAATTACCACGAACGGCTCAGGGCTGTAAATAAGAAGATAAGCACTGTCCTAAAGCTAACTGCAGCAGAAAATCACACATTTTCTAACATGGAATGACAAATGTAGGCTACCTGGCAGGAGCCGTTATGCTGACCATACTATTTAATTTGAGCCACTTGTGCCCATTTCACTGTCCACGCGCACTCACAAGGGGGTCTCGCAGGGGCCTCGGCGGAGGCTGCTCAAGGTCACACTCGCGTGACCGCGGAGATGTCACGTCAGCACGGAAATTGGAAGAGGCAGCAATGGGAGTGCTATTCGCCTAAATGTGGATTCTTAGAGGAACCAGTTTTGATTTTCACAAATACAACACTTCCTGGTTCTTCCTGTCCTAAGTGAGGCAGCAGCAGCGGCAGCAGCAGCGGCGGCGGTGTGCCTTTGTGTTGTTTCCTTATGAATGGAAACACAGCACTGAGTAATCGTCGATCCAGGGTGACCCCACATTTCACGAGTAACATCAACTCCGAAAGGGAAACTGCCAGCTTTGAAACGCCAGATACAGTACCCAGAGCACAACCACACAATTCACAAATAGATTCTCATAAAGAACTCGTGAAAATCTTGTGTATCATAATCGCGTTTCTGTTTCTGCTCTTAGTGAAGAACGCTTGCCAGAGGCTGCATTCTGTAATTACTGAGGCATAACTACAAAGGCATTCCCCATACCCCACCCATGTTCAAAATCTGTAAAACATTCTATGAATAAGGAACGCTGTATGTTCAGTGACATTCATGGTACATTTCTGAACACGGCTCGATCTGCCATCGAGTGTGGGTGCTTTCAAACCCCATTGCATTGAACTTCCTAATTGTTATCGCATGATATAGCTGAGAGTTCACTAACTGCCCCACACACACCACTGCCCGTCTCACACCCCACTACCCCGTCACGCCATCGCACCCCTCATCACACTGTCCCCTCACACACCAAGGAGGGTGGTGTTGAAGTCACAGGATGTATTTTCAAGTGAGCAATACACACGTATCCACGCACATGGCGTCCCACTCACAAGACAGTGGAGACCTCACCAGACTGTGACAGCCACTGAGGCAGGTGCATGAGACTGGGTGCAGTTTGTTCGTGCACTCATAGGGTAGGTGGGCATATCATCGCTCTGCTACTTCCCTTGCTGCTCTCGACCTCCGTACCGAGGCCTCAGTCTGTACCGGACACTGACCGTTCTGTCTCATTCCCGATGCTCTTCCCTCACACTGTTCCACTGGGGAATGCCCTCCCACTGTCTCTTTTCTCAAGCTCATAAAATATCACGGCTCGATTAAAAAATGTGTAAACCCCCGTCAATAACAAACGCTGAGAGTGCAGTTTGTTTCCGGCTGCTTAAGGCACTGGGCCAGTGCTTAGGTATCTGTGTTTAGTACATATTGCAGTAGATAGCATAAAAGCGACTGTTCAGAAACAGAAACTACAAGTTAGAACAATCACAAACAATAATAATACTTGAGGGGTTCCTAGAAAACACTAAACAAAATAAAAACCAATACAGCCGTCGAAACACTGTGACCCTAAAAGGTAAAAAAAAGTAACAGGCGACGTTTCAAGCAGTAGCACTTCCTCATTTTCTACAACGAAATGGCGACAAAACAGAAGTTTTGCTTGTCATAACCCCACACCAATTGTCCAAGGCTGAACCTATTCAATTGATGCTTGACGACCAGACCCATTTGAATTTGCTAAGGCAGTCCGGGGTATATGTGTGACTTGATTCCTCACTCAGTTTCAAGACACACATCAACCAGATGACGAAGCTAGCCTATTTCCATCTCAGAAACATAACCAGACTGTGCAACATCCTGTCACCCGCTAATGCGGAGAAGCTAATACATATCTTCATCTCCTCACGAATCGATTATTGCAATGCACTGCTCCCTGGAACCCCTGCACACCTGATCAATCGTCTCCAATGTATGCAGAATGCGGCTGCTAGAGTCCTCACTCGCACACCCATCCACGATCACATATCCCCAGCACTGATATCTCTCCACTGGTTACTGGTTAAATACAGGATTGAATTCAAGATCCTCCTTCTCACCTACAAAGCTCTCACTGGCGCTGCTCCAACATACATCCGTGATCTACTTTAGGCACCCTCCCCAACACGACAACTTCGATCCTCCAATGCAGGCTTGCTGCATGTGCCCAGATCACACCTCCATTCGATGAGTGACAGAGCCTTCTTGCGCGCTGCTCCCAGGCTATGGAATGCCCTTCCATTGGAGATTCGATCCGCTGAGTCCCTGGGCATCTTCAAATCTCGTTTCAAGATTCACTTGCTCCATAAGGCTTTCAAGTCCTCTGGCTAGGACTGTTGATGCGGCTCAATGTTGTCATGCCCGCATGATGGCTTTCTGCCAACATTTATTCCTTCCTTGCTTGTTATTTTTTTCTCCGCTTACTTTATGTCCTATAATTTATTGCTACGATTTGACTTTTAGTTCAACTGTCCTGATGTTGTTCTTGACATGCCGTTTCCTCCACACTTGGATTTGTAAAAAAAACACAAAAACGTTATGTTGCTGATTTTCTGCCCTTATGTCATTGTTGTTCAATTTCCATTCTCTCCACAGTTGTGTAGCGCTTTATGACCCTCGGATAAAAAGCGCTCTATAAACGCAATTGTTATTATAATAGAAAGGATAATTAAACTGCCGATAATTGCATTTTTTTTCTTTTAGAGCCACAAAGTTTACCAACGAACGTCCTGAGTTGTTGTTAACTGGGCTCGTGCACCACTGCCAATGCAGTAGTCACCACATTAAAGAGTAAACATCGTCTCTTTGAATGTAATCGGAGATAGCAGGAGTGCACTGCCGTGCAGAGGCTACACAAATAATAACTCAAGCACAGCACCTTGAGCGGCTGCATGTCACGTCTCTCCGAGAGGAACGGCTAATCAAGTGAAAGCCACACGGGGCAGGAAAAAATAGAGGGGATGAGCCGTGTCGCGCTTGAGATGGCGACAGGCGTGTTGTGTCATGCCCGCCATGTCCCTGGTGTGGTGCGTGTCTGCCGCTGCCAGCGTGTTAGGCCGGTCGTATCCCACGAGTATGCGTGTCGCACCCCGCGTGAATCTAGGCAATGTGCTGTGGTGCATGTCACGCCCAACATGCCGAACAACCTCCTGCATATGTCTGGTATATCTTGCATACGGGGCGGCACGGTGGCCCAGAGGGTAGCGCTGTCGCCTCACAGCAAGAAGGGCCTGGGTTCAAATCTCGGCTCGGGTGCCTTTCTGTGTGGAGTTTGCATGTTCTCCCCGTGTCCGTGTGGCATTTCGCCGGGCACTCCGGTTTCCTCCCACAGTCCAAAAAACATGCCACTGCATTGGTTAATTGGCTTGTAGACTAAAATTGCCCGCAGTGCCCGGTGATGGACTGGCGTCCCATCGTGGGTATATCCCTGCCTTGCGCCCTGTGTCTGCATAATGGGCTCTGGCTCACCGCGACACCTGTACATGATTAAGCGAATCTGACAAAGATGAGATGAGATCTTGCGTACGTGCGTGTCTGTAAGTGCACGCGTGTCTGTGAATGTGCGTGTATCTTTGTTGTATGCGTGCGTGTCTGCGTGAGTGAGTGCGTGTCATGTATGTACAGGTCGCCTAAGTACGTGCATGTCAAATGTATGCGTGTTTGAGTGCGTGTATTTCCTGTATATGCATGTCTACAAGTACGTGCATGTCATGCAAATGTGTGCGTGTCACATGAGTGTGCATGCATCTGTGTGACTGCGTGTTTGCATATTTTAGATGGCATGGTGATCCCAGTGGATGATCAACTCAACATTGAATGAGCACCTGCTGCGATGTGTAAACATCACTACAGGGGACAAAAAAGCAAACCAGGCATGATACTGGACACACCTCCCCCACGTGTGTTATGCCAACATTTTTAGAAACTGCAAACATCAAAGTCTCCTCACTTCCCTTCGTGCTTTCTCTTTGCACCACTCCACAATAGTTTCCTCCCATTGTCTCTTTTCTACAACGTCTTATAACTAACCTCATAGCTAGTGCGACTTAGCACTGTTCGCTGCTGGACACTTGATATTTTTGGCCTCTGAGCCTGTGCTCACCCGACATCCGTTAAATCTCACGTGGAGTAACATAACCTTCATCAGTGCGGCAACCAGCGGTTGAAGAGTCGGCGTCTCACGGTGCGCGCACCGCGTGCAGCGCGCGTCACAGTGGAGGTCGAATGGGGCGCTGAGTGCAGCCGGGAGTTCACTGTGGCGTACGATGCGCCGCGCTATTTCCAGTCTGTAACGAGGGACTGGCAGCGAAAACAAAAATGCCAGGAGGATTTGCACGCTGGGTAGAAGCTGTGTTTTGGTTTGAAAATGGAGACGCGGTCGCCCCACACACCAGACGCACTCTCCCCATACATCCCAGAGATTCAACACGCACCGGGGTGTCCGGGGAGAGGGGGACGTCATGGTGGCGCGAGACCAGCAAGTCAACGGAGCCGCCAAGCTTGGTGCTGCGCAGGATCGCCACCACCTCCTCCTGCGTGTAGCTCGTCACGTCCAGCCCGTTCACCTGCCCCACACATACGCACACAGATACGCCGCGTCACTTCATACGCGCTCGCAAGGCACCGCTATGCCTTTATTACTGCGGTGTATATTAGCCGTACGCTGCACATTGGACGGAATTGTAAATGAGCAGGCCATTGTGTGCTGTCTCACGTCCAAATATGACAAATAATTAATTCTAATCACACAAAGGAACATCGCTCCCTACCAGCCATCATATCAGACTATATAACACTACTTGATAGCTATACAGCATATGTACTATAGTATTAATATTATTTATAATGCATGCAAATTACGTGCCTAGTCAGAGGCGAGACACATCAAATGCATGCATTCAGATGGTGATGCATTTTACACCCACGATATGTAAATAGAAAAGTTAGTGGATTCTCATGACAAAAATCTAAATAGCATGGATTATCTGTAAACTTGTTAAATACCGCTACATGCTTTATTTTAAGGTGATCAACAAGGGCCTCATCTGTTTGTGTGACATACAGAGTGCCCCCTTGATTACTGCACAATTATTTAAGTTCTCAAGCACTATAAACAGTACACGCTAACTAAAAGCCCAGATTCAGCAGCAGACATCCTGTAACGTGAAGCGGCACGTGTGACACACAGCGATGAGTCAGCACAGGACATCCTGGATCCCAGAGTGGCGTGCACGACAGTGCTGATTTATACAGGATGTCCATGCAGCGCATGCAGGAAGCATCTGTGAGGCAAACTTGAAAAACAAAAGCAGACTTATCTGCAGAGAAACAGCATCAACTAACACTCCATAAGATGCTTACACCAGCAGACTGTCTCACCAAGTGTTCAACCAGAGCATTATCAAAAAGAGCTCACACATGCACCCAACCTGCTCACCGCACCACAGCTTAATTCTCTTTCGGATTCTTCCATCGCACTGCTCAAGCTTGGGAATTCCTCCCATCATCTCCCTTTCCAAAGTTCGAGTCATTTCCTTACTTAATTCAAGAAATAAGTTATTCTCAACTATGACTTTAATAGTGGTTTTGTTGCAGGCCACTTGACGTGTTGTTGGGCATTGCACTCAGCAACTGTAGTTACAATTATAAACAAATTGTGCACCTGAGACTGCAACGCTGACAAGTAACTGCTGTATGTTATAAAGTTAATGTTATTTATTTTTATTATTTTGCTTCTTTACCCAGGAAAGCCTCAGTGAATGCTGTGTTAGAACATGCATCGAAGCTAGGGGAGGGGGCATTGTGCTGACCTCCAGGAGGCGATCTCCAGACTTAAGGCGTCCATCGCTCACTGCTGCACCCTTGGGCATGATGCTCTTAACGTAGATGGGCGTGCGACCTCCCACCGGCGTGTCGCGCGTCGCGATCGTGAAGCCCAGCCCGTCGAGACCTGCGCCGCAACCCAACCACCCTCGTTACGAGCGACCTCGTTACGAGCGACCTCGTTATGAGTGGCTTCCGCACAGCTGTGGATACGAGGGCTTCTTGCAGCAGATTAACAATGGAGGCACTGCATGTAAATACCATTGCCACCATATGTCACATGACCGTTAGCTTCATCGTTTTATTCCAAAAGTGGTCCCAAAGATATAACGGGTTCACTGTCCCGAGATTAAAAACCCTGACCAGGCCTTACTCTTGCTTGGACATGGAGCTGCCTCAATGAAGAATGATCTCCCAGACACACACACGCTGCCACGCTCAACTTAAGTGCTGTTGTTGCTGACCAGTTGACATTTTGGGCCTTATAACACGGCAAACCTTGTATAGTTTTATAACTATAAAGTTTGCAATACTATATTTAATCAAAACACAGCTGCATAACACCTGCTCCGCCAGCTTGCACAATGGCATATTGGCAAAAAAAATGTTCTGCATGAAGCAGAAGTGTGCACTGTACAACTACCATGCATTAGTGTAAACGTTCAACTACGAGCAATGTTCATTGGATAAATGCTAACTGTATAAGCTGTAGATAGATGGTGGTTGCTGTGTGCCGAATTATATCATAGACACCTTCACAAAAAGCAGTGCTAGATTTTCCAACTAGATTCGGAGACTCGCAGGCTATCTGGTGATGCTCCAAATGTTTCCATAGAGGCGTCAGTTGCTATAGAGCAAAGGTGCACAACATACTATCCATGGACCAAGTCCAATACATAAATACACTTTATCTGGCCCATATTGATTCTTATATTGTTATTATAATTGATATCCAGGTGGAATGTTGCTGTGATGAAGGGTTACGTGCATATAGCTTCTCTTCATTATTCTTCGTAATTTATTTTATACAAAAGCTTTAAGCACGTAACTTTTATGACAGTGATATTTTGTTCAATATACCAATTGTTGTGATGGTATGAAATCAATTGTTCAAGCAGTGATGGAGAGTGGAATGAAAAAGTGTTGATTGGGGAGTGTTTTTGCAGAAATCGATGAATTTCTTTCGTGTTGATGGTATAAGTTTTGGAATATATTTGTGTCGAGGTTGAATTCCTGTAAAGTTTCTCTTTGCCATATTTGTTACGTAAAATAAAATTAGGAAGTGCATTGTTGAAGTCCTCTGGCTAGGATTGTTGATGCTGCTCACTGTCGTTGTGCTTGGATGATTGCTCGCTGTTGACCTGGGCCTGCTCAGGAACAATTATTTCTTCCTTTATTTGTTAAACAATTATTTTATTTGTTACTTTATGTCCATTGGTTTACAGACATTATTTTACTTTAATTGATCTACTCTGATGTTGTTGACATGCCGTTTTCTCCACAGCTCTGTGCAGCGCTTTGTGACCCTCGGGTAAATTGAAGGTATTTTTGGCCTATGCATATTGACATAGGTTTATATACCGCTATAGCCTACTGTACATGTGTGTGCCTACAAAGTACCGGGGAATCCAAAGAGGGAACGAGTGTCGCGAGCAGTTTTGCGGTGCCTTTGTCGAATTATTTTATCTGGAACTGGCCCTCAGCTAAAAAAAAGTTGTGCACCCCTGAATTTGAGCAATCTCCAAGAGTTTTCATGTCAGCAGCCCTCTGATGAGTGTGGCTGGCTGCTCACAAGCTCTCCCCTAAGCTGCGGTTCCCAGTCTGTGCTCCACGAGCCACTGGACTCAGCAAAATTGTCCACAGAACTGATACAGATGCTATCATTCAGCCATTTTATTTTTAAACGTATGCTACAGGTGCACGGTGGTCAGCAAAACTGTTTAATCTGGTTGACATTGATGGTCCAGAAAAAGATGGGAAACCTGTGCATTTAGGCATCTCACAGGAACGTGGGGGGTGGTGCTTAAATGTAAGCACTCAATGTCCTTGCTTCTAAAATTACCTCGACTACAAAGAGAACCCGGCACACAATGACTGAGCTAGCAGTCCTAAACTCATCGCCCTCACACGACCTACACAGCACAAGCATCCTAAGGAACTTAATGCTAAACACAAGAACAGTGTGGGGAAAATCCACATATACATGGGTGGTGGCAAGTCTCTCCATAAGGCAACCACTGCTGACATGTCTACAATGTGGTGCTTATTTTATTTAGCATGGAGAGATAACGGGCTAAGCCACTCCTTACAAGGAAATGAACTTACAACACCATGATTGCAAGCCGTTCGCTCTACTGCTGAACCACGCGACCGATTTAGAATGTTTGGAATAGGACTAAAGCGACAGAAACGTGCTCGTGATGCTCAACTCAGCTCGCGGATGCAATTACAGACACCTACAGTGGCGTAGCAATGAGAGGGGAAAATCCTGCACAAATCAAATAACCATTCTGCTGTAGCTTTGGAAACACAATTTTAACAATTAGCCATACATTTAACTAAATCAACATAAAAACAAGAGACGTGCCAAACTGTCAAAGGGAGCTTTAGGGATAGTCTGTACAAGTTGGAGTTGGCGATTACAGATTATGACAAACGCAATAGAAGTGCAATAATTATTATTTATTATTATGTTATAGGCTTGGTGGAGTGTGTGTGTTGAAAGCAGAGAGAGGTGTGCTGAAGGCAGAGAGAAGTGTGCTAAAGGCAGAGAGAAGTGTGCTGAAGGCAGAGAGAAGTGTGCTGAAGGCAGAGAGAAGTGTGCTGAAGGCAGAGAGAAGTGTGTTGAAGGCAGAGAGAAGTGTGCTGAAGGCAGAGAGAAGTGTGCTGAAGGCAGAGAGAAGTGTGCTGAAGGTAGAGAGAAGTGTGTTGAAGGCAGAGAGAAGTGTGCTGAAGGCAGAGAAAAGTGCGTGGCGTCCTGTTGACAAAAGAAGTGGCTTTGACCAACGTGTTCATTACACCACAAAAAGTCCCGAGGAGCACTTCCTCAAGTAACACCAACACCAGCAGAAACGATTAACCCAGGTACACCTACTCAAACCACCTCACCTAAGCATCCACTGTAATGCATTTCATCTGAGACAACAAGAAATGAGAATAAAGCTCAGCCAAACCTGGAGGCCAGTCATTGAAGTCAGCAGTGCATAGATATAGAGCTCTGAAATGTGCCCATCAGAGGGGAATCGCCGAGTGTTTGGGAACTAAGCATTCTTTCATGAGATGAAAACTAGGAGATCCGTCACAGGTGGAACGGGATGGGGTTCATGTAATTCCGGGGTGTGAGCAAGACAATGGAACCCTTTCAAGTGGACCCCGACAGTCGTCCATTGATCCTGGAATGCAGGAACTCTGTGGAGGGGACTCAACACATACATAGTACCGACATATAAATAGGAATCACACACACGACACACGCACACTGTGCCTGAGGATGCCTCTAACGTGTGAGGCGAAACGTCGTGAGGTGGAGAGAGGGAGTGATTGACGCGGCTGTCCGGAGACAGCAGATTTTCGAAGCAATCATCGTGCATCGAGCCGTGAAAACCGACATCATTACAAGTTATTCACGTCATAAATTACTGTGCAAGTAAGCTAATATTGTAAAAGACCATTTAGCCAACAAAATCTACTCACAACAATGTCTCATGTCATGCAGGAAACAATGACGTTTGACAAACTAATTAGAACGCATTACATCGACACTCTGCAGTGGCCGCTCTGAGGCAACAGGGTTCATTAGGCATGTCAGCAGACATCACCCGGCATCAGCCTCTTGCGCGATCAGCTGAGCACCAAATCTAGCGATTCTGGGCCGAGCCGCACATAAGTTCTTGCACGAGCTAACCCTGGCTCTCAAGGCTCTCTTTGGTGACCGGGGGAGAAAATGGAGAAATTTACAAGCAACTGTGGTTGTACGTGGCCATGCATGTGTGCACTCTGTGAGTAAGCATGTCAGAATACCAGTTCACCAGCATCGAGGAGATTGCTACACCTATCAGGAACAGAAAATGCCTAATACACCATTTGAGATATAAGGCTGGCTAACAAGTGAGACACAATCATGAGATGTTTTGCTCATAAAAATGAACATCACTCATAGACGTACAACTATAAACATGCGTAGTCTGTGATTAGCATTGGCCTGACCGTGATCCTTCCGTGATATCACTGGAGACACCACTACCACTTGTACCCGCATTACACCAGGAGGGCCTCACCTTTCTTCAGGTGAATAGGAATCTTCTTGTCCACCTTCTTTGTGGTGTAGGCGACGTTAGCCGTGGCAGCAGGAGGCACCGCACTGGAGCTGGCTGTGGGGATGCGACTTGCAGCAGCGGCCGACACAGTTGCTGCCAACGCTACTGTCGCCTGATGTAGCTTTACGTCGGCCTTCACGGGGGCTCTCGTGGTAGATGCCGGCTGTGAAGACGCAGCGTCACCGCCAGACATTGATCCCATAACAGGCCCGGGTCCTGGGATTTTCCTAGGAACCTGTACTGGTGGTTTGGGCTGTTGGGTCTCAGCTGGGATTGGCTGAGCAGAAGTCGTTCCAGACTTCGCCTCTGCAGCCGCCAGGAATGCTACTGGTATCTGCGTTGGGGTGATTGTAAAGGCCGAGACAGGGGTCACCACAGAAATGCATTATTAGACTTGTTTTGCCAGGAAGGCTTCACAGAGTATCAACATATTTTCAGGTTTTTTTCACAGAACAACAATTGCTACATTTCTAAAGCGAGTAATTTGTAGTGTATATTTTAAAATTTGGACCTTGATGCTGGTACAAAAAGGTCTACTCTTCTTCAGATGACGTCAGAGAACCTTTAACGTCCACTGTGAGTAGATGGCATGTACTATATTGGCTTGAACCATGAACCTCTGCTACAAGTGGTGAATGCATCATTGCTGGGCAACATCACTAACATTTAGTAAGTTTCAATAACTTTCTTTGTAAAAAATAATGATATTCAGTTGGATAGGCATGTATGCAAACTGCATGTAGGACAAACGCCTATGATTTATTAATTTGCAACTACGTTGTCCCATAGGGTAATCGAAGATAATAAATACAACAGAGAGAGTACATAATGCTTAATAATCACAATTGTGTAATAATGTTAAGTCAAACTGGCCAGGTGGCTGAGTGGTAGAGTCCGCACGGACAAACTAGAGGTACTGTATACAAACACGTATATGTGTGCACGTTTATTGTGCTAATGGCACTTGACCCGCGAGTATGCTTCAGCTATACAGGGGATTTTTGTCTGTGTATTGTGGGAGTGGTGGCTCAACGGTTAGCGCACTGGGCTATAAACATGGCCACCCAAGTTCAATTCCTACTCACGGTTAACACCAGTGGCGATTTTCTGAACCTGTCCTCGGGCTCGCCTAGCTTAACGCAGCCTCAAACGAGTGCAGTGTGTAAACAATGCTACTTGGGAGACACCAGCGGCCGAGCGTGGTGCTGGCCACCCACCCCCTCCTGTGCAGCCTTCATAGGTGTTCGCTAACAGCACTTAATCCTACAATCTGTTAAGCCTATGTGAGGGATCTTTATCTGTCTTTTTTGCATTAATCCCAGCATGTCCTCTGGTCAATTATAAATTACCTACAGAAGCACCCAAATATATTATCATAACCTCATAAAATTATGTTGAAAAATACAAAAAATTAGTAAAATGAAATAGATTACATTTCAACATTAACACAGGTTGATACTAATGAATCACGCGTCATGGTGTAATCCTTCACGAGTTACGAACGAGGCACAGTGCAGTCACACACCCCTGCGCCAGGCCTAATTAGCATACAGTAGCTCTGAGCGACTTGTCACCTGCACAACCATGAGGTTGTGCAGCTCCGTGTGTCAGGGCAGTCTCACCGGCATCCTCCGCGCAGGAGCAATGAGCAGGGACTTGGGGGGGACCTTGGCGCTGACACTAGGAGGCGATTCCTGCGTCCTGCTGCTCGGGATGACTGCTGGTTTCGTGGTGGGTTTCGGTGCCACCGGTGGGGGCACCTTGAAAGACGGCGGACCTTCATCCTCGTACTCATCGTCGATGTCCCCGGGCGAGTCGGAATCATTCTGCTCCGACTCTTGGCCACCCCATGTTTGCATCACCTGTTCGTAACGATCTCGCTCCTCTCCGCTGACGACCCACAGTCGCAGGATGCTGCTCTTCAGGGCATCGCGAAAAGCCTTCTGTGACCTGCACAGAGAACCCCGTATGCGGATGTTTCACAGAATCTCGGCCGTTGTTCTCTGCCTCTGGTCACCGCATCGTGTGCACAACAGACAGCTGTTGAAGGTGACCCAAATTAGAGGTGAAATAAAGAGGTGGAGGAGAGCCGTTTGGAGTGCTTTTGAAAATCTGAGCTTGGTTGACACGCCTCTGCAACATTGCATGGAGGTTGGGGACAGTGCCTCTGGAGTGGCAAACTGGGGTGGTGGTCCCTCTTTTTAAAAAGGGGGATCACACTTCTCAGCCTCCCCGGGGAGGTCTACGCCAGAGTATTGGAGAGGAGAATTAGGCCGATAGTCGACCCTCGGATTCAGGAGGAACAATGTGGTTTTCGTCCAGGTCGTGGAACACTGGACC
>JAZEWT010000023.1:12931589-12947603 GCA_036362905.1 Mordacia mordax | reverse complement strand
GAGGAAGTGTCTGGGGTGAGGGAAGTTTGGGCATCGCTGCTTAGACTGCTGCCCCCGCGACCCGGCACCGGATAAGCGGAAGAAGATGGATGGATGGTTATAAAATGCAATGTAGAAACGTGTTAAAGAAGAACGTTTTAAATCATCAGTGTAAATACAATGACCCGTGGTTCAGATATGGTCATTACCGGAACATATAAAACCAACACTTAAATGTGAGCAAAACAGCAAGGATGACAAAGCACACACAGGTTAATGATATTGTCATAACTATTAAGAAAAGTGAGTGATCTTGAGCAGGATACATCATCATAAAAGGACGATGGATGGCAGTCAAGAAGAGTAATGGAGTGAAAGCCAAGGACAGGAATGCATGGAAGAGGACATCCACCAAGGAGATGGAGTGACGAGATTGATTTGCACGCAGGTGCCGTGTGGATCATTGCCTTGCGGGATCGTGAGAGGCAATAGCAGCTTAAGGCGGCCTTCATCCAGTAGTGAACTGATCATGGCTGAGGATTACTCATCGCATAGTAATTTCCTAATATACCTTAAAGCAAAAGAAATATTAAATAAAAACTATTACTTTGCTCGTATTATAAGAAAATAGTATTCATGCATATAATTGTAAAATAAACAAGATAACACGATAGCACAGATTTTGCCGTGAAATTTGCAAACATAGCAAAATGTACCTAAAACACATTTTTCCTTCCTACATTAATACAGAAATTAAACATTTTTAAACTGCGAATGTCTGAATTAAGAATAATAATGATCCAATGGATAATGTGCGCAAAATCCACGCCTCATAATGGACGAGACAAGGATGCAGTAGCGTAGCGAGGAAACCTCATGGGGGGTGTGGGGGGAGTCATCCAGTCGATCAGCCAGTACCAACCCACCAGACACTATTTCCTATACAATTAATTTATGAGCGTTTTTTTAGTTGTGGGAGGAAAGCGTAGGACCCAGAGGAAACCCACACAGAATAGGGGGGGAGAGCATACAAACTCCACATATAAAGGTGCCCCGGGTGGGAATTGAACCGTCTCGGACTGAACTTTCTGCGAGGTGCAGATGTTACCACTATGCCACCTAAATTATATATGTTGTGTCTTAGGTACTTCATATGGCCAGAGATTGAATGAAAGCTTGAAAACTGAGTGATGCAATGTTCATCAGCAGCAAGGCAGTGAGAACAACATTCCAGCAATATACAATGTGCTCTCTGGATATGAAACTCATAAGTCTAATATCAAAAGGGCCTTGCAGGACTATGGTGAAAGACACGGCCTGGCCATCATGAAATTTCACAGAGAAATGACCAATTCCCTAGAGGACACTCGCAGCACCCGTGAGGAGGGCAGCACGCTGGGCGATCGACGTGTGCCGCTAGCCTTATTCACAGATGCAGCGTAGCATAGCTGGCAAGGAGGGCAGCCAGGACTGCTTGCAGGACAATCACACATGCAAACATGTAGCAAGCGAGAACTACACTAACCAGAGGAATTTGATGAAACTTAAAACAAGTTGGATTCCACATAAACCGTTTAACCAAAAAAATCACTTCATAATTTTTTTAAAACAAAACTGGTGCCTTTCAACGTAATTCGCGCTCTTGCAGTTTAGTGAGTCTGAAAGTGCTATTTGTCTTCAGCACACAGCCACAGGCTATTATCAAAATTTAGAACTCACTGTTGTGAGTGGGGATATTTTTTTGGCATTAAAAAGCACCCTGAAGACCGACTGGCTAGTCAATCTAATTCTTCATTCAAACTCACACTGTCGGCTTGTGTTTCGTCATCCGACACCCCAGTGTGCATTCTGTGCGTCCAGTGGAGCCATACAGTATTCCTAAATGTCTCGCAGTCCCCGATGGGAAAACTGCATGAGCCAACGGTGACAGATGCATTCCCCTCTCTTCCACTCTGTTTTATGCAATCTTTGCAATTTTACACAACTGTATTCACTTATAACAAAATGCGCAACATGCTTCCAAATTCTAACCTTCAAAACTCGAACCCCAAGACACTGTCCAAGGACACCTGCAGGCTCCACACACACACTTCCTTGCAATCTGTTCAGTCACGGACTGTTTCCACCTGATATACAACAGTACATATTGACTGCCAAACAGGAAGAATTGTGTTTTTTTTTTATATGAGACCACACACATTCCCAAACACCATGCAGATTCCAAAGCAGGAGACAGCTTTAACCAATCACTCACCCACTCACTCGCCACTCTGCAGGACATCAGCCATACTCCTTCTACCGCATCTAGCACTGCTCTACTTCAGAATCCCTCAAATTGTCCCCTCCCCCCAAGCTCTTATATAATCTGGCTCAATGAAGAAATTGCATTAATGCTTACCTAATGCACATCTGAAAGTGTTGCGTATTGCCGACCACTTCATGTTTTGGCCTTTAACCCTGTGCTCAGCAGTTGTGCTTAAAATCACTCTTGGGGGTATACTACCATTGTAATCTCCATGGCTTTAATTGGTCTATTGGGCCAAGTGCATGTACTACCATACAGATTGCTGTAACGAGATCATCAGTGTGTGAGGGTGGGTGACATCACAACTCCAGGTTTCAAGTAGAAATCAGATCGGGCGACTCACTCCTCAATTCGTTCCAAGTTTAGAACATATACTGCCGGAGCAAGTACTCACTCCTCAATTCGTTCCAAGTTTAGAACATATACCGCCGGAGCAAGTACTCACTCCTCAAAAGAGGTGTCGGTGAGGCGCACGTGGTTGATGCGCGTGATGCAGTCGTGCTGGCGCAGAGCTCCCTCGCTCTCAATCCGGCTCCCCTCTTCAATCGTGCGAATCCGCAGGCCCAAGCTCCTGCTCGGTCACACGCGACACAGTGGCGAACACACAGACCGAAGTCTTCAGTGAGGTGCTAGATTGCATGCTTATTTGTCACTTGTATAATCCACAATGCCGCTCAGCATTATCTTGGTTTGTATATTATATAGTATTGCATCAAAGTAAAGCCAATATCTAACATGGATAATCTCTGCCTATAAACATCTGGCAGTCGGTCTGCATTGAGTCGAGTAAGCAAACGCATCTCATCTCATGGTCAGAAAACGCTTAGTCCTGTACAGGGTCGCGGTGAGCCGGAGCCTATCCCGGCAGACACAGGGCGCAAGGCAGGGATATACCCACGATGAGATACCAGTCCATCACCGGGCACTGCGGGCAATTTAGTCTGCAAGCCAATTAATCTATGCAGCGGCATGTTTTTGGACTGCGGGAGGAAACCGGAGTACCCGGCAAAAAACCCACGCGGACACGGGGAGAGCATGCAAACTCCACACAGAAAGGCACCCGAGCCGAGATTCGAACCCGGGCCCTTCTTGCTGTAAGGCGATAGTGCTACCCACTGGGCCAGCGTGCCGCCCTAAGCCCAACCATATTGATGAAATGCCAAACGTCAATTACCGGGCTTACTTGCGAGAGAATTGATGCAGCTGAAGTTATGCACTCACAGGACGTACAGGTGACGGGATGTGTAAATAAAACTTACATTTTACGTGGAGGCCAGTGTGGAAAGTATGCTATTTTGTGCTTCTTTGCTGTGTTATAACCTCCACTACAATGCTAATGATTGTAAAGTCTGCTCTTGAAGAGGCATCTGAACTGTGCAAATGTAAAATCATAAACATTACTGCCTTGCTTTAATTCGAAGGCTTTCGTGACCAATATTATCAATGAAATCCATTTTTGGGTCAGGTCACCAAAAATGGATTTCATTGATATTACTGCCTTGATATGCAATCTTTATGTTTCCTTCACTTGTTAGAGGGTTTAGTACTTCTGCATTGAAACCTTTACAATTCGAGATGTGCCCAGAATGTCTACAAACAGCATTGCTTTAATAGTGTTGGGGTGTTCCTAACTGTATCAGTCACGAAGGACTCCACATGTTACATTTTGACCTTTCTGCTTCTGCCACAATCCCCTTGTATGTCCTGCATTTCCCAATCAGCGTTTATTGGCCAGTGTGAACACTGCTGACCAGTTTTACTCCACTGAAAATATCAGCTTATATTTGCATCGTTATTTTGCTGAATTGCTATTGTTTACAATGTAGCATTTAAGCTATTAATTTGTTTATGAACGTCTACTCTCTTTATCTTTGTTTGATCACAAGCATACATTGTGTTGTATTTGTGGCCTAGGTCTCTCCTGAAAGAGACCGTTCTAGGTTCTAAAATTATTGCAAATGAAGATTCGTTGATCATTTATCTGAGTGCTGTTAGATCACCCACATGTGCAGTTGCCGTCTTGCAAATGCAGCGTTTACAAGCCCCTTATGACTGCATTCTCACAAGGCCAATCAATGTCTCTGACCAGTTGGCAACACGTTTAAGCATGTTCGTCCATCTGAACGCCGCAGTGCGTGTACAGCAGTGCATGCATTACCAACAACCGCCATTCACCACTAAGTGGCGGTGACGTTACCACGGCGCCTGTGCCAGGCCATCTGCACCTTGAGGCCATGTGAAGTGTCGAAGGCTCGCCAACAGGAGGTCACGTGACAGACTCAGGTGTTATGGGCTACCTGACTGAGATGACTGGCAGATGCACCACCTACGCTCCCTACTATGCCAACTTGCTCTGTTTTAGCCGCCCAAAGTGGTGTTGGCAATGCACAATCGGTGCATTATCAACACCACGCGCGCGCACACACACAAGTATCATCGCTCCACTCCAATGTTACCTCCCGCTCTTCGTGAGCAAGGGCACGACGTGGATACCGAGTGGACGTCCATCATTCACCACCTCCACCAACTTCTTGAAGTCCCTGAGAACGAATGATCATACAGCCGGTCAGACACAATGGCACTGCTCCGGTACAGCATCCGGTGCCACCATCAGGCCACCACAGCCCAGGATAGGAAACACAGCAGGATAGTGCAGTGGTAACATTTGTTCCTCATCGAAATAAAGTCCTGCCCAAGATGCTCTGATTCCCACCCTGGCTCCTTTCTGTGGTATCATGTGTGTATTCTCCACACTGTTCGGTTCTCCAATTTGCTCCCACAACTAAATAAACCCCCATTAATTGGTTGATAAAATAAATTTACATATATGACGCGGATTGGCACCAACCAAATGTGTGACTTCACTTCGCACCCTCCAAAAGTTACCTCACACCCCTAAATCATTGTTTCTTAGAATGACTACTTTCGAAACTGAATGTGCCATGTGTTGTAAATTGAATCTACCCTGAACTAGCCTGAAGCTTGACCTCGATGGCTGTCTAAAACAAACTGTATAATGTATTTAAAAATGAATATTGTAAATAAGTTAAAATAATTTATATCTGTTATACTTAATATGTCAGATACCACAACTTATAAGAAAAAAATACCAGTCAAACCTGCAACATATGTATGATGTGTAAAATATGTGAAGTGTATTAAATGTACTTAAAATGATTAGTTAGTGGTCGGAAATGGCAGGGAGTGGTTGGTGGTGTGGGCTCAGGACCCGACCTGCCACCAGACTCACGCACATCTCTGTATTGCACCGCATATACTTTTTAAACATTGGTCTGTGAACTAACCCACACCACACTCATACCCATTACATGAATACGTGTATTTACACACACGTGTATTGCTTGTTCCACACAGGCACATTAATATTGCGGGAGACTGACTTTTCATTTGGCCGGACCACAGCTGCTTCTATCAGTCCAGCCAGGCAGGTTATGCTACACAAACACCAGCATTGTCCATTTAGGTTGTCACGTCATGGCTCACAACGCCCACCTGGGATGGGGGGAGGCCACGTGGGATGCGTGTTTGACGACCTCATCCCGTTTGTGGCCACTGCCCTCTTCCTTTTCCCCATTCTCCATGGCCTGGGAGGAAAGACAAAGAGCAGCACCAAAAGGAAACCAGCCAGATGTTAAGAGCATCGCTTCCAACAATGGAAAGACAATGTACACCGGAAGCGAGTTACAGGGCGGCAGAACAAACATTCAGAGATAAACGAGATACCATCTCCAGCCAAAATTTCCGAATTCACCAAAATGACCGTAAACCATATGGCTCTGTACTTATGAACTCTTTAAATACATAAATCTTTGCAGTGGGGAACAACACTAATGGGGCTGACTGATTAATAATCTACCTTGGTCCAAATGATTCTCAACCGTCCTGTTATCTACAATACCTTCACATACAATCGTATTCACACGTGTCCCTGTCTGCTGACATCTCAGCACAATCCCCATGAATCTGTTCTACTTTTTCTGTAACTTTATTTTACTATAAATGGCTTTTAGAGCATTTTGTTCAAACCAACTTGTAACTGGACATGTATTTTGTTAAGTTTTGATTCGTGTTTGTGAACCGATTTATTTCTTCTGTAATTCAGTTATTTTGACTCTGATTTCTGATTGATTTACTGCTTTGCTTGATGTTTTACTATTCTGTCATTTCGGTGACACAGGCCACTCTTGCAAATGAGCTGCATTTCCTGGTGTCTCTCACCTGGTTACAGTAAAACAACTTAAATCTCATGTTGGTGAGCTGTGATCGCAAACTCAAATGAGCACAATTGCACTGCATTGCATTGCAACAAATTTCCCAGTGAGATGTGTTGCTGTGCTGGGAGGGTGCTTTCAGAGCTAAACAACTGAAAAGCATTCTCGCTTATATTCTGTGTAGATTTTTCTGGGCAACAGATTCAACTTTCCAAGACACCCATTATTCTCCACAGGCTATATACTAACCCCATAAATGGGCCCCAGATTTAACAGTCAAAGTCAAACCCCAGGAAAATGCAGATAACTCTAACATATTAACATAAGATGCCTGTGGTGATTGCTTCGAAAAGCTGCTCTCTCGGGACAGCCGTGTCGATCGCTCCCTCTCTCCCCATCACGACGTTTCGCCTCACACGTTAGGTGCTTAGGATGCCTCCGCAATGAACGGTGTGACCACAAATGCACGCTGCACGTTTCAGTTGTGCGTGCTATCCCCGGAATGTGTTCCCAGTGCATCATAACTTACATCATTACAGCAACTAGGGTTCAATACAAGCAAACTATGAACCAGTTTTAACATTGAGTGTCTCAACAGTCAGGCATGTGTGCAAAAAATGCTGGAGAACTGCCCAGATGTTTATAGATAAGGACCCTCTTTGTTGGCAATGGATCCTAGTTTCACCAACATTTGATCAAGCAAGGCTATTGATGAGATACTACATTTTTTAAACGGTCTAGAGTTTGCTTGTATTAAATCGAGCCTGATGGGATGTATAAAAACCCGTTCCGTATTTTTAAGTGGTGGCACAGATATGGGAAAGAGGTGTGCTTCTGTCCGCATGTCACTAATATTTCCCACAAGGACGTTGACAGTTATTTGGTTGTAGTGGTGGCCAGGGCCGAGACACACACCCTGCTCAGCACGCCCAAGTGGGGCAGTGAGTGGCAGAGGGCAGAGGACGAGGTTACCTCCTGCCTCTCCAGCCACTTCTCCACGACGGGGTGCGTGAGGCCCACCGAGGAACGCGAAAGATCCCGCTGGAAACCCGGCAGATCCCCCTCCCCCACGGGGTCCAACCCCCCCTCACTCCCTCCGCCCGCGCTCTGCATGCAGCCCCCCCATATGGGCACAGAATGGTTAATGCATCATTGCACGGGGGTTAAAATTGGGAGCACCAGCTGGGAGGTACGGCCTACTGCCTTGCAAACACTATTTTTTTTAAAGTGGTGCAATTAGTGAGTAATTAGTGAGTAGAAAAGAAATAAATGTTGGAGATTTTATTTTTTATGAAGCCAAGCGTGCATTCATTTCCCCAAATGTGCAGTTTCCCATTACGGTTTATACCAGCAGATTCCAACCTTTCCAGTCTAGCAGATCATCACCGCAAAGCTTCTACAAATATTATCGGACCAACGTACACCAATAACACATTTTTCTTCGTGTAAACAACTCCGCTGTGGAGTGTCTGCAACAACTGCACGACCACTTCCCGTGGCTGTGTCAGGCACCAATGGTCTGCACAACCACAGCTGGACAACCACTGGTCTAAAAACCCAAAAAAATACAACGCGAATGCCAGGCAAGTGAAGCAGGAATGCGTTAACGTAGAGCAGTGTTATTACTGCTGCAGAAGTACTTTGTGTAATGACGCAGATGCTCACCAATGCGGGAGGCGAAGCGTTGCAACGAAAAGGTGAAAAAGACTCGCCAGGGCAAACCCAAAAGAAACAGCTCTCAAGAGCAATTAACAGACGTAATTTATAAAACAAGCAAGATAACTTGTCATGCATCATGTATAAGCAGTGATATAAATTCCTATCGCTCAAGACCTGCGTATTGAATTCACGTGCAGAGCAGCAGTATTTGATGATGGGTCACGCTCTGTGTGCAAGTAGCCAGCCTTGCATCACTGTCAATTCAAACCCTGTGTGAATGTGGTGGCTGCGATAATAATGAATGTGAACATAGTAGCGAATGTGAAAGTGGATCCCAATGCCATGCACATAAATAACACACGGTTGCAATCTGCAGATCCTCCAACAAGGCGAGCCAGAGCCCACACAGCAATGAGACAAAATCACAGTGAGACAGGGCTCGCTGCCCGCTCACGTACCTGTAGTGTGGCGGGTGGCTCCACCGGCTGGTGCAGGATCGCGGTCGACCAGTGCGTCTGCGGCCTGCGGCCACCATCAGCTGCGACCGCCAGAGCTGGCTGGACCAGGTCCGATGCGGATCCGGCCAGTGCGGGGTCGCTGCTCCGTCGCACATGCAGTGGTGTGGCTGTAATCGGGGAAACACAAGCCCACACTAAACCGAAGCTCCTGAGCCGCAGACAACCAAGCGCAGTGAGAAGCTCTAAACTAGTAAGCGCATCAACCAGGATGGCACACGATCGGCCGCCAACTATGACTTTAGAACCTATTGGATACTTTTAACCAGCCACATAAATCAGATTTAGATTGAGCGGCTCACAATTGCAAAGTCATGAGTTAAAGATCTGGTTCAGGGTCGACTCAGCCAATCGCCCTTTCTGGATCATTAAAATAAGTACCAATTTGTGAAGACGTCATGAGTGGTGGTCCTATGGATTCGCCATGGAAAAGTGGAATTTCCACCGCTGACTCGGGGATTTTAATGTAAGATGAGCAAAACCCCATTGCTCAAATTAACTTGAGATCACTCTAATGCTTGGACTTGATAACTATAATAGAATAAGACTGCACTTATTAAATTAATAAACCCATAATGATATTTTGGTATGATTAAGTTTTACAACATGACGAGATTCTTGACAAATTACACATATGTGCTGTGACAAAAAACTGAGATTGGAAACTTCATTTAATCAAATATTTCACCTCGAAACTCCCTTGCAATGGAATCGTCTCATTCGCAAGGGTCCCAGAATTTCTTTACATATTCGCAGCAAACACAAAACGATGCATACATACGCCCAATTAGCATCTGTAACTTACACAATTACGCAGTGAGCATTGTGCCCAGTCACACACGCACATAACACGCGAATAGTTCAACATCTCACAACGCCAGTTTACACGGAGCGCGCTGCTCCAGCTGTGAGGGCTGCAGATGTTGTGTGAAGGAAATTTAGATGAGAATTACGACGAAACGACGGTGGCGGCGTGTGAGTGTCTGCAAGAACGTTCCACTTTGAAGCAGCTCTGAGTCTTATCGTTAGTCGGGCTTGGTCGCAGTGTTTCTCCAGAAAAAGTTCAACCGTACAGGTGACCAGAGATCAGTCACTGAAGCAGTGAATCAACATCTGCTGAGTGGAGAAAGGGGAGAGCAGCGAGGTGGTCGTCCTCCCCGGTGGGGGAACAGCCGCGTCACATTCTCCTATACGAGGCAGCGATGCATTCTAAAGTCACGTCAGCAAGGGTTCTCAAGAGAAGAGCATCAAGCAGAGCCGGCGTAGAGAGGGACTCACTCGCACGCAGGGCCGAGGGCGTGACCTCGATCTCATTGAAGGCGGTGGTGGCAGCGTGGCCCGGAGGCTCCACCTCGCTGCCAAACATGTCAGGGCTCTGCGTGCCCGTGGAGCTGTTACTCGTGCAGTCCCCGCCGCCGCCTGGCTGGGGCTCCTGCTCATCATAGACGGCGATCAGCTGTTCCGCACACCACCCACACAAGTGAACACACACAGAGACAAGGCTCAACTGGGTAACCTTTGACAAACAGATGGGGCCAAATGCTGCCAGTGGGGAACTATAAAAGCTGGCACATCAAACAAAGGGCGGCACAGTGGTGACGCAGTGAGTAGCGCTACTGCATCACATGCAGATAGCCGGGTTCGATTCCCGGCTTGGGTGCCCTTCGGTGTGGAGTTTGCATGATCGCCCGGTGTCCGTGTGGGCTTTCACCGAGTACTCCGGTTTCTTAACATCCTTCCAAAGGCACGCTGCTACCTAGGCTGATTGAACTGCTGAGTAAATTGCCCCCAGTGTCCTGCGATGTACTAGCGTCACATCCTGGGTATAGCCCCGCCTTGTGCTCTCTGTCTGCCAGGACAGGCTCTGCCCCCCTCGACCATATGGAGGATTAGCCGGCTATTGATAATGATGACATCAAACAAAAGAGTTGGAGGTCAGCACCACGCCCGGCCCATCTTTGTCTCCCTAGCAATGATGTTGACACAGCGCACCAGATTATTATTTGGGGCCAAGTGAACCAAGCCTGACTCGGAGGACTGTTTCAGATAATGGTCGCTGGTGGTGGCCGTGAGAGGGCATTGAAGCTGTGTCGCCAGAATCGTGCACCATGCACTGGCCACTCTACTGCAGGTCCTGACCATGCACACAGGGAAACACAGCAATGTGCATTCTCAAACTGTCACACATGCTCAAACACGGTAGGAGCACACGTGTACGAAGTGGTGGACATGCCGCACAGTATTGTGCAAGTTAAACCGATGTCTTGTCAAATGAGCATTGAGGCCGCGCACAACTCCAGTTTGCAACTGGGTCAGTGATGGAAATTCGATGCTATTGACTTTGCCGCAAAGTAGTACTCATTTATCTTGCCCCAGAGACATTGATGATGGGCTAAATCAAGGCCCGTGCAGTACTCAGCGAACAACATCCTGATGCAAGCTGGTGGCTCTATCGCTGAGCCATGACGAATTGTACGCTATATAGACATTTACTGCTGTACATAAAAATGACATTCAGAACATACACACACATTCGTTGCACGCACACATATTCACTCCACACATTCAGTGCACTCTCACATTCACTCAAAACATAGGGGATTATTTGTCTTGTTACAGTCACTGCACCAATCTCGTCTCTCAAACAAACGAGCTGTGGTTCCACTCCCAACTCATCAAAGCCACGTCTCCCTGCCCTGGCTTCTAAGAGACTAACGGCTGTTGTGTCTTGTTTCAGAAAGCGTTTATTACCACAACCATTATCTCGCACCCGCAGCAGAAACGGCGTCTGCAAGCCGCGTCATTCAGCGCGAGCGCCGCGCACGATCGCTCACTCGGAGCCGTGGCTCCGCCTGCCCACGCACATCTGCTCGACCGGAGCGATGCGGCTCAGGCGCTGCCCCATTCACCCATCCACGTCACAGCCCAGACATGCACCCTCAAGCTGCCATCTGTGCAGCGCTATGAACAATGGCTGCGCTATGTGAGAATCATCACAGGCACAACGCTGCAAACAAGTGGGGCCTGCTGCCACAATGACACAAGCGCAGAGACATGGAGAGAATGATCGTGAACATCCAAGTGTTCATGATATGCCCGTATCTAGACGGAAATGATCCCCGCCGTGTGTCCAGGCAGACAGAGGTGATGCTCGCCGCAATGTTTTGTGTCTTCATCATATTGGCTCACGATGCCTCCAAAATGGAAGGTTAAGCGAGACGGGAGGAATGCACACCATGGCTATCCCAAAAGAACAGGTCTTCAGAGTAATTCTCAGAAATCAGAGCAGTCGTTTTCTGATGGAGCCAATGGGAATCCGGTTACTGTACCGCAGCGAACGTCTGCGGGGAACATGTGGTCCGGATTAGACGGAAGGCCGACTTTATTAAGGGGAGATCCTCCAACGAGGAACGAAGCGCAAAATTATCCACGCAAGCCCTGAGCCCTACTGAGCACACAGTGGCACCGCCACACCCCGGCACAGCTGCCCGTGGTGACGTTTTCACAACAGCCACAACACGACGCGCCGCATCTGCCCGGACGGCAGCTGCGACGCAGTCGCCTCCTATTGTTTCCCAGCATTCGAAGCGGGGTTCTCCGGGGACGCGACATATGGCAATAATCAAGAGCCCCCCCGTGCAGGCTCTTTCCTGTAAACGCCCCGCCAAGTTGTGGTCACAGCCCGCTCGCAATGTTAATGGTGAGCTGTTCGCTCATAACTTTTTCTTTTGGTAGTTTTCGATTTTATGGAATACGGAGTAAAAAGCCGAAGTCAAAGCGATTTCCTGCTCAATGAGAAAAGATGGTGCTCATCTCATTTTTAAAACAACGCCAGTGGTGGAAATTCCACACTCTTATGGTAGGGACAATACTACCCATTACACAACCGCTTTTGACTCCCCTACAAAATGGTACCATATCACTGATCCCAGAAGGATTATGAGCTGGGTCGACCACCAAGTAGGATTTGAACTTGCGACCTTACAATTGCGAGCCACTCATACTACGGCATTCTCTGCCTGGCTGGGCACATTGCACGTGGCCTGCTTAAACCGCAGGTTCATGCTGCCAGCAATGGGTGGGAAGAGCTGCAGAGTTAAGGAATGGGGGGGATTCTACCGTTCGGACTTTTGCCCGAGATTGAATGAGTGACTCGGAGGTCCGTCGAGGAGTGTGGCCGGAGCCCGGAGGGAGGCTGACGGCGAGCTGCGAGGGAGGGCATTAGGAGGCTGACTCGATCTCCACCGACACCCTATTGTCCACCCCGGCCGCGTCTTACCCAGCGCCGCAGCCAGAGCCTCGACCCAGGGGCTGGAGTCCCAGCATGCCGCGGCTAGAGAGAGAGAAACGCCTAGCCCAGAGTCACGACCGGTGCACCACAGAGCTGTCGACCCATGTGTCACGGTGATTGCCGGCTCGGGGCCGCGCGTCACCATAGTTGTGCCTGCTGTTGGCACAGCATGCGTGAGGGTGCCACGCTGGCGCGCGTGCTCGTTAGGAGTTTCCCACAAACTCAGCTACTCGCGTTCTGATCGGAATCACTGAAGGCAACGTCAAAACCAGACAACTCCACTACGCATACTTGGCATCATTAGCGGAATAATGAAACAACTAAATCAAAGTAGCTTAAAGGCCAACACAGCATGACTCCGTAACACGTGCCTCTCCACTAACATATTATAGAATATGTTTAAACATCCAATTGGCTGCACGGCCATCTGCTGGTGGATACATTCCCGCCACACTATTGGTTTTATACAAGCTGGACCGGTTTGGATATCCGGTGTCTCTTTAACACTCAGACACGTGTCTACCACTGCTGGTGACCTGCAAGATGTTTACATGCAAGGGCCCTCTACATTAGAGTCCTAATGTGATGCAAACTGTATTCTGTGATACAATCCCACAAGGCATGTGGCCACTGGAATGTCCATTCATTATCAATAACCGCTTAATCCTTAAGAGGGTTGCAGGGGGCCGGAGCCTATCCCTGCCAAAAAACAGTACACTTTTAGGGGCAATTTACTCAGCAGGCCAATTAACCAAGGTAGCAGCGTGTATTGAATGGTGGGAGGAAACCGAAGTATCTGACGAAAACACACGTGGGTACGGGTAACAGAAAAACTCCACACAGAAAGGCACGCGAGCCGGAAATCAAACCTGGGCGCTTCTTGCAGTGAGGCGACAGCGCTACTCGCTGCGCCACCGTGCTGCCCCAAAGGGATGTGTCGAAAAAATATGTGGAGGGACAGATACAGGACTGAGTGTCTCGACTGTTCACGCAGTGATCTCCATCGCACCTCCCCAGTGAGGAAACACAGCGCGGGCATCTTGTGCAGTGACAGGTCTGGCCCCAATCGACACCGAGGGGGTGCCGGAGACACGCGATTCCACTGAGCGATTGCGCACGTTGACAAGAGCAATTTAGGGCCCCGTTTGCTGTGCCCGTGCTGCCCTTTGTGTCCGACCTCAGGCCAGCTGGCCTGTCCCAAATCCCCCCCCCCGCTCCCCCGAACTCCAAATGCGAGACTCCCTCAGGGACATTGCAAACAGGTCGGCGAAACGCGCCTTCGCCGATCTTAACTCGCAGCCATTAAAGCGGCGACAGCGTGCACAGAGCGGAGTGTGGGAACTGGGGATAAGAACGCTCCCGATCGCAGTAAACAACTCTGATGGTACAGCAAACGGAAAGAGGTTGCAGTCTGTATGTTGGATAACGCTCATTACTGGCAGAAAAGTCGAGAGCGAAACAATAACGTTACATTGTCATCAAGGTACTTAGGGGAGGGAGGCGAGCAGTGACGTACGGCATAGATTGTGCGGGCAGATAATGCGACAACGTTGGGAAACAAACTGCAGATCCCAAACCACAATCTCCAATCAGGAAGGAGACCGTGCACTGTTCAGCATGCAACAACACCGCACTGCACACAGCATCATCACATTGTTAACTCGCACGCCGAGCTAACCCACAAGAGAAGCTCGTCATACACTTTAAACTGTTTTTCGAGGCGCGTGTTTTTAAACACTTCATACTGTTACACTGACTCTAATGAGCAACAGGGTTTAGCCGTCATGCACATTTCAGCCGCGTGCAGCCACGGTTCCCTGCTCCAGGCAGCAAACCCTCACTCCTGCACAGGGCAGCAGTTGCTCCCTCGTGTGCGATGAACGCAGCTCCGACGATTTTTGTCCTGAAAAAGTGTTCTAGGAAAACATCAAGGGCGGCAGCTACTACGATTGTTTTAAAGGATGTCTCTGGACCACAAACATGCGTGACGGCCAGTTCTCCCTAAGAGCTTTTTTTTTAATGAGAAAAATGGCATGAAAGTGACACCATGGTATATTTTTTTGTCGAGAATACCATCGTGGTATTAAAAAAAGAACGCGGAAACGTGTACAGAAAACAAGACTCAACAAGAGGCGTGCCAAAAAGTCGGCATCATATGAAGCTTTCTGACCACGGTTGACTAAAGTGCATACGCGCCACGGTATAAGCTGCCCATGTTGACGACTGATATAGTCACAGCAGGCAGCACGAAACAATGTCTACTCAGGGGCTATTCAACACAGCGCCACTTCTTTAATGATAGCAACGCTTTGTATATACAGGTGAGAGGGAGTTCCAGAGAGTGAAGGTGGGGAATACCTGGAGAAACTCACTCATGCCAATGAGGGGACATCATTTGAGATCCCTAGAGGTCACATGAAAGAGATAAAGCAATGGATGGATGATTTAAAAATAAACACGTTAAACGAGTAAACTGCCAGCTGACAAAATAAATCTGCACCTCTCCATGACAATGAGGCTCCACACACGTGCAGTGCCATCACACAAATAGGTGGCACACGCAGGTGCTGTGACAGCTAGGAGCGGTGACAGGAGGGGTGACAGGCAGACACGGTGACAGGAGCGGTTACAGGTAGGAGTGGTGACAGGAGTGGGGACAGGCAGGAATAGTGACAGGTAGGAGTGGTGACAGGAGTGGTGACTGATAAGAGTGGTGACTGACAGTCAGGAGTGGTGACAGTCAGGAGTGGTGACAGTCAGGAGTGGTGACAGTCAGGAGTGGTGACAGTCAGGAGTGGTGACAAGAGTGGGGACAGTCAGGAGTGGTGACAGTCAGGAGTGGTGACAGTCAGGAGTGGTGACAAGAGTGGTGACAAGAGTGGTGACAGTCAGGAGTGATGACAAGAGTGGTGACAGTCAGGAGTGGTGACGGGCAGGAGTGGTGACAAGAGTGGTGACAGTCAGGAGTGGTGACAGTCAGGAGTGGTGACAGTCAGGAGTGGTGACAGTCAGGAGTGGTGACAAGAGTGGTGA
>JAZEWT010000023.1:12903358-12927142 GCA_036362905.1 Mordacia mordax | reverse complement strand
GTCAGGAGTGGTGACGGGCAGGAGTGGTGACAGTCAGGAGTAGTGACAAGAGTGGTGACAGTCAGGAGTGGTGACAGTCAGGAGTGGTGACAGTCAGGAGTGGTGACAGTCAGGAGTGGTGACAGTCACGAGTCGTGACGGAAGTGGTAACAGGCAGACTGGGTGATGGGCAGGTACATCTTCAGCTTTTATTTCGCACCACACCACCCAGCACAATTCGATTCGACTGCGTAACTCGAGACGCGTGCCACTAATGAGCCAGCCCTGATCACGTATCATGAGAACCTCACCGTCCCCTCTCTCCAGATCACGAACACCGAAACTGTGTGGAGTCACAGTCCAAACACGCACAGCTTTAACACACTAATCAGTCCGCACACTGAATATGATCACAGACAGTAACCGTTTTCCCATTGTCTTTTGTCCATATGATTTAAAAACATGTTTTTACACATCCCATCAGTGGCACAGCATAGAGGAAGTGCAGTATGTATTGTATTATTTTGCATAAATCCAGAATCCGTAATTAACAGTGCTTAACTTTACAAAATGTTGAATAATTACCCTTCTTCACAGCACATTCAACTAATGAAACATCACTCATCCAAACATCTTTAACGAGACACTGAATGTTAGAAACGGCCGAGATTGCGTGTATAAGTCTAATGCTGCTGCGAGTATGCACTCCCACAAGGCAATGTGGCTGAAAGGATGTTTGAAAATCAATCTTCTTTCCACGTGAAGAACAGATATTGTGCTATGGTGGAAATGTTGTCACTGCTAACCTTACAGCCACACAGAGGTGGGATACACAAAAACTTGCTTAACCCTCGTCTCTGGGCAACCGTTACAAAGAGCAACATAGCTCAACGGTTCCTTACACCTTAAATAAAGAGCGATTACAAGTGCTGTAAATGAATCCCGGAGTAAGACGTGTTCTGCTCCAACACTGATTCGTTACCAAGCGCTGCACACAACAACCCAAGTTAAAATCACATTTACGGATAGGCCAGAACACGATCATGCCAGAGAAAATATGAGCGCAGTGGTTTTCTGTTTGATCTTAAAACGTGAATAGCATTCGCAATGATAATTCATCACAACGAACGTAATACTGCAGTGCTGGGAGGCATGACCAATGCTGAGATCATGCCCCCCCCCGGTCACCGTGGGACCTATGTAACGAGATCGGGAAGCGATCGCAGTCAATGACCCAGATGTTTGCAAAGTGGAGCATCTTGTGACACTAATGGCAGCGTAATTATCCAGACACTGATACGCTGCGTCTGTCAAGCATCAAACTTTAGGCGTTGGTGCCGTATTCACACAAATAACAATATGTGGGTGAACTGTACAGTAAACATAATTAGTATAGTCATGTAAAACTGCAATGAAAGCCCCTCTCGATTACAACGATGGCTGAAACAGACTTGTTGGGCTTGGTCACTTGCTCAACCACTTACCTGGGGGTTGCAATCATGGGGCAGATGCATGCTCATTTTTCTTTTTAAACAAAGGCTCGAATTGTTATTTAGCGAGCAATGAAAAGAACGAGCCAAATTGTAATCGTAATGAGTTACACATTGATTTAATTGAAAATTGTATCCAAGTCGTGAAATAAAACTTCACCCATGTGCGTTATATAAATCATAAACATTATCATTTATTATGACGCACTTGGAAAACCAAACAATAGAAGGGAATTTCATAGTGGAGCAGTGCCAGGAAAGAAGCAGAGTGAAGTGTGACTCACAGTGTGGTGAGTGGGTGAGTGTTGTGACTCGCTGTGTGGCGAGTGGGTGAGTGAGTGTTGTGACCTGCAGTGTGGTGAGTGGGTGAGTGTTGTGACACACAATGTGGTGAGTTGGTGAGTGTTGTGACCCGCAGTGTGGTGAGTGGGTGAGTGTTGTGACCCACAGTGTGGTGAGTGGGTGAGTGAGTGTTGTGACTCGCAGTGTGGCGAGTGGGTGAGTGAGTGTTGAAACCCACAGTGTGGTGAGTGGGTGAGTGGGTGAGTGAGTGTTGTGACCCACAGTAAGGTGAGTATTGTGACCCAGTGTGGTGAGTGGGTGAGTGAGTGTTGTGCCCTGCAGTGTGGTGAGCGGGTAAGTGTTGTGACCCACAGTGTGGGGAGTGGGTGTGTGTTGTGACTTGTAGTGTGGTGAGTGAGTTAGTGAGTGTTGTGACCCACAGTGCAGTGAGTGGGTGAGTGAGTGTTGTGACATGGTGGTGGTGGAACACAGTGACAATAGTCAGGTCGTCTTCGTGATGGGTGGAGGAACCAAGGAGTAGCATTCTAGGGAACAGTAACCATGGTAACAGTAGAGCTGAACAGCTATAAGAATGTGAGAGAGGGAGGGGCTGAGTGCAGAGAGAGAGTAGCTGGGTGCAGAGAGGGAGGGGCTGGGTGCAGAGAGGGAGGAGCTGAGTGCAGAGAGGGAGGGGCTGAGTGCAGAGAGGGAGGAGCTGAGTGCAGAGAGCGAGGAGCCGGGTGCAGAGAGCGAGGAGCCGGGTGCAGAGAGGGAGGAGCTCGGTGCAGAGAGGGAAGAGCTCGGTGCAGAGAGGGAGTAGCTGAGTGCAGAGAGGCAGTAGCTGAGTGTAGAGAGGGAGTAGCTGAGTGCAGAGAGGGAGGAGCTGGGTGCAGAGAGCGAGGAGCTCGGTGCAGAGAGCGAGGAGCTGGGTGCAGCGAGGGAGGAACTGAGTGCAAACAAGGAGGAGCTGGGTACAGAAAGGGAGGAGCTGGGTGCAGAGAGCTGGGTGCAGAGAGGGAGGAGATGTGTGCAGTGAGGGAGGAGCTGGGTGCAGAGAGGGAGGAGCTTAATACAAAGGGAGAAGCTTGGTACAGAGAGGGAGGAGCTATGTGCAGAGAGAGAGGAGCTGGGTGCAGAGAAGTGGGTGCACCCAGGGATAAGCTGGGGTGCAGAGAGGGCGTAGCTTGATACAAAAGGAGGAGCTTAGTAGAGAGGGAGGAGCTGGCAGCAGAGGGGGAGGAGCTAGGAGCTCCACCCAAGATACGAGCAGCAACAGGATTTCAACTTCACACAACTCAGTGCTGTGTGCAAGAGCAGTAGCAGCGATGATCAATCAGAGTGAAAGAGGCTCTGTCACGGAAAAGAAAACCAGGCTTCTGTGATGACTCAATAAATGAGTAACACGGCCATTCCATGACCTCAAAGATAAGCATGTTGTGCCAAGACTTTCAAGCAATGTACGCATTGCCATTGGCATCTTTCACGTGCAAACCTCCATCGGCAACACCTGCCTGTAGCAGAGAGCAGACTGCTTTGAGTGGGGAGGCCAATCGGCCGTCTCGATCGGTGATCGACAAAGTGACGCAAAACATGAAATTCGGGGTAAACATCGAGGGCGCAAATTGGGCAAATTGCGCAACACTTTAAAGAGACGTCAGCGTAAGGATTTTGCAACCGGCATGTGCAGTGTACAGTACGTGCACAGTGACGCATTCGTTTGTGGGTGCCACACACACACACACAATACAAGCACAGAACACATGCCTGTACACACACGCGCACCCTCGTGGTACGGGGATCACGCACACTCGCGAATACACTCTCCCATCATTACCGAGCCAGATTACAGCCAGGTTCCACCGTGTGTCCTGTGTACGCAGCGGACGCATGTACTGGACATGTCAGTGGTGAAAAATACAATCACCAACCATGCTCAATTCACAGCTAGATGAAGGCATCCCCAAGCCTCGGGGGCCCATTGTGATCCAACGCCAGATACAACAAACCACCCTCAGCACCTGCACCTGAGTTGATCTCGTTGCTCCATCTCCTCAGTGGATCAGTAAATTTGAAAATAACAGTTCTATTTACAGGAAAATGAATTCACAGAGACTAACAAGGTACAGTGTGTGGTTAAATAAGAATTCTCCTTGAGTATATTATATGTGCACGGTTTGATAACAGGTGTAGACTGTGACGTTCTGTGCAAGGGGGTGAGACGTGGCGTGAAAACCGGCAAAGAGTACTCGTGCGCACGTTGCCAAATCCCATGCCTACTTCACAGCTGTACAGCAGACTCATGGGTCAATGAGGTAAGCAACAGCCTCCAGAGAGGCTCTTTAAAGCTCTCTCCAATGCGGGGGACTTGGCCCAGTCCGTGACATGAGTGAGGAATTTCGGTTCTCTACCCAACTTTAAAAGGGACATTAAATAAGATTATTACATAAACGTATGACCCCACAATCCACTCTGAGCCATACACACACACCATCTCATTATCTGAAACCGCTTAATCCTATATAGGGTCACGGTGAAGCCGGAGCCTATCCCGGAAACATAGGGCGTAAGGCAGGAATACACCCGACGACGGGACGCCGGTCCATCGCCGGGCATTGCGGGACAATTTTAGTTTGCGAGCCAATCAACCTATCCAGGAGCATGCTTTTGGACTGTGGGAGGAAACCGGAGTACCCGGCGAAAACCCACGCGGACACGGGGAGAGCATGCAAACTCCACACAGAAAGGCACCGGAGCCGAGAGACTCGAACCCGGGACCTTCTTGCTGTGAGACGTCAGCGCTGACCACTGGGCCACCGCGCCGCCCTCACACACACACCAGTATCCTCGGAATTCTTCCCTGGAACCTCTCAATACGTATGGCTCTAGGCTGAACCGTGGTACAACAGCGGCATCGCGTGGCGGCGTAACAGAGGTGCTGAAAAGAAACCGCGTCCAGAGCTGTACGAATTGGAGATGCGTTTTGTAAACTCAGAGCGCGTCGAAGTGCGGCCTCAGATCAGAAGTGGTGACCTGCTTTAATGTAAGCACAGTGTGAAGATTGAGCCATGCCTGTCGATGTCAGCTCTTCCTATCATTGTTAAATAGAATACACCAAGCGTTGGATGCTGTACAGGATTAAGCAGGTATTGATAATGAATTAATTGAGCTCCCACTCAAGCAACTACAGGTCTAAGAGCTAAAATAGCAAGACACCTGCCAAGCTTCCACGCTTGTTGTAAAGCATGTATGGCTCTTCATGAATGGGGACATATTTCATTCAATAGTTCGAAAGCTTTCGTGACCAACATTATCGATGAGATCCATTTTTCTGGGTCAGGTCACACAAACGACACAATTTTTTGCGTGACCTAACCTAGAAAAATGGATTTCATCGATATTTCATTCAACACGATGTTATGTTCTTCACAGCAAGTCAGGCATGAATAGTAAGCAATGAGCAAGGCACCCACCGGTCTGGATGAACGGGTTTCCACAGACAGCTGAGAATAATTATCACCAAAACATTGTCGCGACTGCTGGTGTCCAGCGGTGTGGCGAACAGTAACGTCACACTCATGTAAGAAGGTGCACTCACGCATCACTAAAAATACGCTTCATTTATTATTATTGAGTATTACTTAGCAGATGCCCTTAGACAGGGCGACGTCCATCATCATACACATGGGCATTTAAACAATTAAATAAATGGGTGGACTGATAGATATACAAAATAAATACTGCCCATGAGCCCAACATTACAAAGTATCAAGGTAGTGTTGTCAAACCAGTTACGTTACATATATAAGATTACAACAGGTTTTACCGTATCTGGCGATTATGCAGGTGTTAAAATCCCAAACACCAAAATGGACACATTTTACAATGTGTCCAGTTTGCAAAAGCCACACATACTAGTGGCAAAGTATGCAAACAGGCAGCTTTGAAAACCTATGCATTGTCCTTCAACTGACCGACCTTCTCCTGGCAGTGGCTTCCTTTTGAGCCTATTTGCCGGTGTCAGTCGCTGCCAAAAGGCAGTCAGCTCCAGACAATGCAGTATCAATGCTTTGTAGATTAGGTGGGGCTGTTAACGCTATGGGTACTTTTTTGCCAGTATACATATATAAGATTACAACAGGTTTTACCGTATCTGGCGATTATGCAGGTGTGAAGATCTTAACACCTGCATAATTGCCTGGCAAAAAAGTACCCATAGCGTTAACAGTTACGTTACAGTTGTGCAGATACGTCTTGAATAGCTTCTTAAATTACATGACTCTGTGGTTCTGATTTGTATTGGAATGTTATTCCACCATGATGGGGCCAGTGTAACAAGCCTTGAAACTCGGGAGCTCACAATTCAAGAATACTCCCAAATCGGGAAATAGGGAACTGAAGGACTTGGTGTGAGGTGGTAAACTTAATGGAGTCAGACACCTAGCACTCGCACTGAGGGCCAGGGTCAGAGAACAAAACTCGTCTTTATTTAAGACTCATCTACACCCTCTGTATATATCAATGGCAAAATTATACTGACGTCCTGGGTCGGGGACGTGGGCGAGTTTCATCTGCTTTGACAAAACCAACAGATAAACCATTATTCTTCAGGGAATCTGAAGCAGCCTTAATCACTTTATTATTGTTACCTTGGTTTTATTTCAATTTTCTTTAACTCTAGTGATTATGAAATGTCCGTAATCATGATATTTTTCGCTTAAACCATTGGGGCCTTCTGTACTGTGAGCAACTGAAGCCTCGTACGCCTTGCAACAGCTGGGCGCCTGCTTCCTGCAACAGAGCATTCTCCGGCTCATCTGAATCAGTATCTCCACCTCACTCACCGCACAGCAAAACTCCATGCTCATCCTCACCTCATTCTCACTCATTTAACCCTCCACATCTTCTGCTATCTCATCTCATCTCATTATCTGAAACCGCTTAATCCTAAATAGGGTCACGGTGAGCCCATCCCGGAAACACAGGGCGTAAGGCAGGAATACACCCGACGACGGGACGCCAGTCCATCACCGATCTTCTGCTATATCCTCATTATTATTAACCTCATCGCCCACTCATCCCGAGTACTGTTGCTGCACTATATAAACTACGAGTCCTGGACCATTTTGCAGGTCATTATGGGTGTGTTTGAATCAGTTTTTATCGTTAATCTTCTTTGATTCTTTTCTTTAATTCTTATTAGTCTCAATCAGTAATTTAACGTCGCGTTCTGAGGTTTAGACTTCCCACTGTGATAGTGCAACACTTTGTCTCGTGTAGCGGTTTGCAGCGATCCCTTATCTGCCCGAAGCCATCAGTGTCATGAAGCACATTTTACATGTCATTCTGTGTCTGAAACAATTTTAATCACTTTTGTCTGTTTTACTCTTCTCTAATTCTTTGTGGTCTGAATCAGTAACTTGACATCTCAGTCCTGAGGGTTACCATTTTCACTGCGAGAGTGCACAATTCTGTCTCGCGACAGTGGTTTACAGCGGTCCCCTTTACACCAGCATCACGTGTTACCAATCTTACCTCGTTTAATAGCATCACTCATTGCTCCTGTAACCGGTGGCTATGGTACTGAGTTGTACATATTCATGGTCGCACATTAGAATGCTGGCGTGTTGGCATCGCACACGCCCCCACATACAGGGAGACGCCCACCCTTGAGGAAACGTTCCTCAGTGTGAGTGCTGATGTGAGAGGTGAGAATGCTTGGTGCTTGAGCGCTGCACTTATTTATAAAATTATGTCTGTAGTTGGTTAATAACGAGGTGTTCTGTATTATCCGCAGGGCTGTGGAGTTTTGATGTGACTACGTGTGTTGGTGGGTGTGTATGAAGGTACGTGGTGTAACGCGGTTTGATGGAGGTGTTGTTATTTAGGAGAGAGGGGGGAATCTTTTGTTGGTTTTGGCGCGGAGTGCACGTGTGTGCACGCGGCGGCCATCATAGGTGCGCGCAGTGTTTTTTTATCATGAGTGTGAGTGCTGACGTGATTGAGGGTTGTGGAGTGTTGATGTGATTACGTGTGTTGGTGGGTGTGTATGAAGGTGCTGTTGTCTGCAGAGTGAATAAACATCATTTCGAGAGAAGATACTTGTGGAAGCCAGTCTTAGTGGTGGAAGGGAGTGTCGAGTGTCGGCGAACCAGGAGCGGTGCATGCGAAGCGTGAGGAGGATTCAACAAAAACACAACGCAGAACTTTACCATCCGGATCTCCACCTCCTCGCCACGTGTGCACTTGCGTGCGTGGAGTTCACCCGGTTATCTGACCTCGAGCTGGCCTGGGCGCCGGCCTGCAGTCTCTTGTGCAATCGGCGGCCGCATCGTGGGTGAGGAGAGAGACGGTGCAGGTTGGAGCCGGCTACACTCCTCATCGTTTAACTATCATCATTGTCTTCACAAATCTTCTCTTCATCACCACTCAACCGTCTACTCACATATCACTTCACTGCCACTCACCACCCTGCTCCTGCACGACCTAATTTCACTGCTGCTCCACAGCTGATGTTTCCCGGGTTCGGCAATCAGCTCGGGCACCTATCAGTGTGGAATTGCGTCGTTTTTTCGCTGGGTTCTTTGGTTACCTCCCGCCGTCCAAGAATGCGCCACTCTGGAGGTTGAGTTGCCTGCTGAATAAATTGCCACAAGGGAGGTACCCCGTGATGTGTGCCGTTGCATCCTGGGTGTGGCCCCAGCTTGTGCCGTGTCGTCCGTAGTGGGCTCTGGTCCCTATTCATCGTGACCACCGATACACGACATGCGGCTCTCCAAAGCTTGTGTCCTCCAACAGTTCCGTGTACGCCCAACCTTATCGCCAATGGCCGTGAGCTGATACGTCGCCGCCCTCATTACATCCACTGGGGTGCTGGCAACCAAAAGCTCATAAGCCTGCCTATGATTAATTTCCCTACCCCAATCCCTGTATTAAATCCTACATAACGTCAGCCGAGGAAGCAACAAGTTAGACCTTTTGCAGTTTGGCGTTTTTTGTGGAAAATACCGCTGGTAGTTTTCCCCTCCACAAAGCACATTGTTTGCAAGTAAAACCCACTTTGCCCAGCTCAATGTGCACTCTCTGAACACCGAAAAAGCCCTGCTCATTGCTGATCTGATCTCTGACAACAGTCTGGACCTGCTCTGCCTAACAGAGATCTGGCACCAAAAAGATGATTTTCTCACGTTGAATCAGGCTCTACCGTGAGACTTTGCACTCCATCAGAAGGCTCGTTCCTATGGCCATGGTGGCGGCCTTGCAGTTCTCCACCGTGTTACTTCGAAATCTGACTGATTCTGTCACTGACCTTCCATTCTTTTGAGCATATATCTCTGGATTGAAGGTCGGCTCAAACTTTGAAGTTAGTGCTGCTCTACCACTCACCTGAACTGTCTAAGCTGCTTTCTAAGCTGTGCTACAGTTCTGAAAGGATCCTCATTCTTGGCAATTTCAACATCCATGTTGACTCTCTAAACAGCCTTCTTGCAAGGGTTATCATGGCCACACTGAACTCACTTAGCTTCACTCAACAAGTGACATCTGCCACTCACAGATGCAGCCATACTCTCAAATGGGTTTAGTCATGGGGCATATCGGCAACCAACCTGTCCATCACTGATCCTGATCTGTCTGATCACTCTGCCGTGTGGTTTGATCTGCAAGTACTGCCTTCCATTTCCTTCAATAAGTGCCAAATCCAATTTTAAAACCTTAACACCCTCAATCCAGACATATTCACCACAGCAATCAATAGCTCATCATTTTCTGCCTCGGCTCACTCTGCATCTTATGCGAAAGTACAAACTTACAACAAACAGCCTGCTATTAAGCATACTGAATGATTTGGCCCATTATAATGACGCAATGTCTGAGGTGGAAAACCATCCCCCTGGTATACTGCTGAACTCTGGGATCTCAAAGCAAATGCACGCAGGGACAAACGGACGAGGAGAAAATCTGGCCTCACCGTTCATGCTCAAATTATTAAGAAACAGCTCAACTGCTATCGGAAGGCACTTGACTGTGCTCGTACCAACCACTATTACAGCATTACGGCTGATAACTGCGACGAGCCCAAGATTTTTTTCTCGACCATTAATAGGATCCTTCATCCAACCAGTCACTCACCCTCACATCTCTTCACAAGTAAAAATGAAGTGGATCAATTAATTCAGTTTTTCTAAAAAAAACGAAATCCACAGTACCTCTATGCAGCCTCAACCACCAACCAATACCTCAATAAATGTAAATTCCTTTACCTTGATCGTAAAGAAATTTTCCAAGTTAATGGAATCCGAGGTCTCTTCTTAAGTTATCAGATCTTTTCCCACAAACTGCTCCCTGGAACTCCTTCCCATCCAAAATCATCTCGGCAAATTTCAAATCCCTTGCCACTTGTCACTAATCTTTTTAAAAACTCACTTTGCGGTGGTATCGTTCCTCCACTATTCAAATGTGCCGCAGTTACTCCTTTGCGTAACAAAAAAAACCTGACCTGGACTACAAAATCCCTGATAATTATCACCCCATCTCATATTTACCATTCCTCTCTAAGGTCCTTGAATGTGCCGTAGCCGTGCAACTCCAGAAACACGTCCTCAACAATGACCTCCTCGATCCCTTTCCATCTGGGTTCATATTCGACCATAGTACTGAAAGTGCTCTGGTAAAAGTAGTTGATGACCAACTCGTTGCTGCTGATGAAGGCTTGCTAAGTATTCTTGTCCTCCTGGACCTAGAGGGTATAGGGGTCTCTGGCTGTGCCCTGCATTGGCTGACACCCTACCTCTCTGACCAAAAGCAGTTCATCAGCTTCGGAGGACATAACTCAGAGATACATCCTGTTTTTGTATCAATTGTGCTCAGGGTTCAGATCATGGTCCACAACAGCCTCATTCATGGAGAATGAGGCTGTTGTGCAGCCTCATTGTCCTTTTCAGCTGCACAGCAGCCTGAGAATGAGGCTGCACAGCAGCCTCATTATGAGCATACCATTGCTATGCCCATAACATCCAAATCTATATCCATGCAAAGGCATCCATAAATATGTCTGGTCTTTCCATGCCGTCCTCACTGTCAACTGTGAAGGCCTACCTCAAATCAAATTTCCTAAAACTAAATGGCAACAAACAGAAGTTTTGCTTGTCAGAACCCTGCACCAATTGTCCAAGATTGAACCTATTCAATTGATGCTTGATAACCAGACCACTGAAGTTGCTAAGGCAGTCCTGAGTCGAGGAGTAACTCTTGATTCCTCACTCAGCTTCAAGACACACATTAACAAGATGACGAAGGTAGCCTATGTCCATCTCAGAAACATAGCCAGACTGTGTGACATCCTGTCACCCTTTGATGCTGAGAAGCTAATACAAATCTTCATCTCTTCACGAATTGATAACTGTAATGCACTGCTTCCTGGCACCCCTGGCTACCTGATCAATCGTCTCCAACGTGTGCAGAATGCGGCTGCAAGAGTCTTCACTCGCACACCCATCCACGATCACATATCCCCAGTGCTGTTGTCTCTCCACTGGTTACCAGTTAAATATAGGATTGAATTCAAGATCCTCCTTCTCGAGCAGCACATTGGCCCAGTGGGTAGCACTGTTGCCTCACAGCAAGAAGGTTCCGAGTTCGAATCTCGGCTAAGGTGCGTTTCTGTGTGGGGTTTGCATGTTCTCCCCGTGTCCGCGTGGGTTTTCACCGAGCACTCCGGTTTCCTCCCACAGTCCAAAAAACATGCTGCTGCATAGGTTAATTGGCTCGCACACTAAATTGCCCTCAGTGCCTAGTGATGGACTGGCATCCCATCGTGGGTATATCCCTGCATTACACCGTGTCTGCCAGAATAGGCTCCGGCTCAGCGTGACCCTGTAAAGGATTAAGCAGTTCTGACAATAAGATGAGATGAGATCCTCCTTCTCACCTACAAAGCTCTCACTGGCGCTGTTCCGACATCGATCCATGATTTACTTCAGGCATCCTCCTCAAAACAACAACTTTGATCCTCCAATACGGGCTTGCTGCATGTGCCCAGATTACACCTCCATTCGATGGGTGACAGCCTTGTTGCGCGCTGCTCCGAGACCCTGGAATGCCCTTCCATTGGTAATTCGGTCAGCTGAGTCCCTGGGCATCTTCAAATCTCGTCTCAAGACTCACTTGTTCCATAAGGCATTCAAGTCCTCTGGCTAGCACTGTTGATGTGGCTCAATGTTGTCCTGCCGGGTTGATGGCTCTGCTAACCTGCGCCTACTCGTGAATATTTATTCCTTGCTTGTGTGTTGAAGAATTACATTTTTCGCTTATTTTACATCCTATAATTTATTGCTACTGTTGGACTTTCAGTTGAACTGTACTGATGATGTTGTTGGCATGCTATTCTCTCCACAGCTTAGATTTGTTACAAAAATAAAATAAAAAACAAGGTGCTATTATTGCTGATTTACTGTTCTTATGTCGTTGTGGTTACTGACATGCCGTTCTCTCCACAGCTCTGTGCAGCGCTTTGTGACCCTCGGGTGATAAACGCTCTAGAAGTGCAATTATTATTACATCAACCAATTCTCTCAATCCCCGTTACTGGGTGCCGAGCGCCCTCTGCCTTTCACAAACGGATAGTATTCCCCCAATCATACAATTCCTATGTGGGTACCTTTCCCTCCCTACCGTTCATAAGTGGCGAGTATACACTTCAAGCACTCAAGTATTCAACTCACAATATCCCATCTGCACCAGTCATGTGCCCCCTATCAATCACAAGTGGTAAGCATTCCTCCAAGACACGCGCGCTAGCACTGAACTTACTCTCAATACCCCATTTACCTAGGCGAATGTGGCAGGCACTATGTATGTCTCTAGGCGGCTAACTCTAAACACTAATTAGCAGTCCAGTGCTTGGAGGTGCGTGTACTCAACACAGTCTAATATGTCCACGTGGTACCGATGCCAAAATCGCTGGCTGGCGCTGTAGCAATATATCGAACAGAGCTGGTGCAGTTAATGATGTGGCGATGACCAGAGTTGATCTCGGTGATGATGCAGTGACGACGCAGCTCGCCAAGCTGAGCCATGTGCCACGCCGCAGGGCGTGTCACATCGACCTCAAGCTGATGGCGTGTCGTGCTACACTCGAGCTGATGAAACGGGCCTTGCTGGCGTCGAGCTGGTGAGATGGGTCGTCTGCATTCATCCTCCAACCGATCCTTGAGCTGAGCTAGCCAAGTGTGCCAACCTAGGTCGCAGGCCGTTGAAACGAGGTCACCTGCGTGGGAGCTGTACCGCATGGCACCCACACGCTTGGGCATGGTTGCCACATGGCGCGGTTGCTCGCTCTGTTCTGGGGTGTAGATAGTGGTCCTCTACGACGGAGCACTTTTTCTTCTTTGTGCTCCCTACGTATGGGAATCATCCACGAGTCGAAAGTCTACTCTTCTGGTGGGCTGACTGTGTTTTTTTGTCTTACCATTCCTTTGCTATGTTTACTACTCGACTTGACACCATGCCATTGCCCTCTTCCTCCCTCTTTGGTGTCTTGGCTCCGTCTGACTGTCCCTCCTCGATTCTAGAAAATTCCAGTCTCCTCGTCTCTGCCCCTGAGGTGGAGTATCTCTGGTTACCATGGCATCATTATTATTCTGCCTTTGCCTATCTCTCGCTACATGCAGTGTAATATGCAATCTCACACATACGGTCTTTACTCATCACACATGCACACATATCCAAGTCAAGCCCGTGTTTGTGACACACATGAAGGGAAAGAAAGAGCTGAGCATTGTCAATATATAGGTGATAAGAAAAAGCCAATCATTGGGTCAAGAGAGCGGATATACAGAGAAAAAAGCCAAGGAGGGAAATCTGAACGGAGTTAAAGCACAATATTCGAAAATAACCCCCCCCAGCCGCCAGGTCAATTCCATCTCTCAGTCCAGCAGCATTTGCAATGGTTTACATTTCTTAATCTCGGAAGTGCAAATGGGCAGAGCACCACGATATGATCTGCAGGTCACATATGGAGCGGTCACTATGGGTTTGTCCACCTATTACAACATATCTAGTCCAGTGTTGAATAGTAGGCCAAATACCACCTACAGCACCCCTCCTAGTGGAGGCCTTCAAAACGAGCAGTGGCGTGAGCTGGCAATCGTGGGGCCGCACCTTTACCTCAATACTGATCGAGTACAGTGTTGGTGTTTGAGGCAGAAAACACACCCACACACAACGATGATTCCCATGGCACTGTCTCCCAGCAGGCAAGGCCAATCCACCCACAATACACATGGTGAGCAATCTTAACAACAGAATCGCACACACTGCACTACTTGTGGACAACATAAAAGTCATACCACACCAATACAACCATGAGAGAAGGTTAAATAAAAAATCACAACAAACTGCATTCGTATTGAATTGCTTAAATGCCTTCGCATAATAGAGGCCCTCAGATCACAATTCATCTCAAACAACTGACAGGGCGCCCCTAGCTGACAGTGTGTCTCTGTGGCACAACGTGACTTGGCACCTGCTGGAATGGGGCACTCATTGCTGCCTACTGGCAGCATTGCTGCCAACTGGCAGCAATGAGTGCCGATTCCCAATCAAATACATTTCAGGGAGTGATTTTAAGTTTGTAAAAATTGACCATAACACCGGCATACAATGGCTTACGTTTTCAAATGCCATCACAGCATATTTAACATCCACTGTGAATCAGACAATAAATAGTGTCTGTGGTCGATAAACCGGCACTATTTTTCAGGGCGACCTGCCAGGTACTGAAATCTCTACAACATGCAGCCACCAAGCTACCAGCGGACCACGATACCACACCAACACAACTGACTACAGGAGACGTGGGCTGGGGCTGGACGGTGAGAGGTGGCAGCAGTTTGGAAAGGCCTTCATCCAGCAGTGGACTAATCATAGCCGATGACGATATGCGATGCGTTAAGGCTACGGTGTGGGACAGAAGTACCTTGTCTTTATCGTCGCACACATCCCGGAGCAGATCATCGTTGTCCAGGATTCCGCCATCTTTGTGCTCCAGGTGTTGCACCTGCACCCAGTAGGAGGGGTCCTGCGAGCGACACGGCACGTCACACACACACACACACACGTCTCATACGGCTCCACCCACACGCTAGCCCCCCCCCCATGCCCCAGCCTCACCCACACCTCAGCCTCCCCCACCAACTGGCTCCACACACACCCTAGCTCCGCGTAAGCCCTGGCTCCACCCACACGCTGGTTATGCCACCACAACAAAACATTACAAACCAAGTTGTACCCCCAACTACGTTCACCAAACTAAGGTGGTAACAATTTCCACCAGGCGTGATGAGTGAAACACGCCGAACACGACGTTTAAAACCAGTGACCGTACACTCATGCTGTTAATGCCGATGCTACCCCACTGATGTTTGATTCAAATGGCCATGCATGCTCACTGGGTATTTTCTGCTGTAATAATAAATATATCACTATCCCACATGGCTTTGCATTTCGACAATCACTGCCAGCATCTCCATTGCATATATTCATGGCAACTCTTGTCTGTTTATATTGTTTATTTTATTTGCAAACCATTCTAACAAACATTTACCTCCTTTCCATATTTGTTTATGTACCCTTAAAAAATGAAAGTGTTTTTTTGCACAATCCCATCAGCCACACGGCCTTGTGTGAGTGCACTCTCTCAGCAGCACTGCTTCCGCACAAGCAACACTGTGAGCTGGTTTCCACTGTCAGCATCTCAACAGCAGTCAAGTACACTTGAGCCTTTAATGATGTACCGCCAGATGTTTACAGGCGATCATCCTCTCTTAAGATATGGGTCATAGTTTTACACAACCACTAATTCATCATTAGTGTTGGGGTGGAACAATCATTCGAATAAAATAAAGATGCCAACATGTCTCCGCATATTTGTGTCTCCACATACACACACAAACAAAAACAACATGACGTTTACACATCCATCGGCCAAATAACATTTCTGCCATCATCACGACAATATGAAAGTGGCTTCGGTATGCAATTAAATCGTGATTGAGGTGAAATGCCACCAAAGCCTCTCCCACCACCAGCACCAGCGGCAGTTCGTGATCTCTTCTCTGCAGAAGCCGAGACTCCCCCACGGCGCTATGGGAGTCTCCTTCACAGAGTTTCATTACTCGGGCGCGTCAGCCAACCCCAACACGTGCGGCTGACGGGCAAATTATCACCGCCACCCTGGTTACGAGGGCCCCGACACGCGCTCGGCCTCCCACAGTAGCTCCACTCACACTGTAAGCACAAGGAGCCCACGAAATTAAATGCCCCCCTCTCACATCACTCGGCACCTATTATTTATTGTTTTACTGCCATAATCATTCTGCTCTTTGGTCCCATATGCACAACAAATTTAATATCCCTAGAGTAAAAAAAGCTCAACAGGCACACTCCTTCACACAGAGCTGCACATTTGCTTGTGTTGAACCAAGACTGCATAAACGATGCACCCCCAAAAGGTCACGTAGCTGATAAAAATTTGTACAAAAGATATTATATGGTACATGTTTATGTGGCAGCACAGATACGTGATGGCAGTGTACTCTCAGTGTATTTGTTTTGTTGCTTATATTCTTCACAATAATGGCCAGTAGTATTTTGTCTTGTGTATTATCTGGTCTTCTCTCAAACTAAAGCCAATCTCTATTATGGAGGGTCCTTGCCTATAACACATGGTAATCGATGAGCATTGGTTTAGGGAAGCCTGACTGCTCATGACAATGAACACTGACTCCAAGTTAGCTGCTGATGTTAAATCAAAAGAATCACAAACACTGATTTTAGAATAGCAGGGTGGCAACGCAGGTGTAAAAGCCAGAATTTTCCAGGCTCGATTGATCATTTGGAAACCTTTCTGTACAACATTTACATATTTTCCTCCTGTTTTTACATGGGTATCTTCGAGCTTCTCCAGTCTCATTGCATAGCTAAAACGCATAAACTATAACTGGTGTTTCCAAACAGCTTGATGCTGAAACATGACCTACAAATGACTCAAATACGTCAACAAAAGCAACCTCCATTTGCAACTAACGTGACGGTGACGTTTTCACGGCACCCGCGCCTGGCCATACACACTTTAATAATTAATCATAATAATTGCATTTCCAGAGCGCTTTCACCCGAGGGTCACAAAGCGCTACACAGAGCTGCGGAGAGAACGGCACGCCAACAACATTAGCACGTAAAATTGGCAACAGTAACAATATTTTGGGTTTTAAAAAAATACACATCGCTGCAGAACAACATGTAAAATATGATCTGACTTTCCGGCTATAATTTAAACTGCTAAATTATCAGTGTTAATAATACATATATTGGGAAATAGTTTAATGTAACATTTATCGTATTATAATAATTGCATTTTTAGAGTGCAAATCATCCGAGGGTCACAAAGCGCTGCACATAACTGCGGAGAGAACGGCACATCAACAGTGAAATAAAAACGGCAAATCAACAATAACGTTTTTTTTTTACAAATCCGAGCTGCGAAGAGATCAGCATGTCAACAACATTAGGACAGTTCAAATGAAAGTCAAAAAGTAGCAACAGATTATAAAAGGACATAGTAAGAAGCGATAAAAAAAATCTGCAACAAACAAGGAACAAAGAAGAAATAAACGCCTCCGAGCAGGCGCAGGTCAGAAGAGAGCTATCATCCCGGCAGGACAACACTGAGCCGCATCAACAGTCCTAGCTGGAGGAAGTAACAAACGTTCCCGAACAGGTGCAGGTCGGAAGAGAGCCATAATCCCGGCACGACAACACAGCCACATCAATAGTCCTGGCCGGAGGACTTGAAAGCCTTATAGAACAAGTGAGTCTTGAGAGGCGATGCCCAAGGACTCAGCTGAACGAATCTCCAATGGAAGTGCATTCCTGAGTCTGGGAGCAGCGCGCGAGAAGGCTCTGTCACCCATCGAATGAGGCCACATGCAGTGTCAAAGGCTCACCGACAGAAGGCCACGAGATAGACACAGGTGTTACGGGTTGCCTGACTGAGATGACTGGCAGATGCACAACCTGTGCACCCTACTCTGCAAACTTGTGTTTGAACTGCCTGGTGTTCCACTTGTTCTTGTAAGCATCGCTACTCTACCCTCCACTGTTGTTGGAGAGCGACTACCTCCAACTGTCGCAATGTCCTTCACAACCCTGCTCCATAGAGGTCGATCTTGACATAGCTGGTATCAGTATTCAGCAAGTCCACTTAGCTCCAGGTCCATCTGTGTCACATCAGTCCATTTCTTCAATAACCCATGCCACGCCCATTTAGCCTCTATCCAGCCAAACAAAAACTGCTTGCGCATGCGGTAGTTGGGCATGCAGGCTACATGACCCAGCAACCACAGCCTTGCCTGCCACAGGAGCTCACCAACTGGACTTTGTCCATATCTTTCCAGAATTTATGAACACCTCACACAATCAAACCTGGTTCAGCCCAGGATGGATCATAGGCAGGCCAGCCAGAAAGTTTCGAAACGGCGCAGATATTGCGGCAGGGTGGTCCCCATCTTGCAAGCATACATTAGAGAGGGCATCACTGCAGCTGAGAAGACCAGAAGCTTTGTGTAAAGCGACAGGCCAGGTAACACACCGCATTATGCATCCGATAAAAGACAATGCCACCCAACTGATTTGGGATGAAACCTGCACTGCTAAACCAGTGCCGCCCATATGCACACTGCCAAGGTCCAGAAAGTATTCACTTTCTCCACAACTTCCCCATCACTGATGGAGAGCTGAGTGTTTGGTGAAATAATACACCTAGGGGTGCTTGGTTTTCATCGGGCAGATAGACTCCACCTCATCGTGGCATGCTCCATGTTCAACAGCTGAGTCCCCAACTCCTCAGAGTGAGCAGTGGTTACCAGATTATCAGCATACGGAACTTAGTTGACCAATAGAGAACATCCCTTGATCGCAACTGGTCATCAATCAGCCTCCCATTGTACCTGCACCAGAATGGAAATTCCACCAGTACATCCATGGAAACCCTCTCAAACTAGGTAGTCAAAAAAAGATGTTAAATAATGTAGGAGCTAGAGGGCATTCCTGTCACAACCCAAGGTGAACAGGGAATGGCTCTGACTCCTGACGACATAGCTTGACCTGGGCTTACCCACCATCATGAAGGTCCTCAATTATTGTGAGCAGTCAGGAATCCCAAAAGCACAAAGAACAATTCACAGACCTGAGCTACTGATGGTATCGTAAACCTTGACCAGGTCAATATAGTAGACATGCAGGGCCTGTTGACATTCCCTACATCTCTGCTGTAGCAGCTGAACGGAGAACATAGCATCAGCGTAGGACCGGCCCGGCCTGAAACCACAAGCCTCTCCTCAGCTTGCTTGACAAATCGATGTCAAATAATCCTTCCCAGGAGCTATTCTAGCACACTGAAGAGTGAAATACGCCTATAGATTGTTACGATCGATGAGGTCCCCCTTCTTAAAGGGCATCCTTCCAATCTTGCAGAACCTATATTATGCTCCAGACTATTGTTATAATGTCATATAGGTCAGCTTGTAGACCAACACCACCTTCCTTCACTATTTCACTCGGGCGATCATCTCTGCCCAGTGTTTTTCCTGGTCCCAAGCTCTGAATACCCTGAGGTACTTCCTCTACAAATGTCACCTCCGCCAGCTCACTCACAGAGTGTGTCTACTTCTTCCAATATGTGAGGAACCACAGCCCCAGCTGGGTCACCCCATTGTTATTCCATGATGTTATCTGAGCTGTGAGGGTTCCCTTCCCCCAAGACATTACAGAAATACTCCGTAAACCTGCAAACTTGTTCCTGGGAGTTGGAAATCAGATCACAATTTCCTCTTTTAAAGATGGTAATGGGTGCAGTGTTGCAAGTCAATCTAACCGATAATATTAAAATGTAAATTGTGATCATGGGCTACTAAGGCAGACTCCACCTCCTCAGCATCCCATGACCAATACTCATCCGTGCAATACTGCAATCTCTCTCCTAATCTCAGAGCAAAATATGGATTAAGACACCTAGTTTTCAGGCATGGGATGTTATAGATGGTGTCAGTGGGCCTGCTACTTTCTCTCAGGAAACTGGAACACCTCCATCAGCAAGGGTCTCTGGGGAGGTCTGGACCTTGTATGCAGTGCAACCAATCCATTTGCATGAGCCATAGTCCTAAATCTTACCAATTTCCCCTCAGAAGCAGAAGGAAGGGGGAATGAGGCCAGCCCCAGCTGCAAACGATGCAGCTTTCGTCATCTAGGTGAAAGTAGGCGACTGTAGGTTTTAATGGGATCCGAAGTGGATGCCAATTCATGCTGTGGAAGAATATCAGGTGCATCTTTAAGATGACAAGCTGATGGTCAGAAGGCAAATCACATCACACACAGCAGCAGTAACAATGCCCCCTACTGCGAAAATATAGCAGGACCCTACTAAAAAGTCTCGATGCTAACTGTGGTTTTCCTGGCAAAGGCAAGTGCAGTAACAATAATAAAACATGCTTAATCAGCACTTCATATTAAGAATTGTGCTGGTCTGACTTATAAACCACTGCATGACAAGAGACTCACATTGTGTGGCTACTATGATGACCCGGCACGCGTGCAATCCAGGATGGCATAAACCAAGGTGAGAGGATAAACCAGGCACAATCTGGAGGCCGAGGTTAGTCGATCACTCAGGCACACTGTAGAAGCGATGGTTAGTGGATCACCAGGCAAACTCATCAGTAGTCGACATTCTCCACCAATAGTTAACACATGTTATACTGCTGATGTCATGAAGCTACTGAGACGAGGCAAAAGACGCACGCTGAATCTCTCACAAAATCTCCCACGCAATGCTTACACGCACATTCCAACGTATATAAAGTCACATTCCGTAATGGAATTTGTGCAGGCAGTCACCTCAATAGATGATATAGCACAGGCAAACATTATTACTTCAACCAAGAAACTCAAGAAATCTATCAATAAGTTTCTGGCCTTAACGAAAGGTCCATAATCTCTCTACAGGTCTGGTAAAAACTACCATAATAATCGACGATAACATAAGAATTGGTGAATAAATGCACATATCTATGATACAAGTAAATATCAAATGGGGGCTGCGAGTCTGGCATCCTGTGCAGGGTTGATTGGTGCACATCAACAATGATCAAGCTGGGTCACACCTGCTCCAAAAGCGTTTGTGTATAAACATGAAGCTCAGAATATACCAGCGTTGCATGCTGTCTATCTTACGGTATGGCTCCGAAACCTGCACGTCACTTTAGTCTGACTGACCGACTGCAGTGTTTTCACGTGCGGTTTCAGAGATCGACTTTCTGGTGTCTGTCCTTCGTCTTTACGATGAACATCGGAAAACAGGCCACGTCTCCCACCCATAGCAACTCTACCAAAGAAGCGACATCTGGCCCTGTGTTGACACGTGGCAGGGCTAGGTCCTGATACTCAAGTGAACCAGGCTCTTTAAAAACTTAATGGCTATGTAGAATAATACTCCTCCACCTCTCTCGTGGACTCGCACACGTGAGGTCCACGCGATACATGGATAATGCAGATCGTCGCAATGGAAACTGGATTGTCACCGAGAGCAGCACTCAAATGGTCTGTGGCGACTGGCGAAACCCCCCTAGCAGAGCAGGCAAGGACGACGATGAGACGTCCTGTCAGCAAGCCTTTGACATTTCAAGTGGTCTCAAAAGTACACCTGCCCTGGCACAAGCAGCAGTGACATCTCCATGACTAGGTGCCGAACAGCGTGTGGCACCCTAGTCACTTATATTATTGTCCTGCCGGCATCATAATGATGAAGTTTGACCGGCCACTGTACGGTAAAGGATGGAATGCAAAGTTGCTCACTAATGACAGGAACTCCAAAACACTCCCGATTTTGAGGTGGTTGGAATTCATTTCCAAGATAGAGAGACTTTATAAGGTTGCCACAGAGAAGTACACACACCAGTCGGGGCATGTAATTTACCCAAGCCCAACACAATATTTTCTGGCAATCATAAATTATATATGATACACAATACTCATTATGCAGCCACCCGTACATTTGCAGCCGCGTGTCCACAGAGACGAGTCCCATTCAAGTCGCTGGACTTACCGTGCTCCTTCTGCACACCACCACTCCTTTAAGCACTGAGTCCGAGTGAGGAGAGTCCGCTGGCTCCTGAAGACGCCACATTACTGAGGTGTCTTCAGGATGCTAAGCATCTAGGTTTGGCATCCGCTGCCCAAAAAACCCGTCTCAATATTTCTAACTGCTCTCTCTCCACCTTGTTTTCTGTCTGTGATATCCATGGTGCCTGCGCCTCCAAGGCCCCACAGCCTTGCTCCGCTTGGCTCTCAGCTGTGGATGTGTGGTTTCCTACACAGTTGCCCCTTTTCCCAAAACACATAGCGGTTCGTTTTATGTAACTCCACGGCTTCATAGGGTGCACAAATCTCATGCGCTGATCGCATTGCACAGATAAGCCTGCCCCACCTCCTCATTGAGGACAGCAACGCTGATTAGACCCGCACTGCACGAGACATCACCGTCTCCATCATCGTACCTCCTTCCATTCAAAGGGGATCACGGCACCCTCAGTCCCTGTATTGCAATCTCATTGCTTCCCTTGATTACCAATCCACCAAAGAGGAGCCGTAGCTGCTGTTGTGTACGGTTTGGTTATATATTTGTTATGTAAAAAATTGCAACAGAAGTTTATTTAAATACGTAAATTGTCCTAAACCCTAGGCATGCATAACTATTCAATCAGGGAAGCCTTCACACTCACTCTAATGACCCTCACGATGGGACCCGCTTGGCTCATCAACCAATCCACCCTCAAGAGAATGGAGATGCGTGCAAAAACCCAAAGTGACTGGAAAAAATCCGTTCGTAGGTGGGAAAGTCACAAACTCCACTGACAGCACGTGTCAGGTGATCGGACTCAAATACGGTGGTGACAGACCTTCACAAGTATATGTTCACAGCCGATATTAGTTTATCGACGTCATGTTAGGCTGCTACATAACGATCTCACCAAATCTTAAATCTGTGTCGAGTCGATGTAGCCACCCAACTCGGTTGTCACGCATACACACGTTTAATGAACGAGCTCTGACTGTATCAACTCTTGAGTGAGGTCAGTTGCAGAACAATCTTCCCAATCGTATTCAGCAATAAGATAAGATGTGTAAAAAACAGGCTTTACCAATCTTACAACACCAACGAGACGCCTTTTGTAAAAGTGTCAAGTTTGCCACACGCGTTTGTGGCAAAAAATGCAAAGAGTATGCTTCGATAATGTATGCTTTGTCCTTGAAACTGACCCACACCAGACAACAATTTTTCGCCACAAACGTGTGGTTTTTGCAAACTTAATACTTTACAAAAGGTGTCTATTTGGTGGGTAAAGGCTCTTATTTTTGACATGTCCATAGCCCAAAAAGTACCACGTAAAGCGTCATCGGTAAAAATATGATGCCAATGACGTTTGAAACGGGACATCATATCTCAGTGTTAACTTGAATGTGAAGACTATTAAGTCAACTCAGCAATAAGCTGGAACAATAACGGTTATCACATAGATAACTCTTGTTGTACACCTGCCAATGTGATTTGTTTGCTCGTGTCAGGTGGTATCCGGGCTTAACGACACAGATCTGGTCAGATCATTACGTGGCCTAACTCGAAATTAAATCATGAATCGTGCCAAAGACGTGGCCTACCTTTCATAAAATAACAAAGGGACCTGAAAATAATTAGGCGACACAGCGTCACACTAACGAGCTGCGGCGAACGTCAACAGCACGGACTGGTGATGGCAACGTCTTGCCAGGCCCGCTCACGACCTACACCAGAGTGACGGCGGCGGCGATGGCGGCTGCTGCTGCTGCTGCACACCAGAAATATAAATTCCGAATGACATCGCGACTCCCGCGAACCGCACTGCGCCAGGGTGGACTGCACAGCTGAATTGCGCAACTTCAGCCA
>JAZEWT010000023.1:12826171-12855880 GCA_036362905.1 Mordacia mordax | reverse complement strand
GGAGGAAGTGTCTGGGGTGAAGGAAGTTTGGGCATCGCTGCTTAGACTGCTGCCCCCGCGACCCGGCCCAGGATAAGCGGAAGAAGATGGATGGATGGATGTATGCGTGTGAAATGCACACTGAGCAGGCGTACTGCCAATTGTGGCATAGAGACTGGCACACCACTGTGGCCGCTCCTGTTGCTGCATTATTTATGCACAGTCACAGTGAGAGAGTGAAAACTTGAGCCTACACCGGTTCCTTTACAACGTAAACCTAGTTAAGACGGCCATTGGAGAGATAACGCAGTGCAAACAAGGTATTAAACGTTACCATGAACATATACATATACGTAAGATACAAGAAGGTACACTTTGTAAGTAACGATAACCATAAAAAATAAACAAAAACATTACAATAATTGAAATTAACTGATTAACATAACAAAACTGTAAGAGTTGTCTGTGGACGATTACAGCAACATCTATAATGAAGCAACTTCTGGGCTGGAGAACTGAAGTTGTGCAAGGTCAAGAGGTTCAAAGAATTTAATGTAGAGAACAAGATATCTCAAAATTTTGGGGCAAAGCAACGACATTATTTCTCTCTCTAGGGTCAAAGATTGTTTAGCGATGGCTCAAGGAAGTGTAGTTTATGAGCAGATGTTCTTACGATTAATTCAGATTGAAAGACACCGATGACTCAATATAATTTGTAGATCAGTCCAGATAGATGTGTCTCTGCCAGCAAGGGACTGCCGTATATTTTTCATTTAGCTGGTAATAATTCATCCTGCAAGGCTGCGACTCTCAACCAGTGGGTCACGGCTCATTAGTGACCCGCGGACGCTACTTAGTGAAGACCATTCCAACGTGTGCCAAATGAGTCCTTCTACTCTAAGGCATGCCGAGGCTAAAGAGGAGTGATGAATGGCATATTCAGTTAGGTTTGGACAGGATATTGTTAGACGTGACACAATTACAGATTGAAGTGTGTGCCATTGTGGAGGTCAGTTACTGCTGTACCTGCACAGAAGCCGCTTTGTTATGAGAGCAGTGAGAATCTCCATGAAGCGGCTGTGCTCAGGCAGGGAGCTAAACGCCCGTTCATTCTTGTACTTGCAGCTGAAAGTGGAACGACGAACTCTTACCCTCACAATGCAACCCACAACGTTAAACACTCATTATACAACTCACAGCCATCACCATCACAATGACAATTACAACTGCTATCATGTTCACAATGAAACTCGCAGTCATGTTCATTGTGCAAGTCATAACCTTCACCTTCACAATACAATGCACGACCATCACCCTCACAATCAATGACATCAAGAGCAGACTTTGGAAGCAATCATCATCGATAAAATACATGGTAAAGTATTTTGTGGGTTGGATCATACAAAAATATGTCCTAAACGCACCTCCATCCAACATAGGCAATCAATAAGATGAACAAAATCTTTCAATTCCATAACTATTTCAGCAGCACCCCCGTGTGTAGGAGAGCAAACCCACAACATTTACAATAAAGTACGACATTGTGCTAATAATTGCAACCAGCTCCATCAGGCTCCTTGCCAGACGTATGGTCGTTAAAGCCTTCATGTTCAATTTACAAATCAACCACACAATTCTATGACAATGTAGCATTTAGATTCATTGTGCACATTACCCTTAAACCAAATGTATGATTTGCCCATCTTGATGTGAATGTACAATGTGGATACTTCAGTTGTCCATGTGTCACTGAGAGTAGAATTACCTGAAAGCCTCCAACTGCAGAGCCTCGGTTGACTGGAAACGAGTATCTCTCCTCCCCTTTCCCACACGGCAATGAGCTCCCACGCTGCCGAGTGCTGGAAGCTGCACATGCAAGCACATACAAACAATATATATGATTATTCATTACAATCATTGTTAAAACTTATAAAAGCATGCCTGTTTCTCGACTCTTTTTTTTCGACATGATCCTGCCAAGGTTTTGCAATAAGCGGTTACAATAACTATTTTCCAATTAAAGTAATTCGTAAGCGCATTTTCAAATTTGGAAAAATCAGACCATCACGCGGGCACTGCTTTTTTAATGATATGAAGGCATATTTAACTATATATATTATAGTCAATACACTGGCAATATTACCAGGGCGGCCTGCTGAATTCAGACCGTTAACCTCTGCATCAAGCAGATGCCATGTCACCACCCAATGGTCGGAAGACACCTAAGATGTTGATGGCTCATAAATGGCCTTAATGGTTAGACTGGTCTCAATGGAGTGTGGTTCATTGTGCCTTTTGTTCTTTTGTAAGGATACAATGGGCTGTTGTTGAGTTCTGGTAGATTAAGGTCACGTAAGGAGTTGGTTATGATTCAGGGAAGTATATTGCATGTGCAGAGGGAAGAAATGATAAGCACCTGCTGTTTGCTGGCCGGAGTATTCAATAAATCAAGCAGCCGCCCCAGAACATCCACATCCCTTGAAGACAAAAATAATATGTTGTGATATTTGCTCAAAACACTGCCCTTTAAAATATGGTACTTTTGGTTGAGAATAATGACAAAAACATGAAGAGTACTTGAAAGTGGGTCCTTCTTTTCCCTTGTTGTTTCTGCCCTGGTCAGACATGGCGTGGCTGAGTGCTCTGCTTCGCACAGACCATTATTTCTGCAACAAACAAATACTGTATGAGGAAAAGAAGAAAGTTAAATCCCACTCGCGGCACCTACTCGTGTCGACAGCACCGCAAATCTGTTTGAAAGATGTTGGCGCAGCGTAAACGTCAGTGCCGTGTGAAATCAGCTTTTAAAGAGACGCCTCTGTGTACAGTACGAACATTGTCTTTTTAACCCGGACAACGACAAAATGCAAGAGAGCATAGACAGGTGAGCAAGCAGGTGCACAGGTATGTAGACGGACAGATAAACATATGGGCAGAGAGACAGGTAAAGGGCAGGCAAGTATAAAGATACACATCTATTCAAGCGTGTGTACGAGAAAATAGGCAGATAGACAAACAGGTACAGAGACAAACAAGCAGATAGACAGACGGTGTCAATGTCCAAATACAAGTGGACAGGTAAACCAGGCGGTGGATTAACAAGCACGTAAAAGTATGCACGAACGTATTGCGTTACAGAAGCGGACAAGTAGAGAGACAAGCAGAAAGGTAGAGAGGTGAACGGGCCGGTGTAACTGTAGACATGTTTCGCGCTCGACAGCTAAACAGCAGACATGTACAGATGTCACCACGCAGTGCGGGTGCGAACACGCGGAAGCCGCACAAACCGCGCGGTGCCCTGCTGTTGCAGATCTTCAAAACGCGGGAGCTGCACGCAAGGCGTCGGGCGTAACGAGAGTGTAGTAGTAGTAGTAGTGAGTACGAGTTGAATGTAACGAGGAGAGAGAGAGAGAGAGAGCAGTAGTAACTGTAACGAAATTTAAACAACGAACGCCGCGCGGGATTAACTGACAGCGCTCGCCAGCTTTACGCAATCACAGGCACGCTTACTCGACACTTCCGACGCACGCACCAATGGAATCTCGCGTCTCGGTCGCTGGGGCTCTTGTTGATGAGACGCCGCGTATTGATTGGTCACCCGTGACGTCACGCGAGTGGTAACCGTGGAGATTGGACGCTGAGGCCTAGTCCCGCGGTGACTCCTGGACTCACCACTTCATCGGGCTTTGTCCACTGCTAGATGAAGTCGGCCGCCACCTCTCACGATCCTGCGATGCCATAATTGAGTTGCTCGCTGCGTGCACGAGAGCGCCACAATTGCCCGATGCCCTTTACATCAGGGGTTCTCAACCGGGAGGCCGCGAGCGCCACCTCATGGTCCGTGGAGACCAGACCCGAGTGGGCCGTGGAGACCAGACCCGAGTGGGCCGTGGAGACCAGACCCGAGAGGAGCCTTGCCGTGCAGTAATACCCTACATTACAATCGACTCGGTGAGAAGGAACCCACGGCGGCAGTGAGGCTGACACGAAGGCAATGCGCGTCTCGATTCATTCCAGACGGTCCGTATCCACACGAGGCGTGGGAGGCCTCGAAACGCCTTGTGACCAACGTTCTGGAATCGCTGCAAATACCCGCACGAATCGGGCACTCGTGGACAAAAATGTGCGCATCCAGAGAGCAATGTCTCTCGGTATATCACGCTACGTAACTTGTTGCTGCTGGAGAAGTTAATGTTGTATTAATGACGGTTCTTTTAAGTTCTCCCCAGCGCTTAGTTAATAACAATATTTTGCATGTCGATAGCGCCCTTCACCTGAGGGTCAGAAAGCGCTGCACAGAGCTGTGGCGAGAACGGCACATCAACATCAGAATACTAGACACATTGGACGATTTCGGATTCAAACATAGCTCAGACCGATGTGCAATTTCAAATTTTACATAGCCTCTCCCATGTGTCTTCAGCTTGTAACGCATGTTATGCATGGTGTCCAACGTTTCACTCTCTCGCCGGGAGCTTAATCGTGAGCTTAAAATACATTGGAAAGTTATACAGCACAACCGTGAAAATCCAAGCAGTAGCTTAAGTTATTACTTGCTTCTGTATGAGGCCAGTAAACAATAACAATTCTTCACATGCAAAAAAAACCGTCTACACGCTAGGTGGGCTGGCATCCCATCGTGGGTATATCCCTGCCATGCGCCGTGTCTGCCAGGATAGGTTCCGGCTCACCGCGACCCTGACAATGAGATGAGATCTACACGCCATTTGTACAATAATAATAAAAGCTGCTCATTTAAAATGTCTGAGGGGTTTGAAGGGTAAACTAACAATAGCACCCGCGTAAGAACCCCTTCTCCAGGCTAGACGACACGCAGCTCTTCTCCACACGCTCCTGTCGAAAATGCCATGGACAATCAACATCGGAGACTGAGGATATCTTTGGAGATGACCGTCAAGTTCTCTTTCAAACGATAAAACATTTAAAACATGGGGCTCTCCCATCCCACCCACCCCAAACCTCCCCACATCTCCAGTGGGTCTGGTCACTTTGCAGGGACCTGCAGTCATCTTCAGGAGCGGAAGTCAAACTGAGTTCTGGGGGGCGGCCTGTGGGGCGGACGGTAGTTTCGGCTCGTCCAACCCCTGACCCTCGAACTGCAGGATTATCTAGCCGCCACCAGGGCAATCGTCCTGCATTTGCTGAGGTTAGAAAATAGATGTTCATTATTACAGCAGAAAAACTCAGTGAGTTTGCAAGCTCTTTACGAGATTCCTACGACACAACACACGAGTTGCAAAAAAATATAACAAATGTTCCCCTACCCCAGCGAAACACCCTGAGCTCCATAATCTACCCGACGGATTCAACTCACCAGATCTGCAGAGCTATTAACTATGAACATGATTTGCAGATCACCATGCACCAATAACCTTTTGCATTTAAACTGCAATAAAGGCATTAAATGTTATTTTTAAAGCCGTAAAAATGTACATTTTATTTTAGTTGGCTTACATAAAACCTCAAAGGGTGTGCAATGGGCAGTCGAAAATAAGGTTTCATTTAAAAAAATAAAGAGTATATTTAGGTTCCACGGCTCATTTCCTATCGCCATACCGACCACTGGTGGCCCACACAACACAGGGTCTCATTGCGTGATATTTGCTCGCATTGCAGGTTCTGGCGCTGCTCTTTCGGGTGGCAGGGTGGTGCAGTGGTAACATCTACACCCTCACAGAAAAAAATGTCCTGCCCGAGAGAGTTCGATTCCCGCCTCGGATGCCTGTGGAGTTTGTGATTTCTCCCCCTGTTCTGCGTGGGTTTCCTCCAGGTTCCTCCCATAACCTAAGAACACTCAGCAATTGGTGGATAACATCATTATGCATATAAAACAGTGTCTGGCAGCATGAGGTTGACCACCTGACTCTCGCACTCTGCGGGTTCCTCGCGCCTGCGTATCTGTGCCTCATGCATGACCAGTCATTGAAATTGCGCGCGTTATAAATTGTATCATTACTCTTTCCACTCCCACACACGTGAACACAGCCAGTAAACGCAGGGTACCCCAAGAGGGCCCTAGAACATTTAACGGTGCCCATGTGCATTTTGCAGTTAATAATAACTGCATGTACAGAGCGCTTTTCACCCGAGGGTCACAAAGAGCTGCGGAGAGAACGGCATGTCAACAAAATAGGGAGGAAAAAAGTACGCTGTGTTATGTCTTTACACTTATTTAACGTCAGTTGGATATATTTATTTTTATTGTGTGTTTGTATATTTGCTTTCAGTTGAACTGTCCCGATGCCGCTGCCACCACCGCCGACATGCAGTTGCACGTACAAAGGGTGCGACAAGCTCAAACTCATGCTTCAAAATATACAACGTTTATTACAACACAAAATTGGAATTTTGGTATGCTTGAGGTACATTTGATATGTATGCAGTATGCAGCTTTCCAAATTTCTCTGGTTGAATTTCTTTCCTATCAATCTCTCATGTCTTTTTGAAGGAATACATTTGCTTTTTCTGCAGTTGTGTAAAAAAAAACACGTAAATCTTTAGCATATCATTGTTGCACTTCTTTGCCTGTTAATAATTTATTGAAATTGTCACTTTTGTGTAGTGCAATCTTGCGTGCTACTGTTTTCTTCATGATCATGGTTGGGGATTCATCTTTGTACAAGTTGGTGCTGTGAGTTTTTTTTAAAGTACAATCTTGCGTGTTTCTGTTTACTTTTAGGATTACAGTTAGTTTAATTTATACACATATTGTTGCTGTTTATTTACTCTTTGATTTTATGCGTTATTGCATTGGTCAGATCGGACATTTGTGATGTCGCAAGAATCCCACATCCAGAGCTTTCAAGATGTGCGTCTGCTTTCTTCTGTAACAATAAACGTCTATTTGTAAAATTTCTATCTCATTTGGTGGCATTTTCTCGATGAAAACAATGTTCCCAATTTATATATGTTTAAAAACCACAGCAATTACGCTACTAATCCCGCTGGTACATCTAAATCCACATGCATGAGCAGCTCTCCATCCCATAGCACAAACACAGGTGTGAGTGCTGTGGAGAATGTATCATTGATGTGATGAATCAGGCGTGGAGGAGAACCTGGCAAGACCAAGCCTAGGGAGGAGGTCTCCAGATCAAGAAGCAGACCGATATGCTCCTGTTTCCCTACGCAATTGATGAGCGGGTCAGTTCGGCCAGCACTCAGTGCTGCCCAGTGACCACTAGGAGAGAAGGAGAAGGCCCAAGAGTGAGCAGCATCACCCGGGCATAAGTCACGTGTCATGGCTGGGTCCGCCACACCCACACGAAAGTCTGACGACCCTTTAACCGTGACCTTCATCGTGCACACAACAAGGATGGAAAAGGGAACACGGTAGATGCACCAGTCAGAAGGACACATATTGATCCATTTGTGAGGTCATGTTGCAATCTCCTCGTCTCTCTAGACCCTGCACTCTAGAGTTAAAATTTATCAATATCCAAAGCCAAACTTACTAACTAAATTGTCATATAACTTACCGACCCACACTAATTGCTACATGTGCATAGGCTACTGAAGCAATTGCAATTAGTGTAGGGGTAACACGTACTCGTTACTACATATTGATAAGTACAATGTGTGATGTCATAATACAGGTTGTTTGTAAACATGTGTGATATATAAGATTACAACAGGTTTTACCGTATCTGGCGATTATGCGGGTGTTAAGATCCCAAACACCAAAATAGACACATTTTACAATGCGTCCAGTTTGCAAAAGCCACACATACTAGTGGCAAAGTATGCAAACAGGTAGCTTTGATAACCTATGCATTGTCCTTCAACTGACCGACCTTCACCTGGCAGTGGCTTCCTTTTGAGCCTATTTGCCGGTGTCAGTCGTTGCCAAAAGGCAGTCAGCTCAGTTGTAATCTTATATATATGTATTCTGGTAAAAAAGTACCCATAGCGTTAACATGTGTGATGTTTGTACAAATGGAGAGAGGATGCAATTTATACATCATTGTGCTATAAGCCTTTTTCAGGATGTGACTGAATTAAACGTTTAGCCAATATTTAAGGAGTGTTTCACAAATATGATCCACCAACCCTTGTATTTCAGGAGTGTGGCACCAAAATGTATGAACGCAATCAGGCTTATTTTCAGAAATGAACATGCAGGCAGTTATAATTAGTATGACCTTATACCCAGAAAATCGTCGTCGTGCCTCAGAACGTTTTCAATTGAATGTCAGGATGTTTGTGCAAGTCAACCAGTGGCATTTGTAAAGAAAGTAGAGTACCCACAGAAAACCCATTATTTAAAGTAGGCCAATAAGTTTCACATTGATAGATTTAAGATTGTAATACTGTACTAAAATCTCCTGGGCACTGCCGAGCTCAACCCGACACCTGGGGTAAGCTGTGTAAAATTACAAATTCCCCGTAGCTCGTATTTCAATCTGTCCAATCGAGATATTTTCCTTGAGGTGTTTATACAAATGCTCGTTGGAATTCCCATCCAATTGATAACCAGTTTTAACGCCACATTGTTTCTGAAACACAATTCCAAGCGCATTCAAGGATGACTTGGCGTGGCTCTCTCCGGCGTGGTGACCTTTACCTCCCAGTAGTGGCGGCCCGATGAAATGTTCGTGTCGCCCATGACGGCGGCCCAGTCGATGAAGCGAGCCGGGCTGGCTGGCAGCTTGGTGGAGTCGAGGCCGATCACACGGTTCACTACGCCGAGGCCATCGGGAGACACCTCCAGGGCGCAGTGTGCCGTTTCCTCCCGCAGCCGGAAACTCAGCCCTGTGGCCATCATCAGCATCATGATAACACTGTAATTCGAACTTGTCTCGCGCAGTGTTCACTCTTGCCGATAATGACTTAAACGAGACGCGAGGAGGAACCTGAGACAGGAACGCAGTCACTCGCTCAGTCAAAGCCAACAATTGCCTAAGCTCTGCCGGTTCTTGATATATTATGGTTGTATCAGTGAACGAGTGTTACATGTGGGAGGGCACAACGTTTTTGCCCATACTGACCGAAGAGAACCCCATTTTTATTGTCCTGCCTCCGTCCCGCCAGAGAATGTCTCTTCCCGGACGCGCAGCAGCACTTTTGACGGATTTTCCATCATCGGACCGCGCTCGGCGGCCACCCACGGCAGCCACACAGGGGAATCGCACCTCCATCGTGGACCCAGCGCACGGCAGCGTTGTAAACAACATTACAATGTCCCGGAGTCATATCGCTGTCAAACTAACGGAAATGTTGTTCGTAAGTTGTTTCATCATTCATTCATTCTCGCCTTGTTTCCCGTCCGCATCCGGCACACCACGTCCAACAGATAACGTTCGCTGAGACTGGCTGCTTCTTCGCTTGCCGTGCTGTCTACTTGTAACGATCGCGAACACAGCGAGACATCGAACCGTGACTCTGTGGCCACACGTGAGCAACAATCGCCGTGTGTAGCAGCAACAGCAGCAGCAACAGCAGCCACGCATCCCCTACCAGGCAACAGGCGACTTTCACAGCACAGGCCCGGCGTGGCAGGGTCACAACAGCCAGAGTCTATAATAGGGAAAGCGCTCATGCCTGGGCCCAGTGTTCGTGGTCAAAGAGTTCGGGTGAAAGGGGCCCAAGGCCTCTCACATCGTTTCGACGTCGCCGTGAGGATTCGGCAGGCGGAGGCCCCGATCTGCAGAGACCGCAAGCACAAGGACGGCGCCATGGTGAGCCGGGAGACACGGCGGTTCTGGAGACGAAAGCACGGGGAGAGAGGGCCCTCTGGCGCACGCGGCCAGTGTTGCCTTATCATTAAAAGAAAATAATCCCAAATATTGCTCGCTAAAACGGGCAGGTATCGCTATGGATCGTCCAAAAATATAGTTATGCAAGAGAGAGGAGGAAGGCTCGATACGGCTATCCCGAAAGAGCAGCCGTTGAAAGCAATCATCATCCAAAATGGTCAAAACAAGCCACAATGGGATTTGCTAAATGTTAAATGGTCACGGTCAACAGATGCTGAATGCGAAATGTCAGCCAGCCAGTATCAGTACCCTCCTGATGCTGGCTGACTGACAGCCATCAGTACCCACCTTGTAATCCTGTACAAGGTCGCGGGGGGCCAGAGCCTATCCCGGCAGACAAAGAGCGCAAGGCGAGGCTATACCCAGGATGTAACGCCAGTACATCGCAGGGCACTTTTTTTGGGGGGGGGCAATTATCTCAGCAAGCCAATTAACATAGGAGCAGCGTGTCTTTGGATAGTTGGGAGAAAACCAAAGTACGCGGTAAAAACCCAGGCGGACACGGGAAAAACACGAAAACCCCACACAGAGAGAGGCACCCGAGCCGAGAAACGAACTTGGGGGCTTCTTGCTGTGAATCAGCAGTGCTACTCAATGCGAGTCTGACATGCTTTGTGACGCCACGGCCTTGACTCCGGGCTTATGACGGCTCACAGCGGCAATATCACGGCGAGGATCAGCATTCACTCCGCGAGAGATCAGCCAGCGACCACGGATGAGCAGAGACTTCTTGATTTTCGATGCTTTATTAACACCAGCAGCACACGGCCGGAGTAGCGGCACACAACGAACTCCTACACCGTGACGCCGTCTCCTCCTTACAATTCCCCCCGGAGACTCTCTCGCCCCTCCAACCCGTGCTCCTTATAACCCCGCGGCGGCTCGTTGGTCAATCATTAACCTTATGCATCGTCACCACATCACGAGACACCGCATGACGATGGAAAGCTGAGTCACCATATCACGAGACACCGCATGACGAGAAAAGAAAGCTGACGCCCCCTCCCCCCTATTCCTAAACTCTGCAGCGTCACTAGACAGTTAAAAGTAATCTCCCGTTTGCAGTCCTGAGTCAGTGTTGGAAATTCCACATTTTTATGGTAGGGATAAATCTATACATGACAACTGATGCTTATTTATGTACAAAGGGGTACTCATTTTATCGATCCCCGGGGGAGTAGAGTCCAAACTATGATTTGAATTCTCAATCTTTTGATTTCGAGCCACTCCATCTGCCGCTACGCCACTTGATCGTATAAGAGAGAATGGACCGGCTATTAAACAAAGTAAACTCACGCTGTATCCTTCACACACACCCGGAATCGTTCCCAAACGTGTCCCCATCTGGGACAGGGCGGCACAGTGGCGCAGTGAGTAGTGTTGCTGTCTCACAGCAAAAAGAGCGGTTTCGATTCCTGGTTCGGTTACCTTTCTGTGTGGATGCTATGGGTACTTTTTTGCCAGTATACATATATAAGATTACAACAGGTTTTACCGTATCTGGCAATTATGCAGGTATTAAGATCTTGTAATCCTGTACATTATGCAGATGTTAAGATCTTAACACCTGCATAATCGCCAGATACGGTAAAAACCTGTTGCAATCTTTCTGTGTGGAGTTTGCGCGTTCTCCCCATGTCCGTGTAGCTTTTTTGCCGAGTACTCTGGTTTCCATCCACAGTCCAAAGACATGCTACCTACGAGGTTTAATGCTCTGCCTAAATTCCCCTCCCTCTGCCCCCCGGTACCCTGAGATGTTTTAACTTGCTTACGCCTCCAAGATGGACAACTATTAAAAAGAGCTACATAGCTGAACGGTTATTTCCAGCTTTAAAAGCTGATCCATCCCACAACGCTGATAGATTTCTCAGCTGTAACTGTTTTTTTTTTTGCAAAAAGTGCCAGATTAAGTAATAATCTAGTTGCTCATCCAGAAATATATTGACGACAAACTATTATGCATTATTATTTAGCAGACACCCTAATCCAGGGTCCGGCGATGGACTGGCGTCCCGTCGTCGGGTGTATTCCTGCCTTACGCCCTGTGTTTCCGGGATAGGCTCCGGCTCACCGTGACCCTATATAGGATTAAGCGGTTTCAGATAATGAGATGAGAATCCAGGGTGACTTCCATCATTATAGAGGCGCAAGGAAACCACTGACAGGTTGGGGAAGACAACAATGCAGTCAGCCGGCGCCAACACTTGCCAGACACGGCGTTCTATATATATGATGTTGTGGGAGGAAACCGGAGAACCCAGAGGACACCCATGCAGAACAGGGGGGGAACAGAGGGAGAACACACAAACTCCACACAGAAAGGTGGCCTAGGCGGGACTCAAACCGCCTCAGGCAGGACATTCTGTCTCTGAGACGTAGATGTTATCAATGCGCCTCCCTGCTACACGAGTAGGTGCGTTCAGACTGCAAATGTAAAACACAAGACACACATCCTCATACAAACACCACCATCTGGATTCTCGTGTTTAGAGATTTTTTATTAAGCAAAACATTAAAACCAGGATTTTGAGGGAGTAACGTTGACGAAGATCACAAGCAAGTAGGCATTTATCGCTTGCAAGTGAACACATCTAATCACGAGAAGTACACATCACTTACCTAAATGTGTCCTAACACAAGAGCAATTGGTGCTGATTCCTGTGTAAGAAGGTTCTGTGCTAAGCAACAAAGGCAAGTCTCAGGATAAGCAGGTTAACGACTCATGAAATGATTGGAAAATGCCACCCTGAACTCATTCCTCATGCCTGAAGAGGCCACAGACCACTGGGCCCACGAGACCAAACACTGCACATGTTTTGAGACTCATATCTCTACACCATTGGTTACCAACCTGTGACCTGTGCTTCGGGTTGCCATCTCTCCAGGTGTCCAGGTGTCTAGGCTCGACCTAGACATATTTCACCTGGACATTCCGGAAATTTGCATCTTTTTTGGTATCATCTTTTTTAGTATCCACTTAATTTGGTAAGGTTTTGCGGGGGGCAGAATCCATCCAGGCTTAGGGTGAAAGGCAGGACTATACCGATGATAGGACACCAGAACACCGCAGGAAACTGAGGGCAATTCAGTCAGGCCAATCAACCTAAGCACCATGTCTTTGGACTGTGAGAAGAAATCGAAGTACTTCGTGAAAACCCACGTGAAAACGGAGAATGCTTGGGAAATATATTAATCTTTATTTTAATATTACATCGTCATTTATGCAAAAACATCTCACAATGCTGAGGAACCACAGACGAGCCAGTAGGCATCCAGGGGGTGAACTACTGTAACCAACAATTGCCCAAGGTCTGCAGTTTTTTATTAAGAAGTTTATGAGGAAAGTAGTGTTTATTCATGAAGAAGAAAACTGGAGCACCTGAAGAAATCCCACATGTGTGACAGGCCTATCCCATACACAAGGGACAGACAGATTATATCAGTCCGCACTTTGTTGTACCTCATTTCACTGGCGAGCTAAATACATCTGATTGTTGTGGTCTGGCAAAAAAGTGGAAACCCTGTACAGCCGACCATAGAGGGTCCGTAAAAGTCATGAGATGTGGTCTGTTATAGTGAAACAGGTGTAATTATTGTATGGGTTTGCAGAAAGCCTCACACTAAACACACTGAACAGCTTGCTGTACAAACATTGAACGCATTACACCCTGCAGACTAGAGCGAGGAGACGGCCGTGTTGGCAATCGTCTTGAAGCCGCATCCGCGCTTGTCTTTGCGAACCTTCCTAGCGGCTAGTGCTGCACCCAAGCAGAGGGCAGCGGTCAAGACCAGCGTCAACCCGAACAGCGTCCACAATGCCACCTCTGCTTCTCCTGCTGACAGCCTGATCCCGAGGAAGTGCGGAGCTTTGGGAGTCCCTGGAAACTTCGGCGTGGTGGGTGGTGCGACAGTGCCTGTTGTACCAGCGACTGGATTAGCTGTGGAGGCAGCGGTGCTGATGGCGGGCTCAGCTGTGGATACAGCACACAACCCTCTGTGTATAATTGTGACACATCGATGCACAACATCAAAAATTACCAATACTGAAATACGACTGTTTTCTTCAAAAGATTTTATGATTCTTCAAAACAGAGGGTGAGACTTCTTTGGTTATTCCTTGAACCCTGCTTTGCACCTGTTCAAATAATGCACGAGGCCCAGAAATTAGTTAAAATGCAATTGGTCTCTCATTAACCAAAGAAAAAAATCAAAATAACCGCTGTGGAGTATGCAACCAATAAGATAAATAAGCAATTTGACTGCTCGTGTGGGTTTTCATGGAGTAATCTGTTTTCCTGCCACCATCCAAAGACACACTGTTGCCTAGATTAATTAGCCTGCTGAGTAAATTGACCAAAAAAATGTGCCCTGCGATGTACTGGCGTCAAAGCCTGGGTATTCCCCCACCTTACGCCCTCTGTCGGCCGGGATAGGCTCCCCCCCCCCCATAACCCTGTACAGGCTTAAGCGAGAATTGATAATGATAATCTCCATCACTATCTGTCCCTCAACGTAAAAGTATTCAAGTCAATTACACTTCCCATCTGCTGATGAGACACTCTTCTGATGAGAGACTGGGTGTCGAAACTGATTCAGAATTTAGTCGTGCTGTACATTGCGGGACAATTTTAGTCTGCGAGCCAATCAACCTATCCAGGAGCATGCTTTTGGACTGTGGGAGGAAACCGGAGTACCCGGCGAAAACCCACGTGGACACGGGGAGAGCATGCAAACTCCACACAGAAAGGCACCGGAGCCGAGAGACTCGAACCCGGGACCTTCTTGCTGTGAGGCGTCAGCGCTAACCACTGCGCCACCGCGCCGCCCCACCGTGATCATCTAGATCTCAAAGAGAACAACTGCACGTGTCTGTTAAACACATACGACTGTTACCATACAAACTATGTGGACTGAAGTCGTGTGTTTGTAGAGCACCGGGGTGACTTACGCAGGTTTAAGCAGGGGTCCGGTTTGCTGGGTTCGGGGAATCCGTTGCAGCGAATGATGGTAGCAAAGTCTTGCACGGACCGCTTGGGAACACGCGCCAAGGCCGGGTCATCGCGTGCCACTGAGTACAGTCCCCAGCGCCGTGTGAAACCGTCTTCCCACGCGAAGCCGTCCAGCAACGACCACGCGAAGTAGGCGCTCACATTGCGGCCGTCCAGGGTAATGGCTAGGAAGGGGAGACATCCACCGTATATATCAGAATGTCAACATGGCCAAAGGCAATGATGCCACCATACCTCGACGTGTCCTCCTATCCACCAGATTCCACACATATATTGCTGAAGCAAATTCAACACGAAGCCTCCAAGATCTGCCCTAAAGCCTCCTGCTACCTGCCCATATGTCTTCTCTTCCACTTGGTCGCCGAACTTGTGTACATCACGCCAATATCAGTCTCAGCAATCGGCCCTCAGCCATTCTGCACACGCACCTCTCCCCAGCACGTACATTTTACCAAATCATATCTACGTTGTCGTTGCTGACAGCTCTGTGCAGTGCTTTGTGACCCTTAGATGAAAGGCACTCTAGAAGTGTATATATTATTATTATTACAACACTTACCTGCTGTGTTCTTTCTGGACTTAATAATAATACTATTTATAACGCGCACAAATTCCCTGCTCAGCGAAAGCGAGACATAGATACTGAGGCGCGGAGCCACGCTCAGTGTGAGTCGGCCTGACGAAAAAGGTGTTGAGATATTTTTTTTATGTCGAGGTTATGGTAGTCTGATGAAGTTCTCGGGGTAGGCCGTTCCAGGTTCTAGGTGCGGCTATGGAGAAGCGCCGTTCTGAGTTTTTTGTCCTTGAGCTGGGGATGCTGAGCAAGAGCTGAGAGGAACTACGGAGGGAGCGTGAACGTGTTTCAGTGATCGGTAAAAGTAGGTTTTGCAAGGTATTGAGGATGACCTGTGCTGATGATGCGATGACAGAGTTATGCTTTCTTGTACATGATTTTGACTGGATTGGCAACCAGTGTAGAGTACGCAAAGAGTAAGTACCGAGTGACCGTGAGGAATATTGAGGACTACTCTGGCAAGGTTACGTTGAAGGCGAAGAAGTTTGTAAGCTTGTTGCATAGTAAGTCCGTTTAGTATGCATCGCTTACTGTTCTCTGCCGCAAAATTTCAAGCATTCGTCTTGGGCTCCTGCGCTCAAATGCCAGCAGCCTCTTTTCAACATGGCACATGGTGAAATACCTGTTCCTGAGATTATGACGTAAAATTCCCCTTGAGAATGACTTTGTTCAAGCTGCACCGAGCTTTCTGAGATCCATGGTGCCTCGGCGAACAAGGGCGACTATATGTGTGAGGAAAACGGGCTGTGTGTGAGGTACCCTTGAGCAACTGGTTGATGTACTGCGAGTAGTAGAGCGTCCGCGAGGAGTCATTCAGGTCCTCGTCGCTCAGCTGCGGGGCTCCATTCCCTAGCACCTGAATGTCGCGCACGGCGGGGTAACGCTCCGTCGCGTGGCCCAGGGCCTGGCGGAGACCCCGGGGGACGGCGCGCACATCGTGCGAACCTGTACCGCGCCACGTCCAGTCGGGTACGGCCTCCGCATCGCGGTCGCGCAGGTAGCTGGGCTCTGTGACGCGAAGGCGACACGATTCACAGATTTGTATGAGACACGTATCCACACGACGCTTGTCTGCTCGTTTGCACGAGTAGACAATGACTGCGCACTCGCCCGCCCTACCAACGTGACTGATTGTGAGATCAAAACCTTACTGGGGTGGGGGGAGTTGACTCAGCCCATCATCCCTCCGAGATCAATACAATAAGTAGCACTCATCAGTAATTGTGCCCTGCCATAGGAATTTGGATTGGCTCAGATGAGCACAACCTCAAGCCTCACTTGCACAGGGAAATCCTCTGACCTCTCCCCAATGTAAACACTAGGCTGCCGGTCTTAACACTTTTGACAAATGCTGACTTTGAAAGCAATGATTGTGACAAATCCATTTTTTAAATGTATAAAGTAATGTGATTAGCTGTCATGGTAATAGGTCAGCAAACTGGAATCACAATCCAGAGTTTGTAGGTTCTAATCGACCTCTTCAAATAGCACATTGAAGCAGTGGGAACATGTTCCTCAATCCCCCCAGTAGCAAGAATAGGTACAGCAGACACGTCAAACGGCAGGTCGTGTGTTTTAGTGGGGTGTGGTCGAGTCAGCGTGGAAAAGTAGACCAAATAACCCCTAGAGCCCCCTCTAGTGGAGGCCCCACGAGGCAGTGGCGTCAGCAAACAATTACAGCGTTAAGCATTCATGTTTTGTCATTGGTTCTAAAAATGACTAGTAGGAAAATTGGTATAAAAATCGGTATCCGGCCACTTAAACCGGTGGGACAGCTCATGAGCGACGAGGAGAAGGAGTGAATGTTGGACACACCAGGTGGGGTGTTACTGGCTGGCCAGCGTTGGGGCAACACGCGTCGTGTCGTCGTGTGTATGATGGCGAGGAAGTCGCTAGTTCCCTGTAGGAGGGCACTGTCTTCTGCGCTGAGCGGAGGCAGCCGAGTGGGGTCCACTTTAGTCAGCATGGACGGGGGCCAGCGGCCTAAGAAGACGGGGTCCCCAAACCTGTCTCGACAAAAAACAGCCACTCAGATTCCAGGCACAATCCCATCTCACGTCGCCGCAGCCAAGGATTCCACACTCAAATACCGAGGCATCAAGGGTTCGCGATTCAAACCTGGCTGCCCACCCTGGTTAGCATTGTATACTGTCCTCTATAAAAAAGCAAAGCAACATCACTGGATCTCGATAGTGCCTGGGTCAAACCCAGCGAGGTGATGAACAAAAGTATGATCGAGTGAGGCGTGAACGCACCACCCAAGCGTGAAGTCGATGTACCGCTGCGCTGCCTCCATGTCCTCCACCCGACTGGGGTCCAGTGGCTCCACCCAGTCGGCGCTCAGCGCCAGTGCCACACGGCCGCCCTGCTTCACGCGGAAGTTCGAGTCGTATTCATGCCACGCCAGGGCGTGCGCGCGGAGCAGGTTGTGCGCCACGACATACGGTGCCCGGCCCGGATCATCTCGGAGGCCCGGGGCGTGCATGCCGGAACCGTGGCCGAGCCACGCCACGGACAGGGGGTCGCTGATGGTTACCCACGTGCGGACGCGGTCGCCAAACAGTTGAAAGCACAGCGACGCGTACGCCCGGAAATGCTCCGCCACCTGAAAGCATACGGGGGTGGACCTCCGTGAGCGACGGTACCGCGTCCGGAGTCGTACTGGACGAACACGCCCTGCGGTCCATCACTTGACTCCTTCCGTTCAGAAGTGATTGTAAAGTTACCGTCCGAACTGCACAACGAGATGCCGACTCGTGGCGCTCGACTGACAATGGAAACGCGAGGATACACACGTGGCGTACGACATCTGTTGAATGGAAAATTTGTCAGCAAGTTGTGGACAACCGACTGACCAGTGTCGCTGATTTTTTATATCGGTAAATCTCAAATAACCACACAAACGTTATCATGAAGACCGACGGACAGACAGGCACAGGTTGCTGGAACACGTGAATGCGGGATGTAAGTGAGCCACCGGGTCGCCGTGCGTGTTACCGAGTCATTCTGCCAGCCTCCCACGTTCTGCAGCGCCTGTGGCAAGTCCCAGTGGTAGAGCGTCACAGCTGGCTGCACGCCGGCCTTCACGAGAGCGTCCAACACGCGGTTGTAATAGGCCACGCCGGGCTCGTTCAGGCCCCCGGATGCGGTGCCATCGGGCAGCAGGCGAGGCCACGAAAACGAGAAGAGGTAGGCGCTCGCGCCCAGCGCTTGCACCGCCTCTACATCCTGTGCAAACAGGCGGTAGCTGTCGCACGCCACGTGGCCCGTGGCCATCCCTGGCACATTGCCGGGATGCATCGTGAAGTTATCCCAGATGCTCGGGCCTTTTCCATCTGTGTCCCAGCCACCCTCAATCTGTGGGAATGTCAGCACACACACACCACCCATATAGTCTTAACAGGCCTTTGGAGCAAGTGTTGTTAGCGAGCGCCTATAAAGGCCAGCACTGCACATTAGGGAGTGGGTGGCCAGTACCGCGCCCAACTGTCTTTACATCTCTCGTGGTGATGTTTAACTTATTGCACCAGGTACTCATATGGGGCTGAGTTGACCTTATTCACACTTACACATCCCCTCAAGGACTAACTTTCCCCCGTGTAGTCCCTAACAGCCGGGCGATGGCTGGGGCAGCTGGCACTGCGTATCTGCGTAGACCAGCATGTCTCCACCGCGACAACAAGACGCTGTAATGGCATGGGAGCCGGGCAACGGGGTGGGGGGGTCTTGACCTGGTATGCGGCGGTGGCAACGCCCCACTGGAAGCCAGTAGGGAAGCGCCTGTACAGTGTCTCCGGCAGCTCAACCTCCAACGCTGGGAAGCCGTTGTCCTGCGCCAGCCGGCGCAGAGCAGCGACCGAGCGCTTGGGCGTGCGCTCACGCTCAGGGTCCGAAAAGTTAACGTAGTGCAGCCCGAAGCGCTCGGTGAACCCAGCTGTCCACTCGAAGTTGTCCATGAGCGTCCACGCAGTGTAGCCACGCACGCGCACGCCGTCCAGGTGCAGCGCTGAATGGAGACGGGAGCAGGGGGTGATCGCGGGGTGCACGCACGCCACAGCCGGTCCGCACACAGGGCGTGCATCGACCCAGGTACAGCGTCACACAACACCAACATCCCTGCATGACATTCAGTCTGTGCTCTTACTAGGTCACGTCCACTTAAGACTGGAAAAAACTCCTGACCCGAACTCAAAGAAACGCAACAAATATGTCTCTTTCTTCACTTATCGGTCCCTCCACGTAACAGTTTTTAATGATTTCTTAGTGACTGCTCAGTCCTAGAGGTCCTACCTTTGAACACCTCATTAATGTAGGTGTGGTGATAGAAGATCCGCTCGGCGTCATCGAAGCCATCCTCCTCGTGATCGGACCAACCATTCTCTGTGACCCACACCTCGGGGTCCCCGTACTCCCAAGCGATGAAATTCAGCAACCGCCTGCGTGAGACAGCCATCACCACCCGCCGCCTCATCACTGCCACCAACAAAAGCCGCCATTCGCCACTAACTGGCGGTGATGTCACTATGGCCCTTGTGCCAGGCCAGATACACCTCAAGGCCACGTAAAATGTCGAAAGATACCTGACCCAGGCGTTATGGGTTACCTGAGCTGGCTGGCAGTTAAACCATAATCTCAACCACCAACACCACAACTATCACTTTCTTCACCAACATGACTTCACCACGATCACCAAACAAAACCAGAATCGTGGTTTTAAACGTGTTCGATCACGCAACGGTCTGTCACATCCGCGATATTCAGGCACCTGACGGGGTCTCTTTGTCGCTCCACCTATAAAGGCCAGCACGGCACACGATAAGATCACAATACATGAGTCGCAGCGTCTGGCGAATGTTAGAGCCGACTGACTGCATGGCAGCCTTGCCTCCGCCTCTCTGCAGTTTCCTCACTATGCCTCTGCATCCTGTCTCGTCCATGACCACGCGTGGATATTGCGCACGTTACAAAATCTATGATTAAGATTATTCACCTCATGCCCCAGGGCACAGAGCGGTGCCACCCGGCCGCAGCCTGCGGCCAATTGGGATCCATCTCCACGTTCGCCTCCATATCGGCGTCATACCCCTTGCGAAGCGACGTGCGCCGGGCCGGCCACACAAGCCGCGTCGAGTATGAGTTGATGGAGAAGAAGTCGGACGTACCTGCCCCACACGCGCACACACGGACACACGCACAAATGCACACACAACAACAACAACCGCCATTCGCCACTAAGTGGCGGTAACTTCGCCACGGCTCCTGTGCCAGGCCACATGCACCTTGAAGTCACGTGACGTGTCAAAGGCTCGCTGACAGGCGGTCACAGGACAGATGCACCACCTATGCTTCCTACTGTGCCAACTGCTATTTTTGTTCGCCACCCGACACTCCGCTTGCTGTTGTGAACATCGCTCCTCCGCCCTCCGTTGTTGTTGGAGGGCGACTGCCTCCAACTGCCCCGTAGCGTCCTTCACGATCCTCCTCCACAGAGGTCGACCTTGACACCGCTGATACCAGTCTTCAGCGAGTCCACTCAGCTCCAAGTCCTCCTGTGCCACATCAGTCCATCTCTTCTCTAGCCCGTGCCACGCCTGCTTAGCCACCTCTATCCGGCCAAACAGCAACTGCTGGGGCATGTGGTGGCTGGGCATGCGGGCTACATGACCCAGCAACCGCAGCCTCGCCTGCCGGAGTTCACCAAAGAGACTTTGTCCAGATTATTCGATAATTTGTTAGCTCCTCACACAATCCAACCTGGTTAACCCCAGGATGGATCGTAGGAAGGCCAGCCGGAAAGTTTCAAGATGATGCAGATGCTCCACCAGGGGGGTCCACGTTTCGCAAGCATACAGAACACAGGGCATGACTGCAGTTGAGAAGACCCAAAGCTTCTTGTGGAGCGACAGGTAAGGCAGCTTTCACACAGCGTTATGTAGCCAATGAAACGATAATGCTGCCCGACTGATTCGGAGCGAGACCTCCGCTGTGAAAGCGGAACCAGCCATAAGCGCATTGCCTAGGTATGTAAATTTCTCCACTGTCTCCACAACTGCCCCATCACTCATGGAGAGCTGAGGAGGTGGAATATTTGGTGGCACTAAATACCCAGACAGGTGCTTGATTTTGGTGCAGCTGATGGTAAGACCCCACCTCTTTGTGGCATTCTCCAGGTTCAACAGCAAAGCCCCCAACTCCTCCCCAAAATGAGCGGCAATCACCAAATCAGCATAGATAACATGATTGGCCAATAGGGAACCATCCCTTGAACACATCCAGGCATCGATAAACCTCCCATTGTACCTGTATCAGATGAAAATTCCACTAGAACATCCATGGAAAGCCCGTCTAACTACGTGGTCTAAAAATATGTTGAATAATATGAAGCCAGAGGGCATCCCTGTCGCACCCCAAGGTGAACAGGGAATGGCTCTGACTCCCAACCACGTATCTCTACCCGGGCTTGCCCACCCTCATGAAGGTCCTTAATGATGGTGAACAGTGTGTCATGGATCCCGCAAGCTCGAAGAACAATCCACAGGTCTGGCCTATTGATGGTATCGTAGGCCTTGACCAGGTCAATAAAGCAGAGATGCAGGTTCTATTTGAATTCCTTTCATCTTTGCTGCAGCAAGCGGACAGAGAATATGGCGTCTGTGCAAGACCGCCCTGGCCTGAAACCACATTGAGGTTCTGCAAGCCTCTCCTTAGCTTGCCTAGCGAGGCAATGTTGAATGATCCTTCCCAGGACTTTTCCCGGCACACTGAGGAGCGAGATACCCCTATAGTTATTACAATCAGTGCGGTCTCCCTTCTTTAAGAGGAGGACCGCTAGGGCATCCTTCCATTCTTGCGGAACCCTTCCTGTGCTCCAGACGGTTTTAATTCGTCATACAGGGCAGTCTGCAGACAAGCACCACTTTCCCTCAGCATTTGGTCTCAGGCTCTGGATCACCGTATGTACTTCCTCGATAGGTGGCATCTCTGCCAGCCACTCAGAAGGTGTGGCTACTTCTTCCATTATCTGAGATACCACAGCCCCAGCAGGGTCACCCCCATGTTGTGCCACGGTGTTATCTGACCTGGGAAGGTAAGGTCTTGGCGGGGGGGGGCAGCTCCCTCCAAGACCTTACAGAAATGCTCTGTAAATCTGCAAACTTCTTCCTGGGGGTCGGAGATCGGATCACCATTTTCACCTCCTTTTTATTGACTTAAATCCTTTTTATTGACTTAAAGAGTCATTTATGATCATGGACTACCGAGGCAGACTCCATCTCCTCAACAGCTGGCGACCACCACTTATCCTTGCAACGTCACAGAGCTCTTTGAACCTCCGAGCAAAGGCTGCGGCAAACCTCCTCGTTTTCGGGTGTAAAATGTTGTAGGCGGTGGGAGTGAACCTTGAGCCTGCCGTTTTTTTCTCGGCTAGCTTGATCACCTCCTCCGTCAGCAGGATATCTGGGGAGGTCTATACCATGTATCCAGTGCAGCCATTCCAGCTGCATGAGCCACAGCTCTCAACCTTACCAATTTCACCTCGGCATTAGGAGTGAGGGACCATGTCAGCGCCAGCTGCAAAAGATGATGAAATTCTCTTTTACAGCTTTCATCAACTATCCGAGACCAGGCCACTGTAGGTTTGAATGGGGTCCTCGGTGGACAGATATTAGAGATGACAAGCCGATGGTCAGAGGTCATATCAGCTCCTCTGTAGGCCCTGGTGTCAAGGGCAAACACACACGCACACATGCACACACGCACACATGCACACACGGACACACGAACACATATACACATGGACATACACATATGCACAAACAGACACGTGTACACGCGCACACGGACACTTGCACTCATACACACACGCGCACACGGACACGTGCACACGCGCACACATGCACACATGGAAACACGCACACAAGCAGACAAACACGCATGCAGACACGCAGACACACATACACGCACACACGCAGACACACATACACGCACACATGCACATACGAACACACATACACACTCAGACATGTCCAGACATGCGGCATGTGCCAGCGCTCACACGTAGCTGAGGCTCGCTGCACGTTCCCCTGGCTGCTTTCTCAAGGAAACATTCCGCACAAGGTTTCCACCCGTCCCTGTTTGACGAGCACATTCGTCTCTCCGTGCAAACATAAAACTATATATTTTACATCCCATCGGCCTTTCCAAAGAGGATTCTTTTCAAACCAGCCGAGTCGTTGAGTCGTCCAACGGAACGACTCGACGACGCGATGACGTCGTCCGGAGGGACGCGGGGGACGGGGCGGACGGCGCGGCGCATCAACGCATATCACCTTGCACGTAGGCCCGCTCCTCCGGCGTGAAGCTGGGTAGGCGCGACGGCTCGGGGTGGTCGCGGTCGGCGATGAGGTCGACCATGACGCGGGGATAGCCACCGCCGCGCCCGTAGATCGGGTGCGCAAACCAACCGAGGCTGAACTGCACATAGCGCTCGGCGGCATCGACGTGCGTGAGGTTGGAGGGGTTGCGCGGCTCGCCCCAGTGCGTGTTCAACACGATGGACACGCGGCCTCCCTGCGCCGCGCGGTATCCATCGTCATAGGCGTGCCACGCGGCTGCGTGTGCCCGCAGCACGTTGTGCGTCACCTTGTAGGGGTTCCTCATGGGCTCGTACACGCCGGGCGCAGTCACCCCTGCGGGCACGGCCACACGCTCCATCACAACGCGCTCGCTCCCTGCCCTGGGTCACGACCACGTCATCTGTTCCTGCTTTCACACTCTCGTGAAGAACTTGACACCTGTCTGCAGTTCCTCGAGCGGCGATGTCTGGTGGTACGATTAGAGTGCATCGCTGCCTCGTGCAGCAGAACTCAACACCGCTGTCAATCACAGGGGAGGACGGCCGCCCCACTAAGTGCCCTGTCTGCAAACACACGACTGCATGTCCCCTATTACTCCACGCAGCAGATGTTGATCCACTGCATCATTGCCTCTGATATTTGCTCACTCGCACAGTTTAACTGTCCCTGGAGAAAAAGCCCGACCAGGCCCGATTCTCACTCAGACTCAGAGTTGCTTCAAAGTGGAACGATCTCGCAGACACTCACACACGCCGCCGCTCTCGTCTCGTCACAATTCTCATCCAAATCTCCTTCGCACATCCGCAGCCATTACAGCTGCAGCAGTGCGCTCCGTGTAAACTGGCGTTGTTAGACGTTAACCTCTTCACGTGTTATGTGCGTATGTGACTGGGCACGATGTTCACTGCATAATTGTGTAAGTTATAGATGTAAAATTGGCGTGTGTACGCATCGTTACGTGTGTTTGCTCCGTGTATGTGAATTGACACTGAGACCCTAGCGATCGAGATGATTACTGGTGTACTGGTGTCTCTCCACTGGCTATCGGTTAAGTATAGGATCGAATTCAAAATCCTCCTTCTAACCTACAACACAACTTCGATCCTCCAATTCGGGGTGGCTGCTGCATGTTCCCATATCGCACCTATGTTTAATGGGTGACAGAGCCTTTTCGCGCACTGCTCCTAAACTCTGGAACTCCTTTCCGTTGAAAATTCGATCAGCTGAGTCGCTGGGCATCTTCAAATCTCGTCTCAAGACTCACTTGTTCTGTAAGGCTTTTAAGTCCTCTGACTAGGACTGTTGATGCGGCCCACTGTTGTTATGCTGGGATGATCGCTCGCTGCTGACCTGCGCCTGCTCAAGAACACTTGTTTCTTCCTTCGTTTGTTGAACAATTATTTTTATCGCTTATTTTATGTCCTCTAAATTATAGCCATTTTTGACCTTCAGTTGAACTGCTGTGATATTGTTGTTGTTGCTGACATGCTGTTCTCTCCACAGCTCTGTGCAGCGCTTTGTGAGCCTCGGGTGAAAAGCGATCTATAAGTGTATTTGTTATTTCATCTCGAGGAAGATTCCCGTGGGCAAATAAAACAAAACGCACGCCGGGCTGACTACACGAGCAATGCCCCGACGGTAAGCGGTGGAGACGCGCACTGCACATTGCACAGCCAGGCCGCGTTGAGCGAGAAGGTGAGCGAGTGGGGAAATTAGTGTGTGTAGGTGAGTGAGTGCGTGGGTGGGTGAGTGAGTGATTGTGTAGGTGAGCGAGTGGGGAAATTAGCGTGTGTAGGTGAGTGAGTGCGTGGGTGGGTGGGTGAGTGAGTGATTGCGTAGGTGAGCGAGTGCGTAGGTGAGTGAGTGCGTAGGTGAGTGCGTAGGTGAGTGAGTGCGTATGTGAGTGAGTGCGTGGGTGGGTGAGTGAGTGAGTGCGTAGGTGAGTGAGTAGCTAGGTGAGTGAGGGGGTAGATGAGTGAGGGGTGGATAGGCGAGGGAGTGGGCAGGTGAGAGGGGAAGTGAGTGAGGAGTGTGTAGGCGAGGAGTGGATAAGTGAGTGAAGAGTGGGTAGGTGAGTGAGGAGTGGGTAGGTGAGTGAGGAGTGGGTAGGTGAGTGAGGAGTAGGTAGGTGAGTGAAGAGTGGGTAGGTGAGTGAGGAGTGGGTAGGTGAGTGAGGAGTGGGTAGGTGAGTGAGGAGTGGGTAGGTGAGTGAGGAGTGGATAGGTGAGGAGTGGGTAGGTGAGGAGTTGGTAGGTGAGTGGGTAGGTGAGTGACGAATGGGTAGGTAATAAGTGGGTAGGTGCGCGAGGCGTGGGTAGGTGATGAGTGGGTCGGTGAGTGAGGAGTGGGTAGGTGAGTGAGGAGTGAGTAGGTGCAGAGTGGGTAGATTGTCCAAAAGATGGACAACTGCTTGAAGGCAATGAGGCAATCAACGCCCGATGGAGGGAGCACTTCCAAGAACTTCTAAATCGTGACGCCGCTGCTGATCTAGCAGCCATAAACCAAATTCCCCAGCGACCCACAAGAGAGGACATGGAGGAAGCTCTCAGTATAACTGAGGTGCAGAATGCCATCAGGAGCCTGAGAAACAACAAGGCCAGATGGGATTCCGGTAGAAATCCTGAAGCAAGGTGGTCCAGAGCTCCTGCAATAAATCCATGCCTTGCTCCTGAAGGTCTGGCAAAAGGAGGAACTCCCCTCAGAGCTCAGGGACACTTTGATTGTTACCATCTTCAAAAAAGGAGACAAGGCAGTCTGTGGGAACTACAGAGGAATCTGCCATCTATCAACCACAGGCTAAGTGCTGACTTGCATCCTCGCCAACCGTCTCCTACCCCTATCTGAGGAAATACTCCCAGAATCACAGTGTGGCTTTCGCCCATCCAGAGGAACAACAGACCTGATTTACACAGCATGCCAACTACAAGAGAAATGCCTTGAATAAAACAACCCCTATACATGGCTTTCATAGACTTGACAAAAGCCTTTGACACTGTCGACCGTCTCGCTGTCTGGCAGATACTGGCGCGATATGGCTGCCCATCCAAATACATCAGGATACTGACGTTGCTGCATGACGATATGTCTGCCTCAGTGCTCAAAACAGTGGCTCCGAGTCGGAGCCTTTCACAGTCGAGACAGGGGTCAAACAGGGCTGCATCATCGCACCCACTCCATTTGCCGTATTTATTGCTGCCATCCTACACCTCATTGGACAAAACATGCCGCAGGCAATACAAATCCTGTACAGAATGGATGGCAGGCTGTTTAACCTCAATTGGTTCAAGGCCAAAAGCAAAGTCTCCACGACATCCATCGTAGAGCTCCAATATGCTGATGATAATGCAATCGCAACTCACTCTGAAGAAGATCTCCAGTGTATCCTGGATGCCTACATTAAGGCGTATAAGCTGCTTGGCCTCGCCATAAACATCAAGAAGAAGACACAAATACTCTACCAATCATTACCTAATAAGTCCTCAACATCGCCCACAATACGAGTTGATAATCACACACTCGAAAATGTGGATCATTTTCCCTACCTCGGCAGCCACCTCTCCTCCAGAGCCAATATCTGCCAGGAAATCCAACACCGCCTCAGCTGTGCCAGTGGAGCCTACTCTAGACTGAGGAGAAGAGTGTTCGAGAACCATAACTTACAAGTCCGAACAAAACTGCTCATCCACACAGCGGTTGTACTTCCCACACTGCTATATGGAGCCGAAACCTGGGCCACCTGCAGTCGACATTTGAAGGCTCTGGAGCAGCACCACCAACGTTCCCTGCGTGAAATTCTGAGGCTCAATTGGGAGGACAGGCGGACACATTTCAGTAATCTAGAGGAGGCCGACATTAACAACATCACCACCACTGTAATTCACTACCAACTCTGATGGACGGGTCATGTCATCCGAATGCCCAACACACTCAACCATAACACCTGGAGGAAAACCATACAAGAGGGAGCTACACTCCACGAAAGGGATCTCCACCGTGCTGCAGGAGACAAGAGGCAGTTGCGAAAGGAGAGACTCAACATCAGGAAGAGTGAAGAACAACTACCTACTTCAACATCCTCGTATCCATGCCCACACTGCACCAAAATATGTGGATCTCGAATCGGTCTCTACAGCCACCTGAAGACCCACATAGAAGGCCCCATGGAGGACAATCATACTCGACCCGAGTGATCGCCGATGATGATGATGAGGTGAGGAGTGGGTAGGTGAGTGAGGAGTTGGTAGGTGAGTGAAGAGTGGATAGGTGAGTGAGGAGTGGGTAGGTGAGTGAGGAGTGGATAGGTGAGCGAGTCAGCAGTGGGAACCCACCAAGCCCATTGGATAGCCACGCTGTGTTGTACGGCTCATTGAACGTGAACCAGAACTTCACGCGGTCGCCAAACGTCATGAAGCAGAATTCAGCATAGGCCACGTACGCGGGGATCGTGCTCTCGTTGACCCACCCGCCGGTGTCCTGCAGGGCCTGCACAAGCATGCAATCCAGCGCCACTGTGAACACGGCGGGCAAGGTGCGTGCGCAAGAGTGAGTCAGTGGGTGAGTGATTGTGTAGGTGAGTGGGAAGGTGAGTGAGTGACTACATGAGTAAATGAGTGGGAAGGTCATTGCGTGGTTTGATGAATTAGTGCACAGGTAAATGGGTAGGTGAGTTGCTGGGGTAGATGATTGAGTGAATCGGTGAATAGGTGAGTGAGTGTGTGGGTTTATGAGTGGCTGAGTGACCAAGTGGTCACCTGTGGCAGGTCCCAGTGGAAGAGCGTCACCATGGGCTGGATCCCGGAGGATGTAAGGTTGTTGATGAGGTCGTTATAGTAACGGACGCCTGCCTCGTTAGGCCCGGACAAGCCAGGGTCGCCCTTGGGGAAGATGCGCGACCATGAGATGGAGAAGCGGTAGTGGGAGAGGCCGATGCCCTTGAGTATCTCCATATCCTGTGGGTGGCACAAACGTGGTGCTGTCGGTACCACTAGCAGCCTGGACACCACTTGTGACTTACCGACTCTTAACACAACTTTTGTCGTTTTCCCGTGAAATGTCAGCAAGATTGACATCGTGCCACGAGGTGAGGAACCCATATAGAACTTGTACAGCATCTGTGCCCTTGCTTCTTGATTTAGAACATCACAGAGCTATCGACGAGATCCCTAAAAGTGAGATGATGGCAGCACATTTTCCATCTGAGAATGAGCCAGAATTTAATAGCGAAAACGAGATGGTAATTCTCAGAAATTTGAAAAGCACAAAAACAAATTACATGTGCCCAGGATTTTTTAGTGAACGGTCCCAGGCCATCACCTTCCTGCTCTTCAGAACCCTGTTTAATCAAAGGAGGGCACCTGGATGCCAGCACCTCAACGGTACCAGCGCCCCAACCTGTGGACCACCTCCTACCACCTGGCTCTCCAACTGAGTGAATCACCCCAACTCTAACTCGAACTCGTCACTCACTGCTCGTGGGCACTATTCCCTAACCATAGCACCCAGTGCCAGTGCTCTCGTCGGCCATCTTCTTTAGCTCCCCACCGTGACATGCGCGTCCTCCAGTCTGCATCACCAGCTGCTGGGTAACGGCCTCCCCCGTGATAATATCCCGCCGTTGTCGTCGTCTTATTAAACCCACTGATATCGTCACAACGTGGCACCCGTCCACATATGAGATGAAGGCACACTAGCGGCCAGCCCCACCACTCCCACGATTCCAGGATCTTGGCAACAACTACAGCATTAATAAACACTCGGCAATGATGGAGATGGCCAAACATCCCAAGATAGGACCACAGAGCTTGAACATCTGTTGATGGTGCTGGATGTGGCTGCCTCACCGCTCGTCTCTGTACAGAAACCACGTGGCACGTCACGAATCCTGCGGCAGCGTTTTGAGATGCGATTGGTGCGAGTGATGGCACAATATGCAAGGAAGGAACACCTCATTAGCATTTAATAACTGCGGCTGTTACGTTGTGGACTTACGGGAAAAGGAAAAAGGGGGGGGGGGGGGG
>JAZEWT010000023.1:12793541-12808824 GCA_036362905.1 Mordacia mordax | reverse complement strand
CGCACCGCGTCGCTCAGAGCGTCGCGCCGAGCCCCGGGGCGCCGCGCCATGCGGGGGATTCCCCTCTCACCGCCACCTACTCACGGGCTCGCCGGACGCGAGGCCGCCACGCTCTTGGAGCTCCTCTCTCTCTCTCTCTCCTCCCCGCTCTCTTCTAACCCTCTCCTCGTCTCTCCCTCGACCTCCACTCGCCGTCGCCTCCTCCTCCTCTCCCTTCTCACTCCCAGCTCAGGGGAACGCGAGGAACGTCTTGGCCCCGTGACGTCATTTAGCTACAAAATGACGTCACCTACCAGGACGTCACACCTTGGTGAAATCGAGAGATGTGGCATCTTCATGGAGCCATCGAACGACATTCGACGCCGCTCGACTCCACTTTGGAATTCCCTCCGAGCATCGTCTCGACCGCATTCCCCATCTCGTACAACATCCTCGCTCAAGCTCAGAATCTCAGTGACGTCACACCATAGCCATAATCTCGTGACGTCACGCATATACATTCCTGCCCGGCGATGGGTGACGTCATAGCAGCCCGTCCTGAGCTCCACCATCTCCTAGGACAACCTAGTTCAGTGACATCCTCTTGATCAGATTTCCCACGGGGTCCTCGACAGGAGCGGTTGGAAACAGAGTCCTGGTTTTGGGAGGTCGTCTCAGCCCACTATCCCTCCAGCGTGAATAAAAGAAGTGCCACTTTGTGAGGAAGTCACTGGTGGTTGAGTTCTCGATAAATATGCCTCGCCACAGGAATGTGGAATCTTCACTCATGGGAGATCACTCACTTGAATAGAAAATCGTTTTAGAAATCACACACCACAGAGTTCTCGAGGATCATTTTATTAATTCAAAATACAGATCCATAATGAAATACCTGTGCGTGAACAGCACTTCTACCCTCACTGGTGTGAACCGTGTGCTGTAGTGAGTTGCAGTGTGCTGTAGTGAGTTGCAGTGTGCTGCAGTGTGCTGCAGTGTGCTGCAGTGTGCTGCAGTGTGCTGTAGTGTGCTGCAGTGTGCTGTAGTGTGGTCGTGTGTGTGGTGTCTGGGCACCAGGGCCTGCTTTCTATAGCTCGGAGAATAGACCCAGGGATCGCGAAGGCCCAATGGTGGCGGCGGCCACACCAGAGTGCAACGGATCCTCACACCTCGCAAAATAGAAGGGAATGTATGACACGTGCCCATTCGACCAGCCCTGCTCGCAGGCACACAGTGCAGGGAAACGTGGGGAGACACACGCACAAATATACCAACAGTACAGGGAGACGCAGAGTGCAAAAAGTAAGAACATGCAGACACACATCCATACCAGTAACTGGTTAAGCAATGCAAGGTTATCAACAAAATTGAATTGAGCAAATGGCTGCCTATATAAAAAAAAAACACTCCAACACGTGCATCAGTAACACTGTATGTAATAATAATAGATGCACTTCTAGAGCGCTTTTCACCCGAGGGTCACAAAACGTTGCACACAGCTGTGGAGAGAATGGCACATCAGCAACAACGACAAAAGAACATCTCATCTCTCATTGTCTGAAACCGCTTAGTCCTATACAGGGTCACGGTGAAGCCGGAGCCTATCCCGGCAGACACAGGGCGCAAGGCAAGGATATACCGACGATGGGACGCCAGTCCATCGCCGAAAAGAACATCAAATCCGCAACAATAACGTTTGTTTTTTAATTACAAATCTGAGCTGTAGAGAGAACAGCATGTCAACAACATCAGAACAGTTCAACTGAAAGTCAAATATAGACTACAATTTACAAAAGGACATAAAATAAGCGTTAAAAAAATGTGCAACAAACAAGGAAGGAATGTTACCGAGCAAGCGCAGGTCGGCAGCAAGCCATCATCCCAGCATGACAACAGTGAGCCACATCAACAGTCCTAGCTAAAAGATTTGAAAGCCTTACAGAACAAGTGAGTTTTGAGACAAGATTTGGAGATGCCCAGGGACTCAGCTGACCGCATCTCACTGCTTAAACGAACGTTTAAAAAAGTAAGCATATAATATCTTTCATTGAAAAAAAAAAGATAAAAAAATCAAGAGCCGGGTGCTCAAATCGGCTGGGTTGGCGAGTACGGCACCGAAGACATCGTGTAGCATCACAAGAGAGAAGGGCATACGGTGGCATGCTCATCCTGAGCAAGGCCCAGCCAGTGCTTCTCACCACAGACAGCAGTGCTCCCTGGCTGAAACAGGGATGGAAGGCCATGAGCTGGGGAGTGGCGCCCTCCTCTCCCTGAACAAAGCCACTAGGAGCAGAAAATACAGAGTGCCCACAGGGAGGGTGATGACACACGGCACTATCAGAGTTGTAATAGGCAAGAGTCAATGCATTTATAACAGCTTCACACAGCATGTGTAACCCACAGCACCCCCTGCTTAAAACCATCACCTATCAGCAGTGCACAACCAAAAACCGACATGAGATGTATGTCCCATGGCACTGTTACACTTTTGCACTTCTGCCTAATCAATTTATTACAATTGTATTACCTTGCGATGAACAAAGTTATTGTTGTTGATATGCCATTAATATGTTGTTGCTGACATGCCGTTCTCTACACAGTTCTGTGCATCGCTTTGTGACCCTCGGGGGAAAAGCGCTCCTGAAGTGCGATTATTAAATTATTGGTAATTTATGTCCTGTGCAATATTGTGTTACTGTTTAAGAATAATAATAATTGCATTTATACTTTATTATTAGAGTTAGGGGTTCGTCTTTGTAAAGTTTGATGCTGTTACCTTGTGAATTTATACACTGTTAGCATTGGTTATAAAGAATGTTTATTACAATGCAAGAATCCCACATCCACAGCTTGCAACCTCACTAGGTATTTTCTACCTTAGTAATAATGACAAACATCTATGTTTTACTAGGGCTTCAATGTCAGCTGGGTCAATGTGGAGGAGAGACCAAAACAATATTTATGCACCCAGTACAGCACGCCCAGTATACCTCCCGCTCTCTATGACCATGGCTACTAGTCACGTACCGGCTCGAGTTACCTAGCCACCCGAAAATACTGAGAAATTATCCCTGGTCATTGGTATAGTAATCATCGTTAGCCACTCACCATGGTAACAGCTCAAACACAGGGTGCAGCCGAGTCTTGAACACAGCCAGACAAGAGTGGACACCTAGTGGACATATGCAAACACAAAGGTCTCTCAAATAACCTTTAACAGACTATTGGGGCAAGTGCTGTTAGTGAGCACCTTTGATAGGGGATGGGGTATGGCCATCATAACGCCCGGCTGCTCTCTTCCGAGTGGTGATATTCACACATCACACCAAGTACTTATTTGAAGTTGAGTAGACCGAGGAGAGGACCAGAACCGGGTCTGAAAATCGTGACTGATGCTGGCCCGTGAACGGGAACCAAAATATGAATTCGGAGTTCATAATGCAACGTGCTACCTACTACACCACCACTGCCCATCATGCAGGCACGTATATTTCTACACATTCTTAGCTTCTCAGCACGACTTTTGTGAACTTGTATTCATACAAGACACTTTACACCTTATCAATACGGCAGCTCCTAAATAAACACACACATTTGGTTCCTGAAATCACAAGTTCACGGCCACCCCTTTACTCAACAGAGTGGGAGCAAGACATTAATTTTTTGCGTAATAGTCTGCTGCATTAGCAAGAAGAATTTGGCTTCAAATGTAATAAGTGTGTATTGTCACTGCAACATGAGGCTGACATTCTCCACACACATTTGAAATTAATGTCTCCGACACGATATCCAGGGGGGATACGTGCCTAGTGAGGAAACATGTGGACTCAGAAAGAGTGAGGCAAAGATACACGAACGCGTAGGTTGTATAATGCATTGTATCCATCATACACAGACACGAGCGAATGTTTTACCGATGATCAGGACTGCCAGCCTTTCTCCACATGGGTCCCACACCATAGACTGCACCTCCCCACCAAGCCTGCTTACAATGTACACACAAGTACATATGCATGCACACATGAACATAAAGCCGATGTGAACACAATCTCACACAATCCAAGAGCCACTGCAAGTCACGGTAAGTACCAAGGACCAAAGGTGTACTTTAGTGACCAACTGTGAGCACAGGGAGGACTCCCATTGGGTTGTATGGTGAGCGTTTACCAGCACAGGTGACAAGAGTGGCAACTAACTCTTAACTCAGATTGACATTTACTTCCCCTTTGTTGCTGGCGACACAGACCAGCAGAGTGCAATACAATCGTTAGATGTAGGTACTTGATGCGTACGTGATGGAGGTCTCATCAGCCATCTGCATGTCGATGGAGGAGAGGTCCACGCACACGCACGCTGCTCGGGCACCTCCCACCGTACTTTGGAGGCAATCTGCAAACACATGAGCCATATTCGGCAAACAAGGCACAGCCAGGCGAGGTGAGACACATCCTCTACTCAATTCAATCCTCCGGTTCAGTGCAGAGCAACCTGGAACAATGCCAGTGTCCCTCGTGATAATTTCAGTCTGCAGATCTCTGCGAAGCTATGGGTTTCTCTGAAGTATGTCTCGACATAAATATATCTCTGGATCGAGGTAGAGTCTATATTGTAAATCACAGTCCATAACGTAACATGACTTATAAGATCATTCACCAGTAGCATTTCAGAAGCCATCGACTGGCTCACTCACACCACATAGAAACACTGCTCGTCAACTCCTAGCCATGGCAGCTAGGTTACACTCACAAATAAGACTATCTTGGTCTCAACCAATAACAAAAGTCCTACAGCCAACACACACAAACCTGTTGTGGCAGAAAAGGCGAGGCCGTAAATCAGCGGCTGGCCCTGCACAGCGAAGAGGAGGTGAGTACCCCCTGGGCTCCAACAGGCCGCCTGCACACAGAGTAGGCGAGTGGCACGGTCTCCTGCGTACACCATTTCTCAAGAGCAGCAAGGCAGAGTTTTACAAGTGGCCGATGATGGTAATAAAAAGTGACAGCACATCACTTCGGCGATGAAATGTGTCCGAGAGCATGTCCACCATGGCGATGCGCTAACAAACGAGGATTTTAAAGAAAAAGATGTAGCATGGATCACGATCCAGGGCACCCTCTCGCTCCACAATCACGGCCATCAAACTGAGCACCAAGACCCCAGTCTTACTTTTTGAAAAACTTCATAGAGTGCCCAAAAGGATGTCGACCGAAGCAAATTAATAGATCTGCTCATGTGCAGGTGCCAGTTGGATGTCAACGCCTCAGAATGAACATATAAGTTGATTGTGATCTCAGGCACCTTGCCATATAGAGTTTATGCATTCCTCCTCTATTCTGCAAAGGTTTTCTCCAGGTTCTCCGATTTATTCGGACAGCCAAAAACATACAATACTAGCATCGACCAAAAATACAAACGCAAGTCAATAGACAATCGATATTGCAATGATGTATAGATGACACACCTGGCAACGCCCGGCCATTGTGGGCCACTTCTCACACGTCCATGTGCGTGTCTCAAAAACCCTGCAAGAGCAGAGCAGCCCCATCGGGGGGGGGGGGGGCGAGGGGGGATAAATAAATCATGATTGCTTCGAAAAGCTGCTCTCTCGTTAACACCACAAGCCTTCTTTAATAATAATAATTGCACTTCTAGAGTGCTTTTCACCCGAGGGTAACAAAGCGCTGCACAGAGCTGCGGAGAGAACGGCATGCCAGCAACGACATAACAGGAAATCAGCAACAAAGTTAATATTACCAGTGTTGTACCGATGCGAGATTTCACGGCTTGATGCACGATTGCTTCCAAGAGCTGTTCCTTCACGACTTTTCACCTCCCATGATGGAGGCATCCTCAGGCGTCCTGTGACTGAGTGCTAAGTGTGACTGTGCTGGGTCAGATATCTCATCAAGCCTCCACTCCTTGCAGTCTCCTCCCCACCCCCTTTCCATTGTCCTGTGTATATTTAAAGCCAATTTAACCCAATCCGACCCCACCCCCGATCCACAATTAACCCGAATTAACATTTCACGAATGCCTGCCCAAACGTTCACAAGTGTTTGGCAAGTGCCCCTACTTGGCCCAGGTGTCTGTGGCACAGCGTTATGCCAATATCGTCGAGCTGATGTCTTCACCATGGCGACAGGTTAACAGGGGACAGTGCCACCAGGCGATTGCTGTTTAATTTGTGTGTGTACGTTTATTTCAAACCGAGCACCATTTAGCTAAGGTTCAACAAATTTCAGAGGGCGCAAAAATGCACCGCAAGTGCATATATGTATGTATGAAATCATTTATCTTTGCATACAGATTTTTTAAAATTCACGATACGTACACAGTATGCCATCACATACACACAAGCAGTCACCCACACATTTGAAGAGGGGGGGCAAGTCCCCATTTTGCTCCTTGCCTGGACACATGCCTTTAAGTTTAAGCAGGGACACTGTGACTTCACACAGATGACAATGCTACCAGCTGTGCGCCAGGCCAGATAATGAAACCCGTCATGTGCTGCGTCGGCAGTCAGGTAGCACTGTGGCGTGGTGAGTTGCGCTGCAGCCTTACAGAAAGAAGATCCTGTGTTTGATTCCCAGCTTGGGAACCTTAATGTGTAGCGTTTGCATGTTTTTCCTATATTCGCACTCCGGTTTCTTCCCATAGTCCAAAGACTTTCTGTCTAAGGTAACTGTCCTAATTTTCCCCCAGTGCCCTGAGATGTCATAACTTGCTTACCCCTCCCTGTTGGACAGCTATACAGCTGAACGGTTCCTTCCAGCTTAAATAAAAACTTAATAGTGACACGGTGGCTAGCAGACTGTTCGACGAACCGAGCAAGCCCAATTCTATTCCCGTTGATGGCGAATAACAGTGGAGAAAATTTGAACCAGTCTTGGGCGTTTCCTCGGTTGGCTCAGACTTAAATAAATACCTGGTGTGGTGTGTTTACATCAACACTGGGGATACGAAGGCAGTCGGTGGTGGTGTTGATGAATTACCCTCTCATCTACAATGTTGGCCTTCATAGATAACATTTGCATTTCTAGAGCGCTTTTCACCCGAGGGTCACAGAGTGCTGCACAGAGCCGTGGAAAAAACGGAAAGTCAACAACAAAATGGAGAACTACTTGCCCTTAGCGTGCAGGTCAGAACTCACTTGTTTCAAAATGATAAATATGCCACTGCTACACACTATTACTGCCGAGTGCGGCAATCAGATCCTCTTCGCATGAAAGCGTGATTGCCTGACTAATAAGAGATAGATCTCATCTCATCTCATTGTCTGAAACCGCTTAGTCCTATACAGGGTCACGGTGAAGCCGGAGCCTATCCCGGCAGACACAGGGCGCAAGGCAAGGACATACCGACGATGGGACGCCAGTCCATCGCCGGATAAGAGATAGATTCTACTCGATATCAACACTTTCCCCTGCAATCCGTTTAAAGGCTACACAAGGCTCTCAATTGTGGTCAGATGTCCACCTGAAGATAGGGGAGGGCGTGGCAGCCAGGACACGGCCACCACTGGCAGCCCACACCAGCAGGCTCACCCCTCCTCCACCTGGGCACGGCACCGACGAGCAGCTCTCAGTCGCCACGTCCCACACCTATTGCATGCACGCGCACGCAAACCCATTTAAAGTCAGTACAACGTTGTTCCTCGCGACGAGTCGACCGATGACTTCCATATGGCGCGCAGGGAGATGACGACAGCGGTTTACACGCGTCACAAACCATCGCAAGCATTCGTTCACTCTCGAAAAGAGAAAATGACTCGGAGGCACGAAGAGATATCGCAAACTGGAAGGCAGCAGCCAGGTGGTGAGTCAGTGATAACAATAATTGCCATCCTCTATATGTTAAAGTATTATCAGCAAATTAACAAGTGTTTTTTACTTTGGGTGGAAAACAGAAAACGTAGATAAAACTCACGCGAACCATACCCTGGCTCACCAGGTAGTGGGAGCACAGCAATTTGACAATAAGCCATTTGCTGCACCATCACCTTCTGGCCAGCCAGGATAACCTGACCTCGACGGCCCCAGGGATGGGAGTTTCACAACACTTGTGCGATCCACCAAACCTCAACGCCGTTGGCAACTGATCACAGGCGTGCGACGCCACCATCAGTAAATGTGACCAGAAAGTGGCGCGGGCCGTGTTACCATTATAGTGGCATGCGCCGGAGAGGCCGACAGCAGCAGGTGACCTTGTGGTGCCCAGGCCAGCGCTGTCACCGGCCCAGATCCAGGGCAACTCAAAACCTGAGCGCACACGGCCGACGGCCTGCACTACCGCACACACACACGCACATCCACATGTACACACGTGTACCCACACCACACGTAAACACACATGCAGAGCACGCCCAAGGACAAACACGAACGTGCGTGGACGCACGTCACATACATGCACACGCCCTTGCGTGATATTAATGTGTGCCAGTTTTCAAGCTCAGTGCACACGTGTAGGTTTCCATGGCTTGATGTATCAGAACTGCTCTAAAAAGCTGCTATTTCTGGATAGCGGTGTCAACCATTGAGCAGCTTCATGATGCCTCCAACGTGGGAGATTAAACATTTAGGCATAGGATTAAAAATTCTTGAATAGTCATAGGTGTTTGAGTGTGATTTTTTATCAGTTGGTCTGGTAGATTTGTGAACTATGAGGCTGGGGTCTGGTGTGTACCGAGTTGTGAGGTGTCAGGTGTGGTCAGGTGTGTTTGGCAAGGATCAGGTGAATGACTGGTGAGCGGTACTGTGGAAGTGGTGAGGTGTCTAGTGAGGGTGAGATGTCTGGTTAGTGGTATCTGGTGACTGTGTCAGGTGCCTGGTGAGCGTTGAATGGCCAACTGAGTAGGGGCAACACGGCGGTAGAGCAGCACCGTAACCATCCTCGCGGTTGTGCGAGCAGAGGGAGGGGGGAGGGGGGGGGTAAGAGGAGCGCACCGCGTGGACAGGGAGCTCGGGTCGACGGTCCACACGAGGACGCACGAGCGGCACGCCACGGCAAGGCCCGAGGCGGACAGCGGCTTCCATGCCAGGGCAGCCACGCCCTTTTGCAGGCTGTGCTTTAGCGTCGGCACCACGCTGCTGAACCACGACCATTGGGGCAGACGAGCACCATGCACGCAAATTACAAATGTCATTCAATCACACATCTGACTCATGCATCACTTAGATGCTGGCCATCTCTCCGGGTGAGTGAAAGACGCATCGTTCTGCAAATTCCCTTTAAACATTTCAGCTTTGCCAAGCCCCATCAGAGCGAAATTATAAAGCAAAAAAGTTAGGTCATATGAAACTGTGTCCTTTCTATTACAAAATTTAGGAGTATGATAGATAAGCAGAAGCCCTGTGTGTCTACGATGGCTGCAACAAGAAAGATAACAGGAAGATAAAGGAGTCGGAACAATATCAAGTTTTAAAAGAAACTAGGAAGAGAGAGATCAGCATTAATCATATTTAGAGCATCAAATTCATGAGGACAAATACTTCCGAACATCCTCCTCAACAACAACATTAGTAGACTGAGGACCGGAGGCCTACAAAGGAGAAAAAGGATTGACATTAGGAGGACTGGTTTGGTCAGGGCCCCACATGACTATAACCAACCAAAAATCTTGTCAACAACTAGGTGGCAATTTAATAATAATTTGTATTATGGACATTTAAACAATTGATCTAACACCACTGTGCATATAAAGAGGAAATAAGTGAAAAGTAACTGGGAATAGAGAAGACTGAAGAGATGAGGCAAAGAATTAGCATTTTGAAACACGTGGCGGGGAACTCCAGACCCACAGCAAAAGCTCAATTGTCCTAGTTTCAAAACCTGGAATGAGGTTATGCCGAGCCGGCCATGAGTGCCAGCTTGTCAGCGTCAAAGACATCATATCAAACGAAGCATCCGAATCGGCAGACGGTACATGCGCTACCTTTTGCCGCTGTACACCCTGACGGAATCGTCTGCGAGAGCCACAGCAAACTTGTCCGTGTGTGGATGCCATGCCAGTGCTCGTAGCAAGCAGCCATGCCTGCAGAAAAGCAGAAACACTTTTCTTTCTTTAACATCGCAAAGAAATATTTCACTTGGAAAATCCCTTGAGATGTAACAACCTGTGCACGAGGGTGTCCAGGGTGTCCAGTGACACACACAAGCTTAACACTTAATGCTATACACATTTTTTTTATCTAGAACTTCTACAGTGTGTACACCCACACCGCATTATTCACAAGGGATCTATGCCAGAAACCTTTGCGGATCACACGTTCCCCTCACATACGTACCGACTGGCTTGAAATATTCCACTAAAACAATGAAAAACAGTAACACGCACTACGTAATGCAGCAAAATATGAACAGAAAAGATAATCCAACATGCGACGATACAAATGCATTACCTGTCACGGTGGAGTCTTCCTAACTCTGTAAAGCCTAACTGTCTCAGTGGAATCTATGGAGTTGGGAAGACTCCACCCAAACCGGTAGCCTCACTCGGTTTAGAGAGACATGACCCAAACCAACAGACACTAATTATAGACACTACTGGTTTAGGATGACCCCGCCCACAATGAACTGACTGAGAGAATGCAATGTGATGCGGATGCTTTCTAGGCTCGCGAGGCGGAGGAAAGATTCTATGTACGGACACCTTTCCCTCCAGGAGCAGTGTAACTCGGTCAGATGCTTCTAGAACATTAAGGAAGAACCTGACAAAGTTTGAAAGGGATGTGCGGGTGCCTCAGCGAAATTTCTGAAGTATTTCGAGAGCACGTGGATTTGCAAATTTATAACATTTTAATTCTACAGTGCCTTTCACCCGAAGACCACAAAGTGCTGCAAAGAGCTGTGGAGAGAATAACATGTCAACATCAGAATATATCAACTGAATAAAATAACGACCATCAATCAATGCAGGATATCAAGTAACAAAGAATATAATTGGTAAAAACAAAGAGGAAGGAATAAGTGTCTCTGAGCAGACATAGGTCAACAACGTGCCATCGTCACACAGTAGGGGGCAGCATCAACAGAACTTCAAGGTCTTATAAAACAAGTGAGTCTGGAGACAGGCTTTGAAGATGCTGAGGGACTTCGCTGACCAAATTTCTAATGGGAGGTCTAGGTTCTAAGACCAGCGCGCGAGAAGGCTCTCTCACCCATCGAACAGATGTGTAATCTGAGTATATGCAGCAAACCCGCATTGGAGGATCAAAGTTATGTTGAGGAGGGTGCCTGAAGCAGGTTACGGATGTGTGTTGGAGCAGCACCACAGAGTGCCTTATAGGTGAGAAGGGTCTTGAATTCAACCCTGTATTTAACCGGTAGCCAGTGCAGAGACGCCAGCACTGTTGCTATGTGATCGTGGATGGCAGTGCGGGTGAATTTCTAGAATGACCGAGACACACAGCACTGATGAAGCACCAGTGGGTTTCAGAATTGCTCCACTGTTGACGGTTTTCAGACAGAAACAGGAAGGGCAGCCAGTTTTAAATGTCCCTGTAGTCCACAGTGCTTCACACAGCCTTACCAGTCAACAGCCTGGGAGAAGGTGGCCACCATGTCGTCTCGGCTCAGCTGGACAACACGCCACACACGTTTTATTCAAATGAAACCCATTAATTCACCGTGGAAATATCGGTTCGCACTAAACCAAATCCAAACACAACACGTAACGATATTATATTGAAAGTAGAAAAAAATGTACTAAACTGGCATTGAAATCATCATTTGTAGTTTTGCCAAAGTGCGGAATCCAGTGAAGGGGCACGCACTGTGAGGTGTGGGAACACAGCTCCGTGCAGCGAGTGCACCCAGTGCGTGGCCGACAGAGCAGCATTCCACAGCGTCATCACCCACATGGGTACTAGGGCGGCAGGCACACGGTTCTCTCAGCCACACTCGCACAGTTCTCGTCACATTCAAGATAAAAAAAAACAGACGAGTTGTGTTCTGTTATCTTATATGCGACGGTTATTTAATTCCAACTGCATTATCTCTCGTGATTAACACAGCATGGAGAGGTCTCTGTTCAGCACCGCACTGACACAGGGCTGTAAGTTATCGCTTACACATTGAACACGAGTGACACAGGCACACCAAAACAGACAATGCCCACAAGGCACAAATGCTAACGTAATTAAAATTTTGCATTTCTAAAGCACTTTGCACCCGAGGATCACAAAGCGCTACACAGACCAGTGGAGAGAACGGCATGTCAACAACATCAGAATAGATCAATTGTGTAAAATAATGACTATAAATAAATGAAGGATATAAAGTAACATAAAATAATTGTTCAACAAATAAAGGAAGAAGTGTTCGTGAGCCACTATCCCAAAAACAGTAACTCTTTCTGTGTGGAGTTTGCGTGTTCGCCCCGTGTCCAAGTGGGTTTTTGGTGGGTACTCCGGTTTATTCCCACCATCCAAAGACACGTTGTTGCCGAGGTTAATTGGCCTTATAAGTAAATTGCCCCAAAAAGTGTGCCCTGCGATGTACTGGCATCATATTCTGGGTATTCCCCCGCCTTGTGCCCTCTATCGACCGAGAAAGGCTCTGCCCCCCCTCCCCGCCCATAACACTGTCCAGGAATAAGCGGGTATTGAGAGTGAATGAACTTTAAAAAATGAAAAGTGTAAGACGCACACAAGAGTAGTCTCTATCACAACTAAACCCAACAAAGCTGACAAACTCAGGCACATACCTAAACATGAACAACATTCTTTACTGCTGGCAACTCACCATCATCTTCAGACTTAAAGAACTTCTCCAACAGCCTCGCGAGACCACCTGAATGCCTGTACGCACATCAACGTGGCATCATATCCTCGTTGCACACGCAACATACTATGAAAATCTACAGGATTTTTCAGGTTTTAAAAATGACTGAGCACATCAAATGGCCTACAAAGAGCACTAAAGTTTAAATAGCCACGAGTTAACACATTTCTTAAATTGGGTTTGGGAAAAGAGAGCGTGGTGGCCCAGTGAGTAGCGCTGTCACCTCACAGTAAGAAAGCCCCAGGTTCGAATCTCGGCTCGGGTGCCTTTCTGTGTAGAGTTTGCATGACCTCCCCGTGTCCGCATGGGTTTTCGCTGGGCACTCCGGTTTCCTCCCACAGTCCAAAAACATGCTGTGCATAGATTAATTGGCTCGCAGACTAAATTGCCCTCAGTGCCCAGTGATGGACTGGCGTCCCATCGTGGGTATATCCCTGCCTTGCGCCCTGTGTCTGCCGGGATAGGCTCCGGCTCACCGCAACCCTGTACAGGACTAAGCGGTTTCTGACAATGAGATGAGATGAGAGAGAATGGAAAAAAATTATGAAGGTGAGCAGTGCGAGACAAGAAACCGAATGGTCTACAGTTTGCTGCACCAAATGCTTAGCAATATCATAGTAACTGTGCGAGTACAAGGTTGAGTAGGTAGATAGTAAAGTTAAATTCAGGGTAAAGTATCTAGGGTAGCTGTAATAAGAGGGACAGAGGTGACTGGCTGTGAGCAAGTGACTGGAGTGACGGCGGCATATCATTTCATAGGGTCATGTGGACCACATGCCCAGCTACTACATGCCCAAGCAGTTACTGTTTGGCCGGATAGAGGGGGCTTAAATGGACGCGGCACGGGCTAGAGAAGAGATGGACTGATGTGGCACAGGAGGACCTGGATCTGAGTGGAGTTGCTGAAGACTGGTACCAGTGATGTCAAGATCGACCTCTTTAGAGGAGGATCGTGAAGGACGTTGCAGGGCAGTTGGAGGCAGTTGCCCTCTAACAACAACGGAGGGCAAAGGAGCAACGCTCACAACAACGAGCGGAGAGTCGGCTGGCTAAAACACAGCAAGTTGGCACAGTCGGGAGCACAGGTGGTTCATCTGCCTATCATCTCGGTCAGACAACCTATAACAATTAGGTCTGTCCCTATACTTCTTGTCGGCGAGCATTCGACACTTCACGTGGCTTCAAGGTGCATATGGCCTGGCACAAACATCGTGTTTATGTCACTGCCACTTAGTGGCGAATGGCAGTTGGCGTTGTTGTTGGAGTGAAGGAATGACTGCTGAATTATTTGCCCAACTACTTTACAGTGTCAATTTCAGCCAACGATGTAAGAACTGGATGTTCCACAGTGATACGAGATTGTATGTTGTGTGCAATCCCCAGTGTGCAGGCAGGTACCGAGCTCGAGGCCGCCCCTGCCACACTCCGACAGCGCTGGGCTCTTGGTTGAGGAACACGGGGCACAGCGACAGGGGGTCTGTCTCACTGAGAACCCCTCCCCGCATCCACCCCTCACAGCCCAACACCACCTCCGGCAAGCCCAGCACACTGGCCTGCATGCAGCAACCCGCACAACACAGGCATATGCAGAAACAAAGACAAACATTCGCCATATGGACACACTTCTGGGCAAGTGCTGTAAACAGATGGCTATTAAAACACCTGCACAGCGCAGGAAGGTGATCTGTGGCCAGAACCACCCCATTCCGCCTGTCTCCCCAGTGCTGATGTTTACGCATGCAAGGTTGAGTCAAACTGAGGAAGACTTGGAACTAATCATCATTTCTATCACCGCTGATGACAGCCTTCGGTGGAAATCGAACTCAGACCTCCAAGTTAGCGCACTGCCTTGTAACCACTTCACAACCGCTGCAGTCACACGCGCATACAGATTCATACAGCAACCACCGCTCTCCTGTGCCAGGCCAGGTGCACTTTGAGGCCACGTGAAGTGTCGAAGGCTCGCCGACAGGAGTCACGGAACAGGTCCCAGTGTTACGGGTTGCCTGAGATTACTGGCAGACGCACCACCTGCGCTCCCCACATTGGAGAGACATTACAACGGACACAATAGCCGCCATTCGCAGTAAGTGGCTGTGACACCACCGCGGCGCTCGTGCCAGGCCAGGTGCACCACAGACACGCACAGCGACAGGGGGATCGCGTGTGTCCTACGCGCACGCACCAGCGTCTCGTCCCGTACTGAGGAGCCCCCCTTGAAGCCCCACTCGGCCGCCGTGGACTCGAGGTGGTCGTGTAGCGTAGTCTGGCCGAACCGCGCCGGGGGGGCGCGTGGAATGGCGCGCAGCGAAGACATCTTCCTCCCCTCACCTCCTCCACTCATCGTCATTCACTGCAACGCGCACAGGCAGGGTTGGCCCCTTCATAATCACGCAACACGGACATCCAGTGTCTCTGTCCCCCGTGCATCTCTGTCGCAGTGAATCCCCCGTCTCCAGCGTCCCTATGCCACGCGTGTGGTCGCGACGCGTCAGGCCTAACCTGAAGCCTCGGAGTCGCCTGA
>JAZEWT010000023.1:12776600-12792826 GCA_036362905.1 Mordacia mordax | reverse complement strand
CCTACAGACACTCAACACGCCAGTCTCTCCACCTACAGATACTCCTCAACACGCCAGTCTCTCCATCTACAGACACTCGTCCTCAACACGCCTGTCTCAGGATAAACACTGTTGACTTGCCCAACAAGTTGTGGTATAATTGACCAATATCTTTAAATCACCTACATAATACATTGTATCTGCCTGATAGTGTTGTGTCTGATTTTAAAGGACGAGTGGGAAGCCAGTGCCAAATTACTCCAAACCCAATTCCGAAATCCATTTCCGAAATCTTAACGCCACTGCAATCAAGAGTTCATCTCTCTCTGCCTCGGCTCACTTTGCCTCTGATTCGACAGTTGAAATTTACCACAGCTCGCTATCAAGCATACGGGATTATTTGTCCACTTTAAAATCATGCTGTGCTTTAGGCAAAAACCACACCCCCCTCCCCCCGGTATACTGTTGAACTGCAGGACTTCAAGGTGAATGCACGTAGGGCCGAACCGACTTACAAAAAATCTGGTCTCACTGTTCATGCTCAAATCTTTAAGGACCAGCTCAATCGCTACCGGTGGGCACTTGATAGCGGCCGTACCAACCACTTTTCCAGCATTCTGGCTGATACTTTGGACAAGCCTAAGATCCTCTTCTAAACCATCCATCGGCTTCTTCATCCAATCAGTCACTCACCCTCTCCTCCCTTCATTAATAAAGATCAGGCGAATCAGTTGATTCAGTTTTTCGCCGAAAAAAACAAAGCCCACCGCATATTTACCCAATCCCAACCACCAACCAACATCTCATTAATTGTTCCTTCTACCTTGATCTAAAAACTCCTGGACATTTCTGAGTTAACGGAATCTGTTGTCTCTTTATTAGTTACCAGATCTCAGCCTACAATCTGCTCCCTGGACCCCTTCCCGTCCAAACTTATCCGGGCAAATTTCAAATCTCTTGCCACCTCCGTCATTAATTTCTTCAATAAATGACTTCACTCCGGCATTGTTCCCCCACTATTGAAATGTGCCGCAGTTACTCTTCTGTTCAATAAACCCGACCTCGATTGCAACATCCCTGATAATTATCGCCCCATCACAAATGTACCATTCCTCTCTATGTACCATTCCTCTCTACAGTCATGCAACTCCAGAAAGACGTTCTCAACAATAACCTCCTCAATCCCTTCCAATCTGGGATCAGTTTTGGCCAGAGTACTATAACTGCTCTGGTCAAAGTATTTAATGACTGACTTGTCGCGACTGATGAAGGCTCACCAAGTATTCTTGTTCTCCTGTACCTGAGCGCTGCCTTTGATACCGTTGACCACTTGACCTTACTTGCACAACTGGAAGGTATAGGGGTCTCTAGCTGTGCCCTGCACTGGCTGAGCTCCTACCTCTCCGATTGGAAGCAGTTCGTCAGCCTCGGAGAATGTAACTCAGAGATCCATCCTGTGTTTGTCTGGAGTGCCTCAAGGCTCAGTCTTCGGCCCATTCCTCTTAAGCATCTACATAAAACCACTTGGTCATATCCTGCGCAGTCTCAATGTCAGCTATCATTGCTATGCCGATGACATCCATATCTATATCCCCGCAAAGCTATCCATCAATGCGTCACGTCTTTGCATGTCATTCTCACTTTCAACTGTGAAGGCCTGACTCAATTTAAATTTCCTTAAACGAAATGGCGACAAAACATAAGTTTTGCTTTTCGAAACGATGGTATGGTCGTCAAACTTAAATTGTTTAAGGCTGAACCCGTCCAATTGATGTTTGACGACCAGACCATCGTAATTGTTAAGGCAGTCCGGAGTCTAGGAGTGAATCTTGATTCCTCACTCACCTTCGAGACTAGCCTCTTTCCACCTCAAATACATAGCTAGACTGCGCAACATCCTGTCACCCTGCGATGGTGAGAAGCTAATACATATCTTCATCTCTTCACAAATCTCATCTCATCTCATTGTCAGAAACCGCTTAGTCCTCTACAGGGTCGCGTGAGCCGGAGCCTATCCCAGCAGACATAGGGCGCAAGGCAGGGATATACCCACGATGGGACGCCAGTCCATCACCAGGCACTGCAGGCAATTTAGTCTGCGAGCCAATTAACCTACGCAGCAGCATGTGTTTTTGGACCGTGGGAGGAAACCGGAGTGCCCGGCGAAAACCCACACGGACACGGGGAGAACATGCAGACTCCACACAGAAAGGCACTCGAGCCGAGATTCGAACCCGAGACCTTCCTGCTGTGAGGCGACAGCGCTAACCACTGGTCCACCGTGCTCCCGTCTTCACAAATCGATTATTGCAATGCGCTACTCCCTGACATCCCTGCCTATCTGATCAATCATCTCCAACGTGTGCAGAATGCGGCTGCTTGAGTCTTCATCCGCACACCCATCCACGATCACATATCCCCAGTACTGGTGTCTCTCCACAGGCTACCAGTTAAATATCGGATCGAATTCAAGACCCTCCTTCTCACCGATAAGGTTCTCACTGGCGCTGCTCCGACATTCACCCGTGACCAACTTCAGGTAGCCTCCTCAACACAACTTCGATCCGCCAATGTGGACTTGCTGCATGTGCCCAGTTCGCACCTCCGTTCAAAGGGTGACTGACAGAGCCTTCTCGCGCGCTGCTCCCAGACTCTGGAATAACCTTCCATTGGAGATTCGGTCAGCTGAGTCCCTGTGCATTTAAAATCCCGTCTCAAGACACATTCGTTCCGTGAGGCTTTAAAGTCCTCTGGCTGTGACTGTTGATGCTGCTCATTTGTTGAGCTTGGATGATAACTTGTTGTTGACCTGCGCCTGCTCAGGAACACTCATTCCTTTCTTCATTTCATTAAAAATATGTTTTATCTCTTATTTTATGTCCTCTGATTTATAGCCATCACTTAACTTTTAATTAATCTACTCTGTTGTTGCTGACATGCCGTTCTCTCCACTGCTCTGTGCAGAGGTTTGTCACCTTCGAGTGAAAGGCACTTTTGAAGTGCCACTAATATTATGCTCCCAATTTCTGCGCTCCTCTATACATTGAGGTACAATCGGCCAATTCATATGTGTATACGTGTGGGAGGAAAGCTAAATACCCCCAAAAAACTCCATGTGTACGAAGTTATATTAAAGATGGACTCTTTCCATACTTGCTGTGTTTGCTTGTCTGGGCGAGGTGGGGCATGGTAACTGCGCCGTCTAGAGGAAAGGAGCTTCACGACATTCGTGTGGCAACCCAGCAATCCTCGCTGTCTCCACAGTGCTGTACAAGCCACATGCGGCATTGCCAGTGGCCTGATAGCTCGAGCCAGATAACTCCTGCTGTTTTCACTATTTTATATTCCGATGTATTCACTGTTGCAGTGATCCCGATCTTACGTGAACAATCCACGTCCCATGACGCACGCGTCCGGTCTGTAAGTCAGCGACAAAAGTCGTTTCTCTTACACGGAACTTCATACTGAAAAGCATCGCATCAATGTGCTAATTTGGAAAGTTTTAGATCAATAGGGTAGGATTTGTAGAAACGGACGGGAACCACATAATTCATGACTCTGTTTTTCATTGATGCAAAAAAAAGCTTGTATTTTTGAAAACGAAAAGTTTGAACTCTGAGTCCGCACCTAATAGAGCTAGCCACAGCATTTCTGCGCTTATAAAATGTAATTATCATTTTAATGTAGCGGTTGAGAAGGTCGACGTTTTATGGAAAAGCAAACGTGTGTCTCTCCCATCGACATTTCCAAACAATTATTATTTGAATCATGTCGCCTAGATATTAAATACCGAGTAAACCGACCCTGACAAATACGGACACGTGGAACAAAAGCTCAGAGCTGCAACCAGAGGAGTGGAGAGGTGCGCGCTCGGAATTCACCCAGTCAGGAATAGGAATGTGCGGTCACAGAAAAAAAGGCGTCAAACTGACAATACGCAAGTGGGCAGCGGGTAGCAGGGCGGGTCACAGGACCCGATAGACAAAACTGACGATGGAGCAGCAGCCAAATGAAGTAGCGCGCTCCAAGAGAGGACATACACCGATAAGATGGAGCAATGAGTTCAGCTCCCGCGCAAGTGCCGGGTGGGTGGATGACCAAGTACATCGTGAGACGGCGAGGAAGAGCTTCATTTCAGCCGCCACTGTCGCATCCGTCACTATGGCTGTCCGAGTCACGTGCCACCTACTCCAGCCGACTAGAGGTCGAGCACATTCAGATATTTGAATCCCTTTCGCAACAGATGGCAACGCCTTGGGAAAACCTTCAACCAGCAGTCAATAGATCATGAATACGATGACATGAAGTGATGATGAAGGTTGAGTGCTGTACACTGGGGTCACTTTTCTAAGGGCCTAGGATTATTATTATTATTTAGCAAACGCCTTTATTCAGGGCGACTGACATCATTACAGAAGCGTAGCGAGAAACCCACAGAGAGGCGAGGCGCGGGAATTCCTAGGATGTGACACCAGTACATCACAGGACACACTGGGCCAATTTACTGAGTAGGCCAATTAACCTAGGCGAGAGCGTATCTTTGGACGGTGGGAGGAAACCGGAGTGCCCAGCGAAAACTTACGCGGGCATGAGGAGAACACGCAAACTCTACACAGAAAGGCACCCGAGCCAGAAATGGAACCCTGGTTTCTTTCTGAGAGGCAACAGCTTTATCCACTGCGCACAGTGACGCAGTGGATTGCGCTGTCGTCTCACAGGATGACAAAGGCACCTTCACGAGACCTCCGCGGGGTCGCTGGGGGCGAGGGGGGGGGCGCATTCGCGGGGGCCCGTGTGGAGAAGAGAACTGAGCAGAGGTCGCGATTGTGGCCACTGCTGCCGCTTCCACCGGCAAGGGCCGAGACAGATGAGGGGTAGGTATGGCGGGGGCGAGACTGATTAGAGAGGGGAGGGGATGTGGAACGGCACCCTCATCATAGCCCCCGCAATCTTTGCGCTCCCTCTTTCAATAATCCCTCGATCGAGAGGACCCTGGGGATACGCTGACCCTAGTGAGCGACGCGCAGGGGTCGGGCCCCCTGGAATCCGACCCCCACGCGCCCGCCATGAGTACACAAAGGGGCAGACCGCATCCCTCGCGCCCAAAATACCCAGCAATGCCATTGTCCGTCTATTCCGGGACGCGGGGACAGCTGCGCGCCGAGTGACGCGGGGCCCCAACTCCGTACACTCGGCCCCGACTCAAATATCACATTCCGTGCGCCAATCCAGGGACCTCGGCTCCGCCACTCGGGACGCGGAGAGCAGACGCACGGGTCGCACTGCCACGCGGGCCGCACTGCCACGCGGGTTGCACCGCCACGCGGGCCGCACCGCCGCGCGGGTTGCACCGCCACGCGGGCCGCACCGCCGCGCGGGCCGCACCGCCGCGCGGGTCGCACCGCCACGCGGGCCGCACCGCCGCGCGGGTCGCACAGTTCACTGCCGCCCAGAACTACGCCCCAGCAGGCGCCGTCTGGAGCAGTGAAGCGCAGAGCGCCCACCTCGCTCGCCGTGTCGCTGCCCCCTCGACACTTTCATTGGTAAGGCTACTGGTGGTGCTGCGAGTGCACGTGATGATCGGAGTCTGTACGCCTGCGGTTGGTGTCCGTCTCCGCGTTCTGATTCGTGTCTCTGCGGTTTGTGTCAGCGTGTCGTCAGTGCCATGGCCGTGCGTCGTGGCTCCTGCGCCTCTCTACTCGGGTCTCTGAGTCGCAGCACCACCATCATCGGCAAGTACTGTACTATCATAAAATACTGCCCCAAGTGTTGCCTTCCACAAGTAATGCCTTCCCCAAACACTGCTGGCTCATGTGACCGCGTATCTCTGAGGATCTCCGACTCCACCAGACGTGTGGGGGGGTTGGGGATCAACTGGGCATGAGGAACGAAATCAAGTGTCCAAGGGAGGGGGCCAATACATTTATTAATTTAAGGGGGGCACGAATATTTGGTACCTCCCTCCTCAAAATTGCGTGGGGAACCGATTGTTCATCCCAACACCAGTTATAATACCCTTCGAGCCCAGTAGCCGATCACATAATACTCTAACAGCTAATTCTTGTCTTGTGTTCCACTAGAATCCTGCCACTGACCAACTGTGTGCGCGGGGGGCAGCTGGGTGGAGACACCACGATAAAATGAGGCGACAATGTGGTCACTCAGAAGCTTGGTGTGGGATGTGTGGGTAATCTGTAGCTCCCTTAAGTGCACGTCAGATGTGGCTGTCCTCTGTGCGCAGGTAAGATGTGGCTGCCCTGTGTATACAGGTGAGATATGGCTGCCCTGTGTGTACAGGTAAGATGTGGCTGCCCTATGTGTGCAGGTGAGATGTCGCTACCCTCTGTGTACAGATAAGATGTGGCTGCCCTCTATGCGCAGGTAAGATGTGGCTGACCGTGCTGGTGTGGCGAGTGGGGTTGGCCATACTGCTGCAGTCAAGGGAGGCAGTGGGGCCGACCGGCTGGCAGGACGTGTGGTGCAACTCGGGCCTACCAGGCTGCCGCTCAGCCTGTCTCGACCGCCTCCTCCCGCTCAGCCCGAGCCATCTAGGCCTTGTGCAGCTGCTCGCCGCGTCCCTGCCGCTGGCAATTTACCTGGCGGCTGTGGCACACAGGAGGCCCTGGAAGACAAAGGCTAGACTATCGTGCCATCACCATCACCACCATGAAGACCACGATGAGTCAGAAAACGAGGAGGACGATGACGACGACTATGAAGGTGATGTCCACTTTGACGACAGGTATGGGCAATTCTCCATGCCAAGTGAGGGCGGCAGCGAGAGACACGGGGTCACGGTGGCGTCTCGGTGCCCTGGCCGGGCTGCTGGCGCTTACATCACGGTGGGGGCGCACGGCGCAAACTCGGGTAGAAGCAGCAGCAACGGCGGTTGCGTGTCCGCGCGGCTCAAGATGGAACCGCCGCACCGGCAGAACGCGCTCAACGCGACGGGCCGCAGGGGCACCGGCCCCCAGTGCCCACACGGAGCTCGGAGGAGTGGAGGGGAAGGATGCGGGGCTCTCGCGGGGCCCGGGGCCCTGTGCAACTACGTGCTGCAAGTGGCGATGAGCGCGTTGCTGGACGCCGCAATGCTCGGTGCGCAGCTCTACCTGTTCGCACCACTGCTGCCCGTGGGCCCGAGGTTCACCTGCGGGGCCCCCACCCACTTCACGCACCGTGGCCTCGCGGGGCCCCACATACAGCCATGGGACCCCAGCGCCTGTGGCAACGGCCACGTTGAGTGCATGGTGGGGCGGCCGTACGACAAGAGTTTGGCGCTGATGGGGCCTCTGGCCCTTTCAGGAATCGCGCTATGCCTCAACCTGGCCGATTTGATCCTGTGCTTGCGGCTATGGCTGTGCGGGGAGGCCCCCCCGGGCCCCCGTGAGCGGCCGCCCAGGTTACGAGGACTCGGCGAATTCTCCACGATCTCGGGGCATGCAGATGAGGTGAGCAGCGCAGGGAGCAGGGCCCCGTCCCACCAGAGGATTTGTTCTCAAGAGGGATACCCACGCTCTACTGCGCATAGGGCCTCGTGGTCACGCCCCCAGTGATACAGTCCACAAGAACCACTGGCCAAATGGGTGCGGAAGCAAATCATGCAACCGAGGCATAACGTTGGTGACAGGAACATTTATGGCACAAGTGATGCAGGTGATATCGCCGACATGTTGTAGTAGGCAAGGTGACAGGTCATAGGGTCTGACTGCCGTCCCCTTTTGTCTCCACAGCTACTGGAAAAAACAGAGGAGAAACCTGCAGTTGCATCTTTTGCTGGACCGGGAAATGCATCCGTTGGGGAGATCAAGCGAGACATTGGTCCCCCGGGATCAGTTTTCCTGGGCCCCCCTTACAGAGTCGCCCCCAAGGCCCCCCATGACGTCTACCCGTGGCTCTCGCCGCCGGACGCGATCTGCAGCGTCCCGGAGCCGACAGCGGTCGGGGCCGACGCGCCAAGGTTCCCACGCAAGCCGTCCGCCTGGGTGTAACCCCGCGCTGTCACGCGCTCCTCCCGCCCGCGCCCTCGAGCCTGGGGGCCGGAGTGCCAGGGTCCTGGGGGCCCAGGGGCAGAGTCTCAATGCAAGTCGATTGCAGTAAGATGTGGACGTAACATTGTTAGATACTGACGGACTTTTTAAAAAGACGAGTGAATATTATTTTTAATTGCAGGAAAACTGACCGCATGTTTTGCTGGATGAACGGATTTTTATCACATGAGTTGCTGTGTTGCAAATCGGTAAAATACCGATAGTCATATCGCATAAACACATAATAGCGCATAAGTTGATGTCTCTTGTCAATGTGTGCACCGGACACCTGTAGTAAGATTGAGGCTCATTATGACATGAAGATTGCAGTCTCTAAATTCCACCAATTGTACCTTAAGGCTGTACAAAAAAGGACAACGTGGCTGGGTGGGCGAGCGAACGGCCGTAGCTGGCTGTGGGCTATAAAGACGAGTCGTGCATCAAGGCCTGTTAAAGCAGGAGATGGCTTTGAGGGGCACGTGGAGGGAAATGAGAGCGCTGTGACCGGGATGTCGTGCTCGACGCACGACAAACACACACGCGGCGCGTGTTGTACAATTCTTTATTGTCATGAAGCCCCAACCGTGGCTCGACACCGAGCCACTGTTCGCATGCTGACAGCAGCACTACGGCGCGTGGGTAGCCACCCTTCCTGCCGCGGGGGGTTTCACCAGCCTCAGGCCTAAAACTAATTACAAAAGATTGCAAAGAAATGTTTATAAAAAAGAATGTACATTTTTAAATCAGTGACGCAATTCCAGAATACGCGCGCGCATGTCTCCCTCGAATCTGCCGCGGTTGATACGGCCCCACGCTGGAGGCCCGCTGCAAGAGGAACGTTCCACGTTGTTTTAGAGAGGTGACATGGTGCTCTGCTGCTGCCCATGCACGCCGCGTCACATCATTGTCGATAAATGCAATTAAAAACAAATACTTCCTCCCAAAATCCCGAGTCTTCACGAGGCACGGACTGGGAAATCGGCACGACCACTCGGCCCTGCCGCACCGCACGGTCTCGGAAGGCCCGGGCAACACGGCACCGCCGTGACACGCAAGGGCCAGACCGCGTCGGTGTCACTGCACCCTTAACTCAGCTGTGGTGCCACCGCACTAAGTGCAGAGATCACCACATTCCACGCCAAGCTCTGGTGCGACCACACTACACAGGCGATTGCCCGTGGCTCCAATTGAACTGGGGCTACCCACTCTACCGTGGCTTTCCCAGTCTCACCCGATGCACTCGGGCGAATTGACGACTGTCATTCCCCGGCATGCGGGTTCCCGCAGGAACAGCTCCCCCTGGGAGCCGAGGGGACTGCGCCACCCCATCTTCCTCGACCGACTCGTAGCAGCCAAGCAGGAAAATCAGATGGAGGATGCGGGTTCCCCACCGACATCCCTTTCCCAACTGAAACCATGAGCTGCCACTACTCAACAGCTGTAGCACCACACAGTCACCACACCCCACAATCATGGTGTCACCATCCACAACACAAGCTTGGCGTCACCACACCCCACAAAGCCCTGGTTTCACCACATGATCACCACAACTCACACAGGCACACATGGACATCACACGGGGGAAGGGCGGTCGGGTGCGCATATTGAGTCCTATTCTGCTCAGGAAACCACGAGAGACTGTGGCAGCGACGCCTCCGGCCCCTCACAACAACTCACACCACCACCGCCGCCGTCGCCGCCGCCGCCACAACGTGGTGCATTTACATGACGCCGTCCGACGCGCGCTACATTCATCGCGCATGATGCGGGTTCCGCGCTCGCCATACGCGTCTTTAAAACCGAGGAAGGGAACGGGAGTTTGCACAGCGAGTCCCCGACCGCACAGCGCGGGGTCGCGCCGATCGGTCGGGGAGGCGGCAAGTGAAGCCATGTGCCAGGCTGCAGAGAACACGAGGGAAATCCTCCCTCAAGTTGTTTTACACAGCCGGCCGCTGTGACCTCAAAGGGGGACGCGACCCTATTAACATGGGGCCCACGGGGAATTCCGAAAACCACGGCACGGATCCCTCTTTATCAGGGTGTCCGCACCAAGCTTGCAAGGGTTCCCATGGGTCCCTACGTCTAGCGACCCTCTCCACGTGTGCCGGCGAGACCGCCGTACCCCGATAGCGAAGCTCAAGGGGGGGCCAAGTCAATGCCGTGGTTGGGTACAGAGAATAAACCAACGGTAGTGACCCCCCCCCCCACTGCTCTTTTGCAGTGACCCTCGTAATTACATCACGTGTATGACAGCAGTGGTGCTAGACGAGTCAGCTGCCAGCCATTGCCCTCGACGACTGTGGCTGGTTTCACGAAACAACCATTTTTACTGCGCTAAATGAAACAGAGTAGAAAATTCAGCTTCAGGTGTTTTACAGAACCGGCCACGGTTTGTCAGGTCAATCCGCTCAACCCCGACCCCCTCATGCCAGACCCCGTAGTTACAAATGAAGCTGCAGGTACCATGGGAAGGGGGGGGGGTCCATGCACCCGGGACTCTCGGGCCTTCACCAGGCTCATTTCAGCATGACCAGAGTTGAGACGCGAATCTGCGCTCAGTCTGACAGCATTTTGAGTCACTGCCACCACGGCCAGCGACGCCCGACTCCCACAGGCGCCAGCGGAGCCTGCCCCCTCTCCCACAGGCATCGGCGGAGCCCACACCACTCCCACAGATGCCGGCACAGCCGAGCACCGGACCTACGAGAGCCTCTCAAGTGTCACAGTCACATTCAGTTACACGGCAACGTTTGCAGAGGATTGGCAACTGAACAATAACACACCCTGCACACCTCCCGTGCAGACGTGTTACTAGTATCGTCGTCATTATTAATGTATACTATTGACCCTATAGGACACCGCGCCCGTTCTGGCTAAATAATCCATATGTGATGCATCCAGTGTGTTCCCCCCCCACCCCCTCCCCAGCGTTGGCTGTGGGGGGAGACGGGGGGGGCGTAACACGGGGAGTGGAAGCACTCGACTTGGGAGGGGTTGGGGGAGGCACCACGGTGCCGCAAGGCGGCACATGGCGGTCACGGCGATCATCGTGACGGTGGGGCACGCTCGTGGCAAAGATGGAAACGTGATGACAATCGACGGGTGTATCCTGACAACAACCACACTTCTTCAACAGGAGCGCCCGATTTAGCCATGGGTTAACATTAGCGAAGATGCAGACACACTATAGCCGACAATTACGATGACTGTGACCGAATTCAATAAGGGCTGATCCACTTATATAGATACCCAACGAGATAACAGAAATGAGAAAGCATTGTTCTGCACATCTCCCACCCATCTCAATACACGTATTCAATGCATTTACTTTGTCAGGATATGCAGCCGTCACTTGCACAATGTCCAAACGCCTCTCGAGACGTGAAAGAGGGCTGTCACAAATCTGTGGGGCATCTCTAATCGGATTCTCCCCCCCCCCCAACAATGCCTCGTGCTCACGCGGGGGAGAGGGGGGTTGGGGGACTGCGGTCACGAACCCCCAGACCCTCCCCGGCGCTCACGATCCCAGGACTCCTTGGGATCAGTGAACACCAGGAGGGGGGCGGGGGATGTGGGGTCACCGTCCTTGCGGCTGGGCCCCCAACTCAGTGACGCTCCCATAGTCACCCTCTCTGCGTGCCAAATCCAATTTTATGACATTGTAATTAAAAAAATAAAACCGTCCAATGGCTATCGATTTCATAAAGCTCTCTTACAAAATACCCCACCAGAGTTAAAGGAACAAGTCGAGGTACGTGATCGCCAACTGAGGTAGTTTGTTGAAACAGAACAGCGACGCGCCGCACGCAGCGGCCCGTGTGGCGGCCTGGTCGGGTCCGGGCCCTCATAAGGCTTCCTCTGTTGTCTACGTTTCGTTAACTTTTTTTCCTTTTTATTTTTGCGTTTTTTATTTTTATTTTTTTTATTTGTTTCCCAAATGCCTCCGGTACGTTGCCAGTAAAATTGTATTACAAAGGATCACGATGGCATAATATACTCCCTCTCCCACCTCCAAAAACAAAACTGTAAAAAAGATGTTCTTTTAACATTCTGGTGATGTCACGTGGGTTAACGTTATTGTTATTGTTTTAAAAGCCACGCTTGGTTCCGTGGGGTTTAAAGAGTTGGTTGATGACATTCCTTTGCTGAAGTGGGGGTTGGACATCCGGGCCTGCCCTGCAGTGACTGCCTGCTTCGCTCGCGGTCTGGAGGGCAGGGAGTGTGGCACGGTGCGGAGGTGCCAGCGCAGAGGTGGCCGCGTGGCCTCACGCCTTGAGCCGACGATGCTGGGATTGGCTGATGGCGCGCATGATGAGCGCAGCACGCGACACATGCAAGCCAACCCACTCCAGTGTGACGGGGCCAGCGTGCACCCTGTCAACACTCCCCGCCTCTCCAGTTGCCACGCTCATACTGTTGGCAAAATACCAAATTTAAACACGACGCCAGGAATAAAAATAAAAGCCCGGGCCTCACGAGGACAGTTAAGCCAGGGCACTGACAGACTCTTGTGTTTTCTTCCCTGCGTCCCTTTCTATGGACTGGACGTTTGAGCGGCAGCCGTGCCGAGGACTGGCATTCATCCTGAGTGGGCCCTCGGCGGCCTGGGAAAATCGCTCCAATGGGCGTTACTGCAGGGCTGGCTCACGGATGGTGGAAAGGTCACACGATAACTAGGTTAATACAGCACGCACTTGGGCTCACTGCACCAAGCGCCTCCTATTGTTTTGTCCATCTAGCAAACGGCAAAACAGGACGGTGCATCAATCCGAACACCACGCACGCTCAGCAATGCGTTAAGTCAGAAACGTCACTGATGCCGTCTCAGCTTAAAATGAAACTACCATGCGCGGAGGGTGGAGCGCACCTGTTTGCATAACGTTGAAAACGTAATCAGCAGAGCACGTCACGAGATGGACCCAGCGTGCGCACATAGCAGGGGGTGTGGGTACAGGCAGCACCAACGCAGCTGTTCGTGTGACCTTTTCACAGACCAGACACTTTGCCCAGTTTTGTACTGGACAGTACTTTAAGGCGGTTTAGATAGACGTGCTGTAGTGTGCGCGCAGAGGTTGAGATATGCCATGACGTAATGTCCTACGCAGCGGTAGGGGTGCTTTTAATCTTTTCCTGATTATATAACCTTAATTATATTTAATTTATTGTCTATGGACACATTTCTAGTGGCCGGAGAGGAAAATACAACCGGACAACTCAACCCCTGCTTTGTCATTTAGTGCGACTGTTCAGATCGTGCCGCTCACTTTGATGTCACTCATGTTGCTGGAGTGGCCGATGTACCATGTGCGATCGGAAAATGGTTTCACGATGTGAGCACCAGGTGTCTCCCTGTTCACAAATGCATGCCGTGTGTGTGCGTGCATGCGTATATACGTGTGTGTACATGTACATTTTCACCAACGCGCACTGACCAGTGTGTTGAAGTATGGTGAAATGGCCCCCCATAAACCGAATGGTACTGGGAGGCCCTCATTCAGGAGGCATTCACAAAGTTAGAGAATGTGCACATTAGGGAGGTCCTTACAATGGGTTCACATGATGGGACGAGAAGTTTGTAGAGGCATATTACTGCACGGTTCTTACCTTAAAGGAATAACTTGGCATAATTTGGTTAACTCTGGGAAATAACGTTGGGGGTTGCTACCGACAGATGAACTGTGCTTTAATATTAGACATGCCCATTACGACAAAAGAACCGACACCCTCTCAAGCAGTCGGTGTTGCCGTCGCGAGTCTAGGAGTCATTCACAACGGTCACTTACATCGCATAAAAGGCACTGCTAAGTGCTTGTCACGACACGCAAGAGGTCGGCTAAGCTCCTCCGCCACCTTCACGGATTGAACCCTCGTTTCCCCAGGAAGCATCAAGGCTCCACTTCAAGAAAATGTTTAAAAACTTCAGTGTATGCCGAGACAAATCACGCCACACGCTTCCCCTGAATGGCGCTTTGATGAACAATATCAACTTGGAATATCCTCCCCACCTCCTTCTTAAAGGGCTTTAACCATTTTGCACTTGATTTCAGTCCAATATTTTACTGTCAGAGAAAGCATGAGCCACCAGCTCTTTCTCCAAAACACCACAGATGTCCAGAAAATACCTTTATTGCAACATTGGAAATAGTTGTATTTTCTTTGCAATTGTCAAGCTCCTTCAAGAACATGAACATTGTCCCCCTTCTGCTTGGTAATGAGAAAAACACTTTCCCATGAGCGTCCAGACTTTGATGGCATAAATGGATCGTGCCATTCACTATGCCCTGTGAAGTCTGCCAGTGGCTAGGATGTGAATGCCATGGGCAGGTGTACCACCCAGGGGAAGAAGGGTGATGAGCTCCAAGAGCTTTTTACAATTGTCTCGAGGATGTGGGGCATATTCAAATCCCGTCTCAAAACTGACTTGTGCCATAAGGCCTCTAAGTCTTCTGACGAGAACTGTTGATGTTGCTCACTATTGTGTTTCAATGAGGGCATGCTGTTGACCTGTGCCTGCTCAGGAACACCGTTTCCTTCCTTTATTTGTTTTCGTAATTATTTTATTTTTATTTCATATCCTTCATTGCTTTAGTCATTATTTTACATATTTAATCTGTTCTGATATTTTGATGGAGGTTTTCACGGCTCGATGCATGATGATTGCTTCGAAAAGCTGCTCCTTTGGGACAGCCGCGTCGATCACTCCCTCTCCATCGCGACGTTTCGCCTCGAACGTGGGATGCGAAACGTCGTGATGGAGAGGGAGTAATCGACGCGGCTATCCCGAGATCAGTTTTTCGAAGCAAGCATTATTCTGATATTGTTTTCATACCATTCTCTCCATAACTCTATGCAGCGCTTTGTGATCCTCGGATGATAAACGCTTTATAAATTCAAATATTATTATTATGAGTTGTTTCTTGGCAACTTATACCATTATATCTGCTACAACTATTGCAGGGAATTCACCGACACTGATAGCTTTTATGTCATTACCATGATGAATGGATGTCTATTTTTCTTGAAACTGTTTGAAAATGAAGCTACCGGGATGAGGTGACTGCCTTAAGAATTCACTGAAGGCTACCTAGAGTACGGCCAAGCATGTGATGCCTACAAGTTAAATGGAGATGATTCTTCAACTTTGTTCAATCACCATGCAAGCCCGCATGTTAAGACTCGGATTAAAATTTTTTAGGTCAATTGCCAATGCTGCATCATTTTGCGGACAACAGTGGCTATTACTAGTCTGATACCAAACATGAACTTTCGTTGACCAAGCCACTATAACACTCCACCTTCCATAACTAACAAAGCACCTCGTTTCCTGTTATATCTGGCAACAGCACGCTGTCCCAATGCCCTGTCAACGGCACTGAATTTGCGGTTGATTCTCTCCACCATTTTCATCCTGTGGTCGATGCGCCATGGATCAACAGACTAACGCTTGACGCTGCAGAGGAACACATTACATCCCAGATTTTGGGCTGCTGCACAGAGAATGGTTTCACTGCAGTAGTCGACCTTCGTACAATCGAGTGCACATGCCTGGTTTTGACTAATCATTTTGTTCCTTGCTCTTTTACGTGGTGGCCCGTGAGCAGCTCCAGTTCCACCATCATTGTCCCTTGGTGAATTCCCACCCTCGTCCTTGGTGCAAATGCTTGACAAAGCATTCCTCGTCTTCAGGATTGTTGTTCCTAGCCAATGCATCAACATGTGCAATGGCAACAAATCCATTGCAAAGGCTATCGCTATAGGCTGCTTCTTCTTCAATCTGAGCAATAGACCTCTTGGCGTTGTTGTTGTTCTAATTCTTGTTGAGCTTTTGCAATTCATATATTATATTGCCGATGTTAAAACAAAGACAACTGTGGGCCAGTTTGTCCTCATGGGACATCAGCATAATACAGTTACCAATGCTCACTGCTGCCAATTCTTGGTGACTAAACTGGTCTGCTGTTGTCTATCATTATCGTCTGTTAGTCACGTTTAGTCGCATTTTGCTGACTGATATTGCAATTTCATTGATGGTGGCTTCGAACACATTCCCAAATGTTCCAGCTTGTTCAAGAAATTTTTTTAAACCTCAACTGGAAGCCACATGGTTAAACTTCATTACTCGGTAGCGACCCCTACAACATCCTAAGAATCGTAAAGAAAATCGCAGTTATCTATAATTCAACATCCCACAAGTTGCCCAAGTTACATCTATTTCAGAAC
>JAZEWT010000023.1:12713016-12776535 GCA_036362905.1 Mordacia mordax | reverse complement strand
ACGCCTACTCCTCATCAGACTGGGCCTGTACCTGGCCCTCGCCTGACCCAGAGCCCTGGGCAGAGGAGGGGCCCTGTGGGCCGGATCCTGACCTCCGCCTCTGCTGCTGCGAGTGATACTGCTGCAGGATTTCGCGAATCTTGCGCTGGGCGGTCTGAAAGGACAAACGGAGGTGCACGTGAGCACCTTGGGCCTTCAAAGGCTGCGTAGCTTTGATACGATTGCATTTAACAGGTAACGCTCACTGAGCTATGAGGTCTTTTTCAGATGTGACCTGGCTACATGTGGTAGCTCATTAATCAGACGATCATTAAATATGGGAGTTTGCTGCAATATTCTAAGCACATGTTTCTAAATATGGGAGGAAAAACCGGAGGACCGGCAGTAGAATTCACACGACCATTGGGAGAAAACGTACAAACTCCAAACAACATACAGGTTCCATATCGAACCCACAACCTTACCTCTGCATATCAGGCATACAATAAAAAACATCTCGTCACTAGGAATGTGTTCAGAATTTGATGATTAATCAAAAATTTTTAAGCATCGGTGCTAAATAATTAAATTATTTGTTAAAAACATTTCGGATTGATCTGAAAATCTGACGTCTCCTTGCTTTTTATACTAAAAGTGTGATCCTTTAACGTAATTGCGACGACACGCCACTTATATTTTGCTTAACTCATTAAAATACTTTTCATTGCTGGATTAAGATTAAAAAAAAAACTGTTTTACCAATGAAACCTTATGTAATAAACAATAAATGATAAATATTTACGAAAAACGTTTCAAGACAGAAATACGATCAACACAAATCCAAAATAAAACCCAAAATTCTGCCGAAAAAAATAAAAAGTTTAGGAGGTGATACGGCTAGCGCAAATTATTGTTAATTTTATAAACGTGCTGTGTTCTTTATGCCGTCTACTATTATCAGCAACGTGTTTTTGTGTTGTTTACATCTCTTTCCACTTGCGCAAAAAAATATACAAACTGTTTACATTTAAATAACTTTTACCAATGGCACTTTATGGGGAAATAAAAAAATACATGTCATTCTTGAATCATAAAAAAAACATTAAACATTTCTGCATTCAAATCTAGGGAGAAGGAGCCCGCGCACCTGACTGGCGAAGAAGTGGCCGATAATCTTGACGATGACCTGGTCATCTTCGTCAGGGGTCTGGTCGCGTGGCACTACCACCTGAGCGCATGAGAGGTTCTGCAGCTGTGACACCTGCAGTGGGGGTTAAGGAGGACACACGCAGTTGTTTCGTCATCACCACAACCCACTCGCTACTCCCACCATGCACTCACGCAAGCTCACAGCCTGCCACTCCGCATCATATTTTATACTGAGGCAGCACATGGGGCCTTACCCAGAGCAAGCACGAGCTATGTAGTGAACCCACAAGACATCCTTCCAAGACCAGCCTTAATGGCATCATGTTCGTGCAGGGTGCGCTCAGGAGTGATGTGAGCTGCATTTTGGCAGTGTGAGGGCCCTTGTTAAAGCCAGCTTAATCTACAGTGTGCACGTCTGGAGTCTCTGTCAAGGCTTCCCTGAGACACAAAGTGTCAGTGTGGGGGTTCTACTGCACAGCATAGGCTGTTGTGTGGTGGCAAAAGCTCCTCTCGAGCCCTTCCAGCACCACATTCTTCTGATGGAACTGTTTGAGGAGACAGACAGGTTGTTGGCTGGTTGCTGTTGACATATGTTGATGTGAATTTATGAACAAGACCTGACTGCAGTACCCTGTAATCTCATTTTGTGAAACGTGTTGCTGGTTGGATTTTGCTGTGCAAGTGCATCTGTCGTGTTTGTGTCCTATGGTGCTCTAATAAATCGCTATTTCACACTTTACATTTTTACACTTTGCACTATACTTTTCATTACTGGATTATCAAGTACTTTAAGACACTGTTTGCATTTAAGTGTGGATCAAAAGCCTTTAAAAATTACATATCCAAAAGCTGGACAAATCTGAATGCTGCTCCACCTAATTAACAAACAGGATGACAACTTCCATTCATATCACAGATGGCTGACGTGACTAACCAAGGCTAGGTGCACTGCAGACCACAAAATACAATTACCGTGTGCTGGTACGCTTACACGATGTAACACAACACATGTACAGACGTTTCGATGTCACCCGGGGCCATGAAATAATGGCATTACACATTCCTGCTGAAATAGCCATATAACATTGCTCACCAAACATCCTTCAACAAAATATTTCTAACTAAAGAAGCGACAACACAATTGCTCGATACTATTACTGCAGCCAGTTGCTTTAACCACTCAAATTAAACGATGCTGTCAGCGACAATCGCCGGCTACAATTGCCAATGAAATTCTAAGCGAGTCGTGGTCTTTACAGTGGGCACACATGCGAGCGACTAGGCCTGCCACTGCTCGGCGTGAGCGCAAGCAATACGTGGCGGCTCACCGGTGCCACGTGGCCTCACCGTTTTACCGCCCTTGCCGATGACCCGTCCGGCGGCAGCAGACGGCACCTTGATGTGCACCTCCAGCTTGACGTCCTCCCGAGGGTTGAAAAAGTTCTCCTCCTTCAGCTTGCTGTAGATGCGGCCCTGGGCCTGGCGACCGGTGCCACCGACACGACGAAACACGTTACCAGGGGACTTGCACGCCGCTCTCGCCACGCACAGCGGCGCCATCAGTCACACGCACCCGCTCCGCCCCGTCGCTAATCCACTAACAGCCTCCGAGACGTGTCGGTCGTAGAAGTTGTTTGACCACACTCAATCACGCCAGTCTGTAAAACTTGGCGAAGGTAGGGAGAGCATGTCGTCCAAGTATAAAGGCTCACGTGGCCGAGTACAATTCAACTTGTTCACAGTACCTCGGGATTACTGCAAATAATAAAGCTCGTGCATTTAAACTTGGCAAGTCTTGCGACAGTACCACACAGAATGTCAGCTGCAGACCGTACAGAGATATGGAAAAGCTGGTGGCATGGATGGAGATTCATGGACCTGTGGCACAGCCCAAGGTTATTCTATAAATTCCTTCACGCAAAATCAGTGATGCGGGTTTGAGAAAAAATTGAAAGGAAAAACGTCCAAAGCATAACCCATATATAAAGATTGGTGGAAACACGCATTAGGATTTAGATATAGAATCTTGTTTGATGTAGGTTTTACGACTCGATGCATGATGACTGCTTCGAAAAGCTGCTGTCTCGGGACAGCCGTGTCGATCGCTTCCTCTCTCCACCTCGCGACGTTTTACCTCACACGTTAGAGGTGCCTGAGGATGCCTCTAACGTGAGAAGAAACCTCGCAAAGTGGAGAGAGGAAACGATCGACGCGGCTGTCCCGAGAGAGCAGCTTTTCGAAGCAACCATCAAAATCTTGTTTGTCTATAATTTTGTACAAGGGTGTTTTTAAAGAGACGTGTGGCCAGTGAGGAAAGGTTGCTAAAACACATTATGTAAAGGAGTTCTCTTCAGGAGATCCATCCTGGTGAAGACCCATTCTGCCAGCAGTGCTACGAACGAGCACTAGCAGCACTGCACTATTACCTTCTCCCCACCCACAGCAGCATTTTCCAGAGAATGCATGTCCAGTCAGCACTCACCTTGAATTGAGCCTCAGCATGGCCCACGATGGTCACCATCCGCTCCTTCACGTCAGGGCCCTCAGCCTGCGAAATCTGAAGAAGACATGCGGTTACAAGAGTTGGTTCCCTGACTCAGTCCCTCTTCTACCACTCAGGAGTGGCCCCACTTCCTGGCCCCACGGGACATGCACCACCATATTCACATGGCTGACAAATGCAAGGATGCTTTTATAAGACTGCTGGTGCAAGTGCTATTAGTGAGCACCTGTTAAGACCGGCATGGGACACAAGAGGTTGGGTGGAGATCTTCTGTCTCTTCGGTGCTGATGTTTACACATCACGTGAGATACTGATTATTATTATTTATTAACATTTAGCAGACGCCATTTTTCATCAAAGACTGTCGTTCTAAGAGAAACACAGGACAAGTTCAGATATTCGTCACCTTTATTGTGAGAAGGAATCGAATTCAGATCGCCGTGGTCATAACGTACTGCAGTGATAAACACTGCACGACATTATGTGCATGCATATCGCGCACGTGTTCATTCTACTTTGGAGGAATTCATTCAAAGCGAGAACGACTCAGGTGCACGAGGCAACGTCAGAAAAGTGGGGCGGGGAGAAAGCAACCACGTAGTTAGCCGGTGCCTACATTTGCTGGATACTGTGCCCTATATATTATGTTATCGCCCAATTAATGAGTGTTTTTATAAGTCGTGGGGAGAAAACAGCCAACCCAGAGGAAACTTAGGCATAACAGGAGAGAACACAAGGAAACAGCCCTGACAATAAAGCAGGTGGGGAAGACTTTGAACACCAAACATCATTGGGGCGGTGGGATAGGCAATGGAACTTATGAGACAATAGCAAAGGACAGGAAGGACCTTGGAAGAGGGAATGCGTAACAAAGGATCAAAGTAATACGGCCAAGTCAGTGACATAAGGGAAAATAAATCTCACAACATAATCATATTTCACTCAGTCTCAAAAGGCCGAGGATGCCTCCGACGTGGGAGGCAAAATGTTAAAAAGAGAGGAGTGCTCGACATTGCTATCCTGAAAGAACTGCTTTGGAAAGAAATTATCACTTTCAAATATGAGCATGCGCCTTAAGAGTACTCATGTCTGGCTACGCCACCAGATGCGAGTCCCCTGGGCTACTGCAGCTTCTATGGATTTTTCTCCTTTAACATAAAGTTACATTGAAAAGTTACAAATGAGCTGGGTGTCTCACCAGCCCTGGTGGTAACCTCCAGCAGTAGTCACGTGCCCTAGTCTGGATCGCCAGCTCCTAATATGGAGAGTGGAGCTCTGCAGCTTCTGTAGGTTACGCAAAGCTGCGTGGGACCCAAATGAATTCATTCACCATCAGACTGATCTCCTGCTCAAACGAGCAGTTGTGAGCCAGTGGTGAAAATTCACATTTTTATGGCTGGACAAATATACCCACAGGACAACCATTGTATGACTTCCCCATGAAGTGGTACTCGTTATATTTACCACACAGGGAGGCATGATGGGCTGAATCAACCCTTAACCAGGAACTGAACTCACAACCTTCAGATTGTGAGCCGCTCGCTCTACCGCCAAGCTCTACTGGCCAAATCAGCACACATTGCTCTTTTTTAATTAACCCTCTCACAGCCATGGGTGTGTTTTAAATTCACATCACTTGCAGACAGCCACTTTCCAATATCTTTTAAATCAACGTGGTCAAGTTGATTTTCGGAAAAAGAATAATTATAATCGAACGAGGCATAACCATGCCTAGTCCTTGAGTGCAATATTCAAATTTTCTAGATACTGCCACCAGGTGGTAGCAGCGAATCTATCGTTGCATAAACTCAGCCGCAAAAGGACCGAGACTCACACACGTGAAATAATACAGTGAGCATCATCTCTAGGTCCCAAGAACAGACCGGACCGGTTGTGAAAGGGTTAAATAAACCAGCTCCACACTACACTACGGTGAAAGCAAACGTTGGAGTTCATCAAGCGAGTGTTGACAGGCGAGCGAGTGAGTCGGCGAGTATGCGATTAACAGCTGCTCACCCGGATGGAGGCGCTGGCATAGCGCGATATCTGCTGAATGTTCTGCCCCTTGCGTCCGATGATGGCGCCCACGGACTGCGTCGGCACAAAGAGGTACACCGTCTCCTGCTCGTTGGACTGTGTGGTGGCCAGCAATGCCCAATGCGAGGGAGCAGGGTAGGGAGGGGGGGCAGGTACAACCGGGTTAAGGATCATCGTGCATGCTGCGCCTTGGGTAACATCATGTCAGGGTTGGGACGGTCAAGGGGTGAGGAGCGGGAGGAGGCAGTGTCGTGATGCAGATGCAGGAAAAGGTGATGCTTCGGGCAGTTGAGAAGAGACCTCTTGGTAGGGAGCAGATTCATATTGCACTGAGAGTAAAGCTCTAACACGGTGGTGAAATGTGTGAAACTGCAAGAGAGTTCGGGACTGTGGAGGACAAAGAAGCACACAAGAACCAGAGTCTAATGTAGAAACTCGTTGTCAAATAGCGGTAGCTTTATAGTTTCCTGACAATTGTTTCTGGGAGTTAAGGAGTAATAAGATTGCTGCCATTACCTCCCTTTGTCCCTACCCCCCCTCCTCCCCCAGTTATCACACACCCGCAATAGTTTAACTCAGTTCGGTCTTGATTGTTGGTCGGTGCGCATCTCATCATAGAAATCTAAAAAGAAACTGAAAAAATACGGCAGGGCCCTAGTGAACGTGGCAGGATTGAGGACTCACAGAGGGCTGGGAGGACAGGCCGTGGGGGGTGCCTGGGTGGGCGTACGGAGAGGGGCCCTGTGCGTAGAGGCGAAGCCGACAGGGACAGGGACAGAACCGTGAACACAAACACAACACCCGAGTGAGAGACGCGGCCAGAGGAGGCACGCGGCACAGCGAACGGTGCTGCTGCAGTCGCAGTGTCATCATCAGCCACAAAACGTCATGATGTCGCACATGCCTGCCATGTGACAATCCCATGAGCACCTGCAGGGCAACAAGCTATACGCTGTCCCATGTACTATGAAGACCATTGCCCGAAGTGTTAACCATCACATCTATTTATCAATTTAGAGTCAATGTTACTAACGAGTTTTTTGTACAACAATGCCAATGCAGCATCACCAAATGTGTTTACGTCTTCATAACCCTAAGAATGATGTCTAAAATCCTGCATAATTATGATCCACACGCTCCTCTTTATGTCTCTCCGTGTAACTAAAACATGCGTTTCGCCACCTTTCTGGACGTTTCTGTTGCAAAAAGAACATCAAACGCACAACACTAACAGGAAGCGCTCTATACTGTGCAGGAGAATCGTGGGGCTCAGTAAAGGGCTTGACCCGCACCTAAACATTGCAGTAGCAACTAGGGAATGCTAAGCTTGCCTGGCGTGGGGCCTCAAATTCCACCTGATGTGCCGCACGTGCATGTGTTACTCCTACTATCCACTAGAGGGCAGCGTAATAAGAGGGCCCAAAAGACGGGAGTCGCGGTGGTGGTCTCATCAGAAACCGCGTAGTCCTGTATGGGGTCGTGGTGAGCCGGAGCCTATCCCGGCAAACACAGGGTGCAAGGCAGGGATATACCCACGATGGAACGCCAGTCCATCACCGGGCACTGCGGGAAATTTAGTCTGCAGACCAATTAACCTATGCAGCAGCATGTTTTTTGGACTGTGGGAGGCAACCGGAGTGCCCCGCGAAAACCCACGTGGACACGGGGAGCGCATGCAAACGCCACACAGAAAGGCACCCGAGCCGAGATTCGAACCAGGAGCTTCTTGCTGTGAGGCGACAGCGCTACCCACTGGGCCACCGTGGCGGTGGTGGTGCACGCCTATAATCCTGCTCTTCGCTACAGATGTTGTCAGCTCCTCGTAAGATTAGTAAGACATCCAAACTCGCTGGGCTGCGAGGTGGCCAGCAGTCAATAGCACAACAAGTGTGTTTGTGAACCGATCGGTGCTAATTTTCCCTTTAATTGTATCGATTTGCTCCTGGTGCTCAAGCTTCTCCCCACATGGAAAGTGCATATTAATATAATTGGCTCAGACCTCAACGTGGAGCAGTCGATGATGTTTCTACATCACAAACTGCAACGCACTTTCACACTTGCATGATTCCATTGACAAAGTGTGCAGCCACCTCAATACGAAACTCTAAATTATTGCGTCCTTGTGCAGAAAGCTAGGAACAACGCAGATTAGCAGATGCCACATCTCTCTTCCCCCACTCACACAAATTAAGAAGTTGTTTACAGTTCCAATTAGTCAACATTGGTGACTATATGTAATGATGTAGGTTTTCACGGCTCGATGCATAATGATTGCTTCGAAAAGCTGCTCTCTTGGGACAACCGCGTCGATGGCTCTCTCTCCTCGTGTCGTTTCGCCTCACACGTTGGAGGAGACTGCGCCTGAGGATGCCTCCAACGTGTGAGGAGGCGCAACGTCGCGAGGAGAGGAGAGAGAGCCATCGACGCGGCTGTCCCGAGAGAGCAGCTTTCCGAAGCAATCATCATTGGTGACTATACTCGAATGACGAGTCCTACCTCATGAGGTTGACATCAGTCTAGATACAGCACTGTTGAACTGCTGCCAGTTGTTGTGATAACGACGTTTTCTCCACTTTTCAAGTTGGCAGTCGAAACTATTAAATGGCCAGTTCCTTGGAGTTGGTTGTCAGTGTAAGGCTGACATATTTTGTATGTGCGACACACCTCTCTGATGATACCATGCGACATACACTATTTTGTCTGTTGTGATGAGATTTGTAGTAAATTAGATTTTAATTAAACCTCTGCCTATTTATGAACACTGGTTCAAGTCAACCTCACCGCTGACAAGAAACGGAGTAAAAATTCCTCTCAAGAACTGCTCTTTTGTAATAGCCATGTTGAGTATTCCTCCTCCTTCCTTCATGACGTTTCACCACCAACATTGGAAGCATCAGCGAAACCAAAAATCGAAACCAGACCAGGGTGCCCTGGTTTTGAATCAATGCATATGTAATTATGTACTTCGAAAAGGCTGTGGGATTGATGGGTTGTGTTCAAACTAACTTTGCTTTATTTCTGTGCAGAGAAATATATGAGAAGGAAGTGTATCGTTCGTTTATTTATATTGAAGCACCTAAGTGACCTTGTAACTGAAATCTTCCCGGCCGCTCTCAAGCACTGCACACAGGCCAGGCTGTCGCTACAAGTGTGAGTAGGAAGACTGCTCACCAACAGCGGCATGTAGGCCGAGGAGGTACCGTAGGCCCCCAGGGAGGACGTTGCACCAGGCATCCCCGGTGGGAACAGCCCCACGGCGTTGAGGTTCAGTCCGGGCAGCATGTTGGCCTGCTGCTGCAGAAAAAACAAGCCCGACACCCCAAACAGAGCATCGTCAACAAACACGCAGCCTCAATGCATGCTGAGAACACAAAAACGCCACCATGGTGAGAGAGATAGGAGATGTGGTGTTGCCCTCTGCAGGAATAAACTGGCACTGGAAGCTGATCAGCAGCACAAACCTAGGCCAAAAATTCCAAGGGGGAAAATTCGTTTTGTGCTCGGTGGCAACGTAAAGGGCATCACTCGCCTAACGTGCAGTCGAGACGAGGTCACGCAGCTCGAGACGAAGTCGCACAATCGTCAGGTGGGGGAGATGAGTCACGCATCATCATCGCTCCTTACAAATAGCTCAGATTTTATAAATGCCCTTGATTTTCACTACTCCACGGCTGGTCAAATATTTTAAAAGGTACATTACTCCAGTGATTGCGTTTAAATCTCAACAAATTTCTTATAACAAAGCTAATTTGCCACAGGAAGAATTTAACTTTGAGCCAAACACACACATCTGTATGTCCTGAGTCAGTGGCCTCATTGAAGACCACTTCCTGGACTGGGGCTGTCAGCCATTGGCCGTGTGCTCAAGTTGCAGTGGCGGATATAATTTTCAGACCTTTTAACCCATATTTTGCACTTATCTATTCAAGAAGCAATGGTCCCTGCTGAATGGACGACCGCTTTCATTTGTTCTCTTCATAAAAGAGGGTCTGTAGATTATCGCAATAATTATAGGCCAATTTCTATACTATCGGCCAAGATTAAAATCTTTGAAAAAAAAATGTCTAAAAATATATTACAAATGTTATTTCCATAAACAATGCATTACATCCAAAACAATCAGGCTTGTGAAAAATACTGCAAACCCTCAACAGTAAAGGCTCTAAGTTTTGTTTAAATATTATACAAAATAAACTAAGCTGTGGCATTATATTGCTCGACTTGTCAAAAGCTTTTGATACCGCAGATCACAATACTCTTTTAAATAGACTTGAAAACATTCAACTCTCCAGTTACGCAGTTGCCTGGTGTAAGAGTTACACATTCCGATGTAAGCAGGCAATTTCCATTGATAACCTAATGTCCAACAAAATCGAAATTCCAAAGGGTGTACCACAATGTTCTACGATTGGTCCATTAATATTTTATACTAATCAATGACCTGAATACCTCACTTACTCCAATATGAATGTTTTTCCAGATGACACTGCACCACAGTGGCTGGAGATTCTCCGAAAAATGTAAATCGTAAGCTATAAGGCAACTTCAACATCCTGAAAAACCAGCTTCTTACACTAAAAATAGTCCTTAATGCCAATGAAATTAAATTAATTTTTTTCTCGACAAAAAAACAACACCAAATCGCCACTTCTGTTATATACACTAGATATCAACAAAGTGAACTAGATGAGGAACACACATCTTGGCTTCATATTAGACTCGATTACATTTTAAACATCACATTGACTATATTGCCAAGATGATTAAAAATAAAAGAGGCTTTCTCTACAGACATACCAAAACAAGTTCCGCTTAGACTCGATAAAGCCAGCTTGTCTACCAATGCTTGATTATTGTGACATTATCTATAAATTCGCATCTAAGTACTATTTTTAATAATCTTAACCCTATATGTTACTTTGTTCTAAGATGTGCTTTGGATGCCCCCCAGGAATCCCACTATTCTCATTTGTACATTGGCTCTGGATTAACTTCTCATATCATTCATACAAATATTCACTTGGCCCGATTTGCTCTCATGGTTCTACTTAATAAGTTGGCTAAATATTTTATTGATTTATCCAACAACACAAATCTAATCTTGGAAGTGCAACCTACTGTCTGCTTAACGTTCAAAGATGCACATCAAAATTCAGCAAAAAGGCTTTTGTGGTGGCTAGCCCTCGTTTTTAATACAATACTGTCATGAGCTTGAAGCTATTGTCACTACTATTGTTAACTTACATCCCATTTAGTATAAAAATTAAGCCTAGCTGTGTTTGCATAAACTGATTGGTATTTTTGAAGGGCTGTACATGCGTCTTCCTTTTGTTGTGCTATATAAACTATCTTTTTACCCATGCCATTGTTACACTGTTTAACTTCTTTCTGTATTATTATTTTACTGTGCTGCGCATTCTTCAGTTTGTTTATGACATGATATTGGTTGGGGTTTCATCCTTGTATAAGTTGGTGTTTTGAGTCTGCTTATTTGTGCTCTATTACGTGTTACGGGTTACATTTAAGGGTACGGTAAGTGTAATATTTTGCAGAGCTTGTTCCTGTAAGTTTACCTGCCTTTCAATTTCATGCATTGTTAAGTCGGTCATTTCAGAAGTTTGTTGTGTTGCATTTAAAGCTTGCAAGCAAGCTCACTTGGGGCTTTATGTTGTAATAATAAACATTTATCTATCTATATCACCTTGACCAAAAAGGCCTATCCTAATCTTCCCTCGCTTAATTTATTATCCATGTTTAGGGAATCGCTTGATCTCTGTTGAATTGTTCTCTAGGATGAGTACCTAAAAGTAAAACAACTTTATATTTCTAGTAATAATAATACATTGCTACTAATAATAATAATTTTACGTTTATAACATGACATTCATTCACTGTCGAAGGTATTAATTCGATAGAGAACGACTCTGAGGTGCAAGGAAAGCACAGAGACGGAGGAGGCAGCCAGGCAGTTTGCCGGCACCATATTGCCACACACTGCTTCCTACGTATATTGGGATGTCATCGCTCAATAAATTAAGGAGTTTTTTTTTATTGTGGGAGGAAACCGGAGAACCTGAAGGAAATCCACGCATAACAGGGGGAGAATACACAAACTCCACACAGAATGGTGCCCAAGGCAGGGATCGAACCTGCTCGGGCAAGACCATTATTTCTGCGAGGCGTAGATGTTACCACTGTGCCACCCTGCCATTGACATTTCCTGAACATTGGATCATCTTCAGAAAATTCATCGTGACACCCCCCCGACAGCCAGACGACACAGCTCGGGCATTAACACTTTAATCTTTTAAGTCAGACAACAACAAAAATTTGACTCCGGAATCGAATTGTGACTTGTTCTACATCTAGGCGACCGAGGTGCATGTGCGTACACATATGTCTGTGTGCACTGACACACGGCACTGTCTGGTTGAATGTGCGTGGGCGCTTCTCACGTTCATGGAGCTGTAGTCGGTCTCGTGAGCCTCTTGGAGTCGTCGCATAATCTCCTCCTCAGCGCGGCTGCAGGCGTCCACGCTGCCACGCACGGTGATGGTGCGCTCCGGGTTGTACATGGTCACGTCCTGCAGCCTGCGGTTGACGGCGCCGACATACACGACAGCCACGTCACACAGGTTACCGCTGGGAATGTCCAATTACGGTGAGGTGTGCTATTGTGATTAAATGAAAGTGATTTAAAGCTGTAAGGAGCAGTGAAGCGGTGCTAATCTCCTCTTTACATTCCCGTGCTGATGGTGTAAATGCCACATTCCCATGGAGGAACCACGTCTCTCGAAAGGACAACTCATTTAAAAATCCCCAAGGGATAATGGGTTGGCTCAATTTTCAATCAGCATCTGAACTCCACAACATTTCGTTTGTAAGCTACTCATTCTCCGGTCAGGCTACTTGACCAATTACAATCTAAAAAAGTAATAAAACTACAAAACATGTCAATTACATGATGCCCGATATGCTAACAGAACAGTGACACCAATGTTCTCCTGTTGGACAAGAGTGAGAGCAGCTCCCTGTCGTAGCGTACGCGTGTACTACCAACAGAGAAGACGGCTCTCCCACGGACACCCACACCTACCCTAGCGGAGCAACACATAGGCGCATCCCCACAATCCATAATGCACTTGCTACTCATACTGGTTCACTGGAAGACACAATGCCTCCTTCCCTGGAAGATACACATTATGCCAGGTATAATATCAGCCCGGACTCTCTGGTTTGGCAACCAAAATCTTTCTCCCTCCATTCAGCACACCACATCCAGTATTAATGCTCGTGATGCCTGTGGTAAGCAGACACGTGCCTCCACTTCAACTTACCAGAAACCCGAAAAGTATTTAGTAAGAAATTAAGCCCTAACAACACACAATATTTGTATGAACCATCACGATCAACACCTTAAGTTTCCTAAGATCTAAATATTTTTGCTTTTTAATCTCAGTGCAAAACTTTGTACGGCAATTATTTTAACTGAAGCAACATATGGGTGCTTGAAAATATTACTAAACATCACTCCACATGTCTGTATGTTTGTGAGTTCTAGGAGAAAGGCACAGAAAACTGTAGGGGGTTAGGCAGCTGTGCTCTTAACCTAGAAACCTCAACTCGATTCCCACTAATGGCCAATACCAGTGACAATTATATTAACCAGTGCTCGTCCTCCCCTAGGGCAACTCAGCCTCCAATGAGGACCTGGGGATACTGCATTTGTCGAGCATAGTGCTGACCAACCCACACTTCCTCATGCACCGCCAGCTTCAAAAGGTGCTACTAGCTAACAACACTTGCTCCAACATTGTTAAGGTTGCCTGATTGATATTTGTCTTTGTTAGAATTGTAAACTCAAGGACACTGCTAGAGTAAGAAATAGTGGTGAGGTTCAGGGCCGGTGGGGGTGTGGTAGCGTACGGGGAGATGGTGATCTTAGTCCCTGTGTCCTGCTCCACTTTCTTCAGGTTCTTGCCCTCCTTGCCAATGAGACGCCCCACAAAGTTATTGTGAGCCAAGATCTTGAGCGGGATGTCCTCAACACTGCAGCCCAGAAGCACACACGACAGTAGTGTCAACGCACCATCGTTACGCACAACTAGCAGACGATGCCAGCAAACGCGGTGAATCTGTGAGCGCTCGACCGGCCTACTGCACGATGAATTTTACCGGGTGAGCCAACCGGTGGCTGCCAATCGTTACTCACTCTCCGGTGTCATGTGCCTCCTTTTGGAGCAGCTCGAGGATCATGCGACAGGCAGCCGAGCGTCCGTCGGGGCTTGCCTGGATCGTCACGGGCTTCTCAGCCGAGCCCAGCATTTCTTTGCGATGAACGTCCACCCTGCATGTACCAGACACACGCACGCACACACACATGGATGTACGCATGTACGTGCACAAACAGATGGCTGTAATTCAGCTCTCAACGTGCGCATGTAGCAGCTTTCAAATAGACACAGAAGACCAATATTTGACTTCCAGAGAAGTGGCTCGCCTTCCACCAGGAGTGGTAAGCGTGATCTACATTGTTCAGAATGAGCGCTCACCTATGTAGCAAATTTGCCACTTGTTACAGAGGTTCATGATTTGGTTTGAGCACCTGCCTTAATTATCACTACGGGTTCATTAACCATAAACTAGTGCAGGTATTGACATGCGGAGCTAAAACCAGTTTAAAGTGGGCTCACTTGGACTGGGTCTGCTGCGTGATGCTACGGATGGTGGCACCCTCCTTGCCGATGACAGCACCCACGTACTGGCTGGGCACCAGCATCCTCAGTGGCAGCGTGTGCGGAGGCTGGCGGCCACCCCCCTCCGAATCCATCAAGGGTCTGCGTCTGGGGCCACCCCCCCTCCCGCTGCCGCTTCCATAGTAGGTGGCTCCTCCGGGGCCACCGCCTCCGCCTGCCGGCCGATCGGACTGACGGCTGCCGGGCACGCTGCTGCCCCCACGGCCTCCGCGCCGGCTCACGCGCTTGCGTTGCTGGGAGCTGCCATTCTGTGAAAGCTCCGGGTCCTGGCTACTGACGGCCTCATCCGGGATGTATGACACCTTGAGTGCATAGCTGTCCAGCTCGTGTCCGTTCAGCTTCTCCACAGCTCTGCGTAAAAAAAAAAATGTAATGCACAGAACGTAACATTACAATAACTCTTCAGAGCTGACCTTTCAGGTTCGCTGTGACGAGCGGATTTTTATCACGATGTTTCAAGTCCTTCATTGGTAACATCTTCCCACCATTAAAATTTTATGTGAAAGTGACTGCATGACAGCAACAGCAACACAGCAATTGACCACTAGCTCAACTTTATGTTGATGGAGACAAGAGAAGTACAATGCAGTTCTTCAGCAACTGCCAATGAGGCTTCTGCATGATACACAGAGGTTATTGGATACACATTAATACTTGTCACGCTACACAATGGCAGATCTCAGGTCTCTGTTATGATATGCTTATCCCTGTACTACAAACCCAGTGGCAGAGTTAGATTCCCGCTAATAGCAAACACCGTTGACGATTATATGAACCGGTCCTGTAGTACCGCTAGGTTTACTCTGCCTAAAATTAGTACCTGGTACAATGTTTAAACATTGCCACTAAGTAGACAATGGTGGCTGAGGGTTTGTGCTGGTCACCCACCTATTCGTGTGCCATACTAACCTTTATAGGTGCTTGCTAATAACACTTGCCCCAACAGGTTGTGCAGGCAATATGGGAGCAGTTTGTTTTTGATGACGTGTGTGGAGTGTGTGCAACAGTTTTGCAGGTTGATATTCGCCATCGCGCTGGTGAGCTGCATTGGCCGTGCGTGCAGGTGCAGCGGTGAAACGCGCGAGTCACTCACTCCTTGGCTTCCTCCTTGGTGCCGTATGTTACATTGACAACTGCCGTCTCACTCTCCGTTGCAACTGCAATGACACCGGCATCACAATCGATATCGGCATCACAGAGCAGCATGCGGCACACGTCACCGTGCACACGGGGCTACACTCATGAATGCACAAGCGACTGCTAGACATGTGGGCTGCATGACTCAGCCAATAGGCACTCAATGATGGGATTGGCCAGATCTTTCGTGCAAAATCTGTGCACGTTGGTCATCTAGAGGGGTTCCGAGATAAGCACAATTGATTGCGTCGTACCCAACTAACACGATTTTATCGAAATGTGTTTTCACGGCTCAATGTACGACAATAGCTCTTACGAGCTACTCTCTCAATATGGCCACGTTCGGCGTTCCTCCTCCTCTTTCCTGTGTGGAGGAGCAATGCTCGACACGGTTATCCTGGGAAATTCTGAAGCACGATTACGTACGACAAGGACGAGGACCACAAAAATGCTCAACGTGAGGGTGGACCATGCCGGAACTGATGGGCAGCACCAACCTTGATCGCAACTCTCCACGGTGCCGTACTGGGCCAACAAGCTGTCCAGAACCTGCGTGAATACAACGAACCATGCGACGCATCACACAGGGCCAGGCGGCATCGGCTGAGGCCGTTTTGAACGGTGGCACCCCTGTGGCATCATGCCACCCCGACGTTCAAACCACGTGGACGTCGACTGCCTGGCTGACGCCAGCTCCGCTCTCCGTCACGGAGCGGCGGAGGTTTGGGTTATCGGCGTCATGAACACAGAAGAAGCAGCCTAGTGGCTCAACGTCCCGCATACGAAGGTCTATACATTAGTTCTACAAGTTAGGGTCAAGCTCATGAAGCCATCAAAGGCACAGGGAGGGTCGGCTTCCTGCTAAGGGAGGTTTCTGTATCAAGTCATTTCAGGGCACTTTCTTTTTTGAACTTACAGTCAAGTCGAATGTCATTTACACATTTACACCTCGACTCGGCATTTCCTTTGCAAAACCATATTACAGGACCTTTAACGTCCACTATAAAGCAGACGATTAATAGTTACAGTTAGCACACACAACAGTATTGACCACAGCAGCCTGCCGGACTTTAACCGTGAACCTCCACAGCAAGTGGCAAACGCATCATCGCTTCTCGGTCCCATCGAGAAGACCGAGCGCGCAAGCTGCACAGGCAATGCATGGCACAGCCCTACAGCCCTGCTCAGCCTGGCCACCACTAGCACCGCGCACACTCGATCGACCACAAACACAAACGTTAGCGTTATCTGCAACAAAATGCATTTACTTTTAACACTTTCGCTAATCAATGAAGGGTGCGGGGTTGGAGGGACAGGTCTTGATGATCGAGTCCACGGGACTAACCTCCCATTGCAGATGGGGAGGAATGTTCCACACTTGTATCTTGCGGTTCCTGCACAACAACAAAACCAAACACCCATCCTCTATATAGCCTTAACGGAGTGCTGGGGGGAGTGCTGTTTGTGAGCACGTATTAAGGCCGGCACTGCATATGCGGGGGTTGCTGGCCACCACAAATAATATTAATGATAATATTTGCACTTGTAGAATGCTTTTCACCCAAGTGTCACAAAGCGCTGCAGAGAGCTGTAGAGAGAACAGCATGTGAACAACAACATCAGAGTAGATCAATTAAAGTAACATAATGGCTATAGATAAATGGACAAAAAAGAACAAATAAAATAATTGTTAAACACAAAGGAAGGAATAAGGCCTCCTGAGCAAGTGCAAGTCAAAGTGAGCCATCACCCCAGTGAGCAGCATCAACAGTCCTACCTAAAGGGACCTCAAGGCCTTAAAGAAACAATTGAGTCTTGAGACAGGATTTGAAGATGCCCAGAGACTCAGCTGACCGAATTTCTAAACTATGCTCAACCACCTTTCTCCACAGTGCTTATGTTTACACATCACACAGGGTACTTATTTAAAGCATGTCTACCTAAAGGAGGCCTAGGACCAGATGAAATATTCGCCACTGTTATGGGTCACGAGTAGAAATCGAATGCGGGTTTCTGGGTTTATAGTACAATGCACTAATCATTATAGTACCACCAAGCAACACCATCACCTCCAGCATCAAACCACGACAACGCGAGTAGAGGCTTGATATGCAGGCATCATAAGCATCATGTCGGTTTTTCTATTCCTCGCCTTCTGACCAACAAATGCAGGAATGAGATCAAGTTACAGGAGAGGGTGCTCTGTGCTTGTGTATGGAACACACGCTAATCCTTTAATCAGCTCACCGTTTGGCACTGGATTAAGACTCGCCTAAATTGCACTGCCCCACACACAAAGGCAGTCTGCAAATATCAAAGCTTTCTACAGACTTCACTAAGTGGCAGCGCATGGTGACTGCGTCAGGGACACAGTGCTTGGGCGTGGCGCCACACGCCAGCTCGACAAAGACACAGTTCGTTTCCACGACCGTCGGGAGCCGGTCCACGGTGGCCCCGGATCGATCCCGGAAGGGCAGCGTCAAGGCCTGCGTCCACATGCTGTTTTGTTAAAGTTTGTTCTTGAAAACGTTTCATGTGGGTGAAGAATAATATGCAATGATCATCCTTTCCCATATTAATCATCGTCATTATCAATGCCCGCTTAATCCTGTACAGGGTCGTGGGAGACGGAGCCTACACCGGTAGACAAAGGGGGCAAGGCAGGGCTATATGCAGAATATGACGCCAGTGTACATCACAGGGCACTCTTTTGGGACAATTTATTTAGCAGGATAATTACCATAGGCAGCAGCGTGTCTCTGGACAGTAACCGGAGTACCCGACGAAACCCGACGCAGACACGGAGAGAACATGAAAATTCCACACAGAAAGGCACCCGAGCCGGGAACCGAACCCAGGGCTTCTTGCAGTCAGGCGACAGCGCTACCCACTGTACATCAGCGCAGTGAGTAGCGCTGTCCCTGCCAGGCGGCAAGGTGGCACGGTAGTAACATCTGCGCCTCACTGAAAGTCCTGCCCGAGGCGGTTGGATTCCCGCCTTTCTGTGCGGAGTTCCTGTGTTCTCCCCCTGTTCTGCATGGGTTTCCTCAGGGTTCTCCAGTTTCCGATCACAGCTAAAAAATATATGCCCATTCATTAATTGGGCGATAACGTCAAAAAATAACACTGTGTCAAATGTTAGCACCGGCTGAAGGCATGGCTGCCTTCTCCTCGCCACTCTATGGTTTCCTCACACCTCTAAAATGAAAATGACCTTGCATATGGACGTCTGCGAAATAATAATTAATAATAGTATTATTAATTTTTTTTAGACGCATTTTATTCAAAGCAATACATCTCTAGACTGCTTTCAACATTTAGGGTCTCCTCAGCATCTTGCCTAGAAACACCTGGCAGTTCGCCAGTATTGGTTTAAGCGTGCCCTCCGACTTTTCTGATGAGGCAATGTCAAAACCGGTTCAGAGTAAGTTGTATTTAACCACGCTGAAAATAACACTTCCACAAACTGATCACAGCCTAGTGTAGATTTGATCATCCTGGACTGTATTACAATCAAACGTAAGGTATCTGTATATTTTTCAAATAAATATTTGTGACGCCAACAGCGCAGAGACGTTAAATTAAGCCGATGGCGTCACGGCACGTGTACCTCGCTTTCATGTTGAACTCGTGTCACAATCCGTGCTGGGGTCATCTAGCCCGAAGTGTGCAGCACAGGCTCAAAACAAGTGCCACGGGGTGCAGAGTTGGGTCCCGACGGGACCAAACACAGGTTCTGAGGCCCTGTACCAACACCAAGCCTGCCTTGTTCCCATGAAAATGGGGTTACTGTCACCACTGAAGAAAGGCTGTGCTGTCTTCATAAGCAAAGCATCCACCGTTAGGCAAGCAGCCTCTCAAAAAGCAGCAGCCTGATACCTCTTTAGCTTTGATGTTCTTAAAATGGTGATGCATAAATTTCCGTTGAAGAAGGTATCATCAATATAAAGTTACATCTCGAGTTACAGGTGGTTGCTATTGCTAAGTAACAGCAAATCAGCTTTGCTATCTAAGGCTCTATTTGGATGAGCCTGTCCGTGACAGTGAGTGTGCACTTCGGTGGATTTATATTTCTGGCTGATGATGGATAATTTTATTAATTGACAAACATGAGCCATGACTGACAGTGTATTCTGCAACAGACATTCTGATTCCATGTTTTTAAAAAATATGAAACATCTGCGCTAAACAGGAATTGAGGATCATAAATTCAAATGAAGAGATGACACCCAACAATTTCACAGATTTCTGAGATAAATATCCACACACGTACCATCACATACGTAATACAGCCACCCTTTAGTAAACACACGGCCACACGTCTAAACCTACCCACACATACTTGCATGCATAAACCCACAAAGTGGCGGTCACATTGTCGCCGCTTTTGAGTAGATGCACTCTAAGGCCGCAAGAAGTATGGAAGGCCCACTGGCAGGAGGTCAAGAGACAGGAGACCCAGGTGGTATAGGTTGAGATGACTGGTAGATACAACCGCCATTCGCCACTAAGTGACGGTGAGGTCACCACGATCCTGTGCCAGGCATGTGCGCTTTGAAGCCATGTGAATTGTCGTAGGCTTGCCAAAAAGAGGTGAAGGGACAGACCTAGTGTAAGGGGTTGCCTGACTGAGATGACTAACAAATGCACCACCTGTGCTCCCTACTGTGCCAACTTTCTATGTTTTCAGCTACCCAGCACTCCATTCCTTGTTGTGAGGGTCGTTCCTCTGTTATCCATTGTTGCTGGAGGGCAACTGCCTCAAACTGCGCAGTAGCGTCCTTCTTGATCCTTCTCCACAGAGCTCGATCTTGACACTGCTGATACCAATCTTCAACAAGTCTATTCAGCTCCAGGTCCTCTTTGCCACATTGGTCCATCTCTTCTCCAGTCTCTGCCGTACCCATTTAGCCCCTTATATCCGACCAAACAGAAGCTGCCGGGGCACGCGGTGTTTGAGCATGCGGACTACATGACCCAGCTACTGCAGTTTCGCCAGCCAGATGGACCCACCTATAGGACCCTGTCCAGATCGTTTCGAGAATTTGTAAGCTCCTCACACAATCCAATTTGGTTAAACTCAGGATGGAACGTCGGCAGGCCATCCGTAAAGTTTAAAATTGGCACAGATGTTCTGCCAAGCAGGTCCACATTTCCAAGCATAAAGACAAGTCATCAATGCAGCTCAAAGACCCGAGGCGGTGTGTGGAGTGATAAGCCCGGCAGCTTCCACACAGCATTACGTAGCTGATGAAAAGATAATGCCACCGGAATAATAAAGAGCGAGACCTCCGCTGCCAAACCAGAGCAGGCCATAAGTACACTGCCGAGGTATGGAAACTTCTCCACTCTCACCACACATACCCGATCACTCATGGAGAACTGAGGGAGTGGAGTATTTGATGGCACAAATACTCAGGCAGGTGCTTGGTTTCAGTGGGGCTGATGGTAATAACCAACCTCATTGTGGCACGCTCCATGTTCAGCAGCAGAGCCCCCAACTCCTGTTCAGAGTGAGCGGCAATCACCAAATAGTCGGTATATATAACATGGTTGGTGAGAATAGAGCCTTCCTTTGACCGCACCCGGGCATCGATCAGCCTCCCATTGTACCTGTACCAGATGGAAATTGCACCAGTGCAATTTCCTTCCATGTAAAGCCTCTCGTGGTCAGAACATATGTTAAATAATGTAGGAGCCATAGAAAATCCCTCTCACCCCAAGGTGAACAGGGAATAACTGACTCCTGACCACAGAGCTTTACCAGGGCTTGCTCGCACTCATGAAGGTCCTTAACGATTGCGAGCAGAGTCAGGGACCCCGAAAGCAAGGATAACAACCCATAGTCCTGGCTATTGATGTTATCGTAGGCTGTAACCAGGTTAATAAAGCAGAGATGCAGGTCCTGTTGGAATTCCCTACACCTCTGCCATAGCAGCCAGATAGAGAATATGGCATCTATACAGGATCGCGCTGGCATGAAATCACAACGGGGTTCTGCAAGTCTTTCTTCAGTGTGCCTGGCAAGGCGATGTTAAATGATCCTTGCCAGGACCTGTCCCGGCACAATGTGGAGCGAGATGCCCCTGTACTTATTACAATAGGTGCGGTCCCCTTTTCTAAATAAGGGGACCACTAGGACATCCTTCCAATCTTGTGGAACCCGTCCTATACTCAAGATATTTGTAATGATATGCCCTGCACTGGCTGAGCTCCAACTTTTCCAACCAGAAGCAGTTCATCTGCCTCGGAGGATGTAACTCAGAGATCAATCGTGTTCTGTCTGGAGTTCCTCAGGAGTCAGTCCTTGGCCCATTCCTCTTCAACATCTACATTCAACCACTCACCAATATCCTGCACAGCCTCAATCTCAGCTACCATTGCTATGCCTATGACATCCAAATCTATATCCACGCAAAGCCATCCATCAATACGTCTGGTCTTGTCGTATTTACTGTCAACTGTAAAGGCCTGGCTGAATTCAAATTTCATAAAACTAAATGGCGACACAACAGAAGTTTTGCTTGCTGCAACCCCGCACCAACTGTTCAAGGCTAAACCCATCCATGTGATGCTTAACGACCAGACCATTCAAGTTGCTAAGGCAGTCCAGTGTCTCTGAGTGATTCTTGATTCCTCACCCACCTTCAAGACACATATCAACAAGGTGACGAAGGTAGCCGATTTCCAGCTCAGAAACATAACCAGACTGCGCAACATCCTGTCACCCTCGATGCTGAGAAGCGAATCCACATCTTCATATCTTCACGAATCGATTATTTCAATGCCCATCTCCCTGGCATCCCTGCCTACCTGATTAATCGTCTCCAACCTGTGCAGAATGTGGCTGCTAGAGTCCTCACCCACCCCATCAACGATCACATATCCCCAGTGTTGGTGTCTCTCCAATGGCCAGCGGTTAAAAACAGGATTGAATTCAAGATCCTCCTTCTCACCTACAAGGATTTCACTGGCACTGCTCCGACATACATCCGTGACCTACTTCAGGCACCTTCAATACAACAAATTTGATCCTCCAATACAGGATTGCTGCATGTGCCAAGATCGCACCTGTGAGATGGGTGACGGCCATCTCGCACATTGCTCACAGACTTTGGAATGCCCTTCCATTAGAAATTCGCTCAGCTGAGTCCCTGGGCATATTCAAATCCCGTCTCAAGACTCACTTGTTCTGTGAGGCATTGAAGTTCTCTGGCGAGGACTGTTGAAGCTGCTCACTGTTTTGTGCTAGGATAATGGCTCGCTGTTGACCTGCGTCTGCACTGCAACAAATATTCCTTGCTTTATTTGTTTAACAATTACTTTTTCTGTTATTGTATGGTCTTCATTGATTTATAGCCATTCTTTACCGCTAATAGCCATACTTTGATATTGTTATTAACATACTGTTTTCTCCACAGCTCTGTGCAGTGCTTTGTGACCCTTGGGTGAAAGGCGCTCTGGAAGTGCAGACAAATATCCCCTGTCTAGCCTTAACAAACTATGGAGTCAAGTGCTATTACCGAGCACCTATGTAGGTCAATACGGCATACGAGGAGGTGCGTGCCCATCACCACACCCGACCGCATTTGTCTCCCTACTGGCAATGTTGACACCGCACTCGGCACTTGAGTCTGAGTCGACCTCGGAGAGGCCCAGGATCAATTCAGAAAATAGTCACTAGTATTGCCCAGGAACGAGATTCGAAATTGGGTTGCCGGGTTTGTAGCCTAGCACACTAACTGCTGAGCCACAACTACTCACACATATACATATACTCAGCAATCCATGCCAATAACCACCCAGTCACCCATAAAATTTACTCACCAATAAACCTTACACACACCTTCCCTCCCATACACATTAGTTTCCACCTTTTCAGGCTTGGCCCAGAGAGTCCGGAAATTGGTATCTATTCAAGTCGCCGGCATAAACTTGTCCTGAAATCTGGTACCTTTGCTCTAAGCTATATTACAGGATACTGCACAGCTGCCATAGACCTCGGCTAACGAAAACATATATCCGGATTTGGTGTACAGTGGAAAAGGTGCCGAACCCTAATGCACAACGTACACACATACCCATCGTTGACAACACACCCACCCTCACACAGCTAACGACCCATGTTCCTTTAAAACACCCACCCACAGACATAGCTCTGTAGAGCCTTTTCAAGCTGTCAGGCAAGTGCTGTTAAACTATGCGGGCATCTATGAAGGCAGCACGGCATATGGTAAAGTAACGCGGCCAGCACCATGCCTGGCCGCCTTAATCTTACACAACTACACTGGCACCCACTCCCCCGCAGAGCCAGAAACACCCCTACCCATCCACACACACACCCACATAACAGCCTTCACCACTAAATGGGGTGATGTCACCATGACACTTGTGCCAGGACAGGTGCAACTTGAGGCCACACACCTACAAACAAGGTGCCGTAACTTCAAGCCTCTGCGATGGCCAAACACACATAAGTACGTTTCCGCCATCAACACACCTCAAGAAAATGTCAAACAAGAAAACACAATCAGCCAATAGGTGTGGTTGGAATGTGAGCGGTGGTGGAATCATCTACCATGGCCGAGGGGGGAGACATTTTTTTTTCTCCCAGAACGATCAGGCCTGCGCAGTGCAGTCCTACAGCCAAGTGCTCGTTTAGAGGTCTGTGGAGACAAAGACTCGAGGCATTCTGGGCACGGTCACACCCAGGCCATGCTCGTTTGGACTCACTCTGGTCCAACGGGTTTGAGATGACGTAACGAGGATCGTGTACCTCATGCGGGAACAGCTCTCTGCCAACACGAGGCACCATTACAAATGCGGTGACGTTCAATCCGTCGATCTAAATAGCACATTCCTTGCTCGGGGCTTCACCTATACAACCCGACATGATGCAAACCACCTTCGAGTGGATGGCAGACATTCCACAACTCACACTGCCCACAAAGGAATTGCATATGGCATGCCCAGTCGCACCGGTGGAGCTGACATCGTCGTGCAAATTACAAGAGAAAACATCTCAAATAATGTGTAAACGGCACACAGGGGATGCTGCCAAGCTGCATCATAAGAGGGTACAGGACATGCACCCTCATATAAAAAAAATGGTGCAAAAAAACCAGCGCCTCCGATTGCCGATGTAAACCGTGGCAGGCGTTCATTGGACAGACGTGCCCATTCCCACGGCCACGCAGCTGCACACGTAGCCATGCTGAATGCTACGATCACACCCGCTGCAACCTGCCCTTACTCCACTGTGCAGCCACAATGGACACAGTGGATGAAACAAGAGATGTTTTTGCTTCCATAAATGCTACTCACCCAGGGTCTCCAGTGGCGAGGGCCGAGCCGGCAGGCAGGCACGGACAGCGTGGCCACTGTGGGTGACGTTACGTAAGCGGAAGTGCTCAAGGGGGGAGGGAGGCGGTGACGGAGCAACACCGCCGGCCAAGCGTGGGCCCAGGGCCAGGCTTCAGCAGCAGAGGCGGCCCCATTGGCCAGCGACCTGACAGCACAACCACCGGCAAACGCGCGTGCGCGCGCTTACCACCTGGAGGCCAGGTCGCGAGGACAACTTCCGTGCGCCACGCTTGGCACAGAGTGGCGACCACTGCGGCCAATAAAGTGGAGCCTTTCCCACAAGGCTCGGAGATGCCGGGCTCATGGGGAGCTTTCGTAGGGAGCCATTCGCCACTCAGAGGCATTGCCAACGTCACGGCGCGATTTTTCAAAACTTTTAAAAGTTTGCCACACATCTGCAAGTGGACCGCGTGGCGCGCCATCGTCTTAACCAAGACCATGAAGGTTTGGAAGCTGGGTGAATATCACTATTTCAATGAATAACTTTAAGTTTAATATATTTAATAAAAATCCAATTTCGCGTAATACTCTTAATAAAACCACTGCTGGATGAGTACCTCTTCAAAGCCATGGCAGTCATGGGGGATTGTCTGGTCATACCTGACATTCTGATCAGCTTGGGTTGGATAAGATGGGATGCCAAAAATTGGTTCACATAGCACTAGCCACCAACTAACTGTGGCTGGGAATCGAACTCAGACCACTTCCACAAAATGATTAATGATTTAATAAAAACTACCAAACCACATCAAAATATTTAGGGAAGAGCTGGGATTTATGGTTTAGCACAGTGTCCATGTGGCTCACAATATCCATTTGGCTCACAATGCCAAACAATACGGGGTTAAATATTAAAGAGGAAAGTAATGTGAAGTGACAGGGATGCGGTTGGAAAACTGTACACCCGCTCCAATACAGGTCCCCCGCTGCACGACAGGTCCCCGCTCCACGACAGGTCCCCCGCTGCACGACAGGTCCCCCGCTCCACGACAGGTCCCACGCAATGAGTGATCATCGCGCGCACTGCCACACCCCAACGGCATGGGTGCCCCTCCCCTCAGGGGGCCGCCGAGCCTCAGCTTTTGTTCATCAGATTAGTCAGGCAAGTGAGCTACTTCGGTCACCCGACAATAGCAGCAGCAGCAGCAGCAGCCGCACGCCGTGCGGCCTTGGGCGACCAGCCTCGCCTAGTTCACATGGCGGCGCAAAATTAAAAGTGGGGAGCCACGTCACGAGCACCACGGCCGCCCCCTTCCCCCCGCTCCGCGGCCAGGAATGCTCAAGTACGTGTAGTGACTGTGGAGAAAGGCAACAGAACAGCGCGGGTCTGCACGATGCAGCAGCTGTAGAAGCTCCGTGCAGCAGGAAGCCCGAGTGCTTTCGAGGTTTCCGTAAGGAAACCAAAATCTGTGCTACGTTAACCCCTTTGCTGGAGGCTGAATGTGGCAGCCGGACTGCTTGGTAACCCAATATAAGATAAACACATTCTGCAGTAAATTACCACACAAACTGCACTTTCAGCCATTGCCTTGTAGAAAGCCAGAGTGAAGCCTGCACACGAAAGCACAGCAGGGTGCTGGACCTCGGCACCCCGTGCACCTGCTAGTTACTCGTCATCAGGTAATCAACTTTGGGTGAAAGAGACCGTACTTTGCCTGATAAACAATCCTCTAAATGCGAATAGGAAAATCAACATTTCACATTTTAACCTATGCGACTGCTGATTAAAGTGCAGGACGGAAATTTCATATCGGTTATATTTGTATTCACCTGACGTGAATTTGCATAAAACACCCAGAGATCACAAGTCTAAAAGTTGGACACCTGTCAGCTCAGTAGCGTAACGCGTGGAGAATTGCTACTTGAGCAGCCTTTACTCGACTCATGGCACCAATCACACGAGAGCACGTTTGCTCCACTTCACAGCACAGGTACTCCACCTCATACTCGCAGAGCTGGCAATGACGCTGGCCCAGGTGACAATGGCATGCAAACCTACGAAATCATGCACTGTGTACAGTACAGCAGTTGACAAACATAAGCTTTACACTGCTGGGCGCTGCCAGGTTCACAGTCCATGGAGCTGTGCAAGCACTACCATTTCAACTCCAAGCAAATGCCGCTCATTTATATCAAAAGCAGGCACTAAAGCGCGCTTACAAGTCACTACCAAATAAGTATACGAGCATCATTGTCAACACCCACTTAATCGTGTACAGGGTCGCGGGAAGACCGAGCATATCCCGGCAGACAGAGGGCACAAGGCGAGGCTACACTCACGATGTGGCGCCAATACATCGCAGGGCACTTTATCCGGCAGGGAAATTAACTTTGGCAGCGGTGTATCTTTGGACGATGGAAAAAAAAAACTGGAGCGCCTTGCGGAGAACTCGCAAACTCCATACAGAAAGGCACCAGAGCCGGACATCGAACCGGGGGCCTTCTTGCTGTGAGGCAACAGCACTACTACTCAATGCACCACCGTGCCGCCCATACAAACATCAACAATGAATTATGATGATCTCCACCCAACAACATTTAGTTTACTGTCGACGGTTTACAACTAGAATGTACAATGTAGCCATATTTCAAGTTTCATTTTACTGATCTTGTGTTATGTTCATCCTTTTGATACAATTCCCAAAATGTTCACTTATCAAGGGTACTTAAGCCATTCAAACCAAGTTCTTTTCTTGTAATAATTGCAACTGCACCACACTCATTATGTAGGAAGGTTTGCCATAACACAAAAAAACAATAGAACGTTATTGTTCCTGATTTTCCATTCTTATGTCATTGTTGTTGGCATACCGTTCTCTCCACAGCTTTGCGTAGCGCTGTGTGACCCTCGGGTGAAAGTGCTCTATAAATGAAATTATTATTATAACAATGAACAGTGAAAGAGAATTCTAATACTGTGAGCACACAAGGTGTCGCTAAACCGGTTTGCGGTCTCCCAGTATTTGAGTGTCCGTACAACCGGTGAAATGTGTGTGAATGGCAATAACATTCAGGTAGCAAAAAAACATCCATGCAGAATCATTCCTTTTCTTTAAACTGATAAATGTGATGCTACGCTGTCATGTGTAAATGCCACGGCTCACGTTAAACGTTTGAAAATGTCACAACTTTGTGTGTAAACTTGTTTCCTTGCTGCATTAAAGCATGTTGGTATGTTCTCCAGAGTGGTTACTGATGAGAAATGTGTGTGGCGAGGAGATGCCAACTGGCCAGAGGGAGGCTGAAACACATTACCTCTGTCGCCGCGGAACAGAGTGTTCAACTTCCAGGAACTTGCCGTTGAGTTCCACTTTACCTGCGCGCGCGCACGCACGCACGCACACATTCACCAAGTTACCTCGTGTGCCACACACGATTAGCTCTTTACAATAACACATGGGTATGTGCAAACATTATGCATCATTACATCTCAGTGAAAACACTAGAATACCAACGACTCGGGCGTAGTTTTAGCCAGGTCTGTACGGGTCGCCTTGGCCACCCAGAAAAGCATTTCTGCAACGGTGCTACACATCCAGTATACCGTTCATCTTCGGCTGTGGCTACTTCTATTGCTAATCAAGTGTCTACCAGTCTCCCTGCAGAGGAGGCAAATTGTTTAGTGAAGAACTAAGCCGAAGAGTCATTCAGTGTTTACACTTTTAAAAGTTTCTTAGTTGGTCTTCCTTTACCCCCAGTAAATGAGAAGGCTACTCAATTAGCTGATAAATTTACCTGTAACCTGTGGTCATCTTAACTTCGCAGTCACTATCGCCCAAAGCGCAGCAGCTCATAGGCTCCACTGGTGCAATGTACCTGGGGCACTGTGTTCATCGTGGGGCCAACACTGAATCAAGAATGTTTCGCACACGAGTTTTAAAAACGGAAGCCCTCATTCATAATCAGCAATCATTATTAAACTCATAAGACGATCTATATACCATACAAATAAGTATTAAAATACACCCCAAGAACTATGTCATCCATAATGCACGGAATTAAAGTGCTGTTGACAAATGTAAATAAAATTAATGTTCTATATAATCATTTTTGTTAGGTAATAACAACTCTGTAAAATGTGTCATTGTTATAGTGGAGGCATATGCAGACTTTTAATCTTGTTATGGAATATTGCGCAAACATCCTCCGTGCGTCGTGTCAAGCATTATAAGCAAACAACTGAGATGTCTAAGAGACGATGTGATAAAGTGAAGATGTTAGCATACGCACAATGAAGATGCTTGCAGGGCAAAGGATATAGTGACCCACTAGTCCCAACAGTTACAGAGTTGGTGTCTGAAGCGTGAGTCCGCTAGTGGTGGTGAAGAGACAATGAACGGTGGTGGTGACGATTATGGAGTGACGAGGAGCGGTGGATATGGTGGAGTGACGAGGAGCGGTGGATATGGTGGAGTGACGAGGAGCGGTGGATATGGTGGAGTGACGAGGAGCGGTGGAGATAGTGGAGTGACGAGGAGCGGTGGATATGGTGGAGTGACGAGGAGCGGTGGAGATGATGGAGTGACGAGGAGTGGTGGAGATGATGTAGTGACGAGGAGCGTGGAGATGATGTAGTGACGAGGAGCGGTGGAGATGATGTAGTGACGAGGAGCGGTGGAGATGGTGGAGTGACAAGGAGCGGTGCAGATGATGTAGTGGCGAGGAGCGTGGAGATGATGTCGTGACGAGGAGCGGTGAAGATGATGTAGTGGCGAGGAGCGGTGCAGATGATGTAGTGGCGAGGAGCGTGGAGATGATGTCGTGACGAGGAGCGGTAGAGATAATGTAGTGACGAGGAGCGGTGGAGATGATGTAGTGACGAGGAGCGTGGAGATGATGTAGTGACGAGGAGTGGTGGAGATGATGTAGTGACGAGGAGCGTGGAGATGATGTAGTGACGAGGAGCGGTGGAGATGATGTAGTGACGAGGAGCGTGGAGATGATGGAGTGACGAGGAGCGTGGAGATGATGGAGTGACGAGGAGCGGTGGCGATGATGGAGTGACGAGGAGCGTGGAGATGATGTAGTGACGAGGAGCGGTGGAGATGATGTAGTGACGAGGAGCGGTGGAGATGATGTAGTGACGAGGAGAGGTGGAGATGATGTAGTGACGAGGAGCGGTGGAGATGATGTAGTGACGAGGAGCGGTGGAGATGGTGGAGTGACGAGGAGCGGTGGAGATGATGTAGTGACGAGGAGCGGTGGAGATGATGTGACGAGGAGCGGTGGATATGGTGGAGTGACGAGGAGCGGTGGAGATGATGGAGTGACGAGGAGTGGTGAAGATGGTGGAGTGACGAGGAGCGTGGAGATGATGTAGTGACGAGGAGTGGGGAAGATGGTGGAGTGACGAGGAGTGGTGAAGATGATGGAGTGACGAGTGGGGAAGATGGTGGAGTGACGAGGAGTGGGGAAGATGGTGGAGTTACGAGGAGTGGTGGAGATGATGGAGTGACGAGGAGTGATGGAGATGATGGAGTGACGAGGAGTGGTGAAGATGGTGGAGTAATGAGTGGTGGAGATGGAGTGACGAGGAGTGGTGGTGGAGATGGAGTGACAAGGAGTGTGGTGGAGATGATGGAGTGACGAGGAGTGACGAGGAGTAGAGGAAATGGAGTGACGAGGAGAGGTGGAGATGATGGAGTGACGAGGAGTTGCAGAGATGATGGATTTACGAGGAGTGGAGGAAATAGAGTGACGAGGAGTGGTGGTGGTGTGACGAGTGGTGAGGAGTGGTGGTGGTGGTGTGACGAGTGGTGAGGAGTGGTGGTGTAACGAGTGGTGAGGAGTGGTGGTGGTGGTGTGACGAGTGGTGAGGAGTGGTGGTGTAACGAGTGGTGAGGAGTGGTGGTGGTGGTGTAACGAGTGGTAGTACAGTAATGACAAGTCATCAGCGGTGATGGTACTGTTAGCGACAAGGCATGGTGGAGATGGCGGAGTAAGGACGAGCGAAGACCGGACTGGTGGAGTAACGATGGGGCCACGTGCGGACGCTGCTCCCGCTGAGCCCTGCCTCGCCGTGCAATGCCCCCGAACAGCTTCGCGGTTATCCCCGTGACAACGCGCAGGGGCCTGGGACGCCATCCTGGGGTCTCCTCCACCGTCTCCCTCGGTCCCCGCTCGCGACCACTGGGAGTTCGCGACGACACCTAACGAACCCCCTCGCGGGGTTCCCCTCGAGAGGCCCATTTTGCCTCAGATCTGCTCCGAAAGTTGCGGTCGCTCAGGCCTAGCGCGGCGCAGGCGCCATCCCCCCGCTTCCCCCATGGCCGAGGCGGCTCACACCGCCGTGATCATCACCGCCATCAACGCCACCGTCCTCCTCACACGAGCCTCCTGCGCGGACGCCGCAACGAATATGCGTGCCAGGCTAGGTGCACTACCAGCGCACACCGGCCGCGTGTGCACAGCCCCCGTCTTTGCGCATAAATAAAATCGAGAAAAATAATAGAGGAAAAATCCGAAGAGCGGCCCCCGGGAGTCAAGGCGCCTGGGCCCCGCTCACAGTCCAACCTGTCCTCCCCCACACAACTTCTAGCCCAACTCCATGAGGCCGCACGAGGCTTCACCCTCGGGCCCCCCATCCCGGGTCGCTTTGGAGACACCAGAGGCCTCTGGAGACACCGCGAGAGGGGGCCCCGACCCACGCCTCCCGTGGCGGCCGTAACCCGAATTCAACTCATCGTGTACCCGCTCTGCTGCCGCTTCCCCCGTTACCGATGATCATGGTAGTGACGATGATGATCATTATTACCACTTCTACTACAACTGGTGGTGGTTCCTGGTGGTGATGACTACGCTTAATGCTACGGTTGATGTCAATAATTATCCAAACCCTACTCCTGATTTTCCTGCCGCGGGCCACAGCAGCCCTGCCCGTCGCTCTTGGTGTTTCCCTGCTCACGGTGGCCGCCACAACCAAGTGCGACCACTTCTTGCTGCTTGTACCCCGACAGTACGAGCCTCGTGTCCTTACCGCAGCCCTTTTCCCTCCCTACTGCCGCTGTGGCTGCTCTTCCCCTAAACTGATTGCGGCCACCCCCGGGCCTTCTGCTGCCACCCACGACGTCTGTTCCTGTCGCTGGTGGTGGACGTCCAACCCACTATCGCCTTCGCACTCAACATCTCCTCCCGATCTTCTAACCCCTGTTCTTCTCGTGGACCCATTTGCCCTCTTTGCCCTCTTTGCTCCGACTCTGCTGCTGCTGTCCCTGACGCTGAATCTCACCGGAGATGGCCTCGATGGCCTTGAGCGCCGTGGTCTCGTCTGGCGTGTCCACGAAGGCGTAGCCGGCCTTGAGCAGGACCTGTCCGCTCACGGCCAGCTGCCTCTCGGCGAACACGTTCTCCAGGTCGGCGGCGCTGACGCCTTCCTCCACGTTCCCGATGTACAGCTTGGCCATTGCTGCTGCTTCTGCTGCTGCTGGTGGTGCCTGGACGAGACACGATGGCCCGTGGCGCGGTGGAGCGGCCCGGGATGGCAGGAGTGGCAGAGGGGGGTGGTGGTGGTGGTGGCGGCGGCGGCGGAGACGATCGGCGTGGCCCGGTGTGCTGCGCGGTGTGCTGTGTGTGGCGCGGGGAGGCGCGACAGGAGGAGGGAGAGGGAGGGGAGATGGAGGGAGGAGTTACCCGGGCCAGGGAGGAGGATGGTGAGGAGGGGGGTCCCCATGCCCCCCCCCCCGGGTGCCCGAGAAGCACGGTCCACGTTGAGGCCACACTGGGCGTTTGCGATAAGCTGATGCTTACATAAGATGGAATCTACGGTACTCGTTCTGTATCAATACGACCGACCCTCTCTTCACGGACTGACCAGGGCCGATTACTCTTTTCATCAGCCGTCGGTCCCTGCCATGTGACATTTCATCAGCATTGCTACCAATCACTCGGCCGGTGAGACTGAATATATAAATCCGCTCCAGCAGACTTGGGTTGAACCAACGCTGCTGGCTGATGGAATGTGCAAATATCAATGAAAACTCACATTGTATTGACGGAGGCGCCTGCTTATTTGATCAGGAGCCATGATACATCTACTGCTGAAGACAGCTTCCAAAGCTGTCGGTATCTCTCACGATCCTGCAATGTAATTGAGAACTGCTCCATCGCTTTAATATGCTTTGGGTTAATAATATAAGTATAATCTAGAAATAAGGTAATTGTGCATTTTTATTTAATTTTGTAATGTTGGAGTGTTTACCTAAGCCGATTTTTGTATTCCACTCTAAACAGGTGTGGATGAGTTTTCTACATAACTATTTGACCCACACGTCGTTTTCTCCATAGCTATGTGCAGCGCTTTGTGACCCTTGGGTGAAAGGCGCTTTAGAAATGTAAATATTTTTATTAATGATCCGATAAGCACCAGCACGAGCCGATTTAATTACTCCATCTCTTCGGTGGTTATCTTGTAGATCAGTGGCTTTGAAACTTTTTTTGCGACCCAATTAAAAATAAATGTTCATTCTCGCGACCCAACAAAGTCCTTTGTCCTTTGAGTTTTCATTAACAGTGCACTACAACACATTTCAATTTGAAGCAGCAAGGCTTGCCGTTAGACGACCCAGTACCGAGTCGCGAAACCCATACACTGTTTAGAATAAGGTCCACCCCTTGGCTGCCACTCCATTGTTATCCTTGATCATATTACATCCCTTATCGGTTAGCTACTAAAATCTCACTGAAATCAAAATTATAAAAAGTTAGCAGGTTAACATTCCGTTTAACAGAAACATTAATGTTTTGGGAACTGGCCCTCCTTCAAAGCAGATATGTACTGTATTGACTTCCAAGCTCGTATTGCACTGGAGGCTTAAGAAAACTGGGCAGAGTAAATCAATGTGATTATTTGTGACCGAGCACCATATTTAACAAATTAAAATTGTATTTTTCACTTGAGTAAATGTAAATTGATTTTGCAATGTTATAAAATCAACGGTATTTTTGCGATGGGATGGGTTGTAATTTTCCATGTATCGAGATATAAAGTTTGAAATTTTACATGAACGGTTTAATCAATTGGTAGCACTAACCTATCAGTCTCACTAAACCAGTTGGTTTCTGTATAATGTAGCTGCTTACTGCCGATTTCATCCCATGCATGTATCTGTTACGAAATCCATCACACGTGTAACATTTCGAGTAAACCAGATCACAGTTCGGTAACGAACACAGTCATTTTATTAAAACATTACCGTATATTACAAAACCATATGCACACTATGGCTGGGCATAAGCAGTAGGTGCGCCCTGGAGAACTTATCGAGGTGTGTGTACAGGTTCTCGGTGTGGTATGTCTGTAGTCTGGTGTGTGCGTACTCTTTGGTGTGATTCCACAGGGCTTGGTGTGATGATAATGCCTTTATTAGAAATCACGGATTTCTGTGTCGTGTCTGTGCAAACCTCTGGGTGCTGTGATTGGACAGCATGTCTAGCTATAGTACTGCAGGCCTCGGTACATCTGCGTACTGCACTCCATTAACGGCTGACCCAGGAGGGGTCGTGGCCGATATCCTGGTTTTGGGGGCCCAGTAACACGATGGCACGAGGGCTCCTCGTCGGGTCCAGAAACCTGCACACCCACACAGAGGCGTTCACAATGTACAAAGTCAGGTACCGTACGAGTCTCCAAGTTTGCACTTGGGGGCTGTCAGAGGTGGGTCAGGGAGGCTTCTTCTGCTTCTTTGGAAAATCATCTTTGTACATATAGTTTTATATCTCTCGTTTCCTCTCTATCTTTCTCTATTTGTGCTTCTCTGTAAATCTCTATCTTTACATCTGTCACGTCCCATAATTATTTACGTCTCAATGTAGATTGAGGGTGGCATGGTGGCACAGTGAGTAGCGCTGCCACCTCACAGTAGGAAGTACGTAGGTTTAATTCCCGGCCCAGGTTCCTTGCTGTGTGGAGTATGCATGTTCTCTCCCCGTGTCCATGTGAGTTTTCGCTGGGTACTCCGGTTTCCTCCCACCGTACAAAGACACGCTTCTGTCTAAGCTAATGGGCCTGCTGAGTAAATTTCCCAAAAAAGTGCCCTGCGTGATACTCGCGTCACATCATGGGCAGAGCCCCGTCTGACGCCTGTCCGTATAGGCTTTGCCCTTCACCCCCGCGACCCTGTACAGGATTAAGTGGGTACTGATCATGACGATGTAGATTTTCATGGCTCCATCCAAGATGTTGCTTTCCAAGCTATTGTAATAATAATAATTGCACTTCTAGAGTGCTTTCAACCCGAGGATCACAACCCGCTGCACACAGCTATGGAGAGAATGGCATGTCAACAACAACAACATTAGAGTAGATCAATGAAAGTAAAATAATGGCTATAATGCAATGGACATACAATAAATATAAGAATTGTTAAACAAATAATGGAAGGAATAAGTGTTTGGGATAGCTGTTCTGAGCAGTGACGTTTCGTCCACCACGTTGGAGGCATCTTCAGGCGTGCTGCCGAGACTGTCATCGCACATTCACAATTCACTTGGTCTCGGGACGCCTGAAGATGCCTCCAATGTGGGGGACGAAACCTCGCAGAGGAGGAAGGGCACTCGGCACGGCTAAGCCGAAAAAAAATCTTTGGAAAGCAACCATCATTCTTTATGCCTCTTTCTGTGTCTCCCTGTGTCCTTTTTTCCCTGTCTACACAGGACCTCATTTAGTAGTGAGATGGCTCTGTGCCCAAGAGCTGCACAGAACACCTTAGGAGCTGCAAACACACATCCCTGGTTCATGAGCACGGAAACTGAACTCACACACACACACATCCTCTCAGCACAGTGGCCGGTGACGAATATCTTGTCGTCAGTGACAGGAGGTAACAGTCATTTTGTGGTGATGCGTGTGATGGTGATGAACTAATGCCGACTAAAGGGAAGTGAGTAATAATAAATAATGTGAACTTGTACCATGCAGCAACACAGAATATGCTCGCTCTCTCAGAGAAAACATGACTTAGTGGTGCGAGAAACAAGACAAGCAGAAATGCAGCAGCATCCAAGCGATGAGCTGGCAGCAACAATTGCCCAATCTCTGGAGTGCTCTGTATATTAAGGTGATATCGGCCAATGTTTAAATGTGGGAAAAAACTGGAGCACCTGGAGGAAACCCATACATGCGGTGCGGGGAACACTGTCTCATACAGATGGAACAGGTGGCGTTAACATTTTTGCTGTACTGCCTTCTCTTGGAAAGCCAGGGTATGGCACCTCGATGCTGATGAAAATTGAGTTTTGCAGCAGCGTATGATTCGCCAACCCTCACTGCCTCTAGTGTTGGATTACAAGCCACATGCATAGCCACCGTCACCCAGCTGAAAAGATGCCGACCATGACCTGTTAGCAACGTCCGTGAGGCTCGCGTGCGTGACGGCAAACAGCCGTTCCCGGTGCTGTTGCCGCATGCAGTCCGAGATTCCGTGAAGAAAGAGGGACATCCCTGCACACAGCGCAGGGAAGGCAAGGGTCAAGGGACATTCATGCAACATAATTGTCAAGCGTTATATAGCATTTGTGTCGAAATCAGACGTGCATAAAACATCCTGCTGGTTCATCAACATTGGTTCAACTCAGCCTGACTGCTGATGAGAAGCTGAATGTTGAGACTGGTCCAGAGTTTGCATTGATTGTATTAAACCAATGCGGCTGAGAATATTCATTCCCAGAAGGCTGTGTGGCCGACGCTATGTGTAAATCTGTCAGTCGCCGTTCAAACTCAACAGCACAGGGCAAGGCATTGAGGCAAAGACAAGGAAAGCACAAAGTTCAAAGTGTGTGTGAGACGGATGTCAATGGTGGAGCTGATGATGCTCAGGTGTTAACCCATCCTAACCTTGTGCAGTTACCCAAGGAATTTAATACTGCACAGCAATACGTGCAGCACAGAGTGTCCAAACACTCTGTGATGTGATCGTTATTTCTGTAGACCCCCAAGCAATAATGAGCACTGAATATAAAAGAAAGTCCCATTAAGGAGCTTGCAAAGCTGCCGTTTAAAGGGTGGACATTCCGAGAGACGCTGCGAATGAGACATACAAATCATAGTAATAATAATAATAATTGCATTTACAGAGCGTTTTTCATCCGAGGGTCACAAAGCGCTGCACAGAGCTGCGGAGAGAACGGCACCTCAACAACAATGGCAGAGAATGGCAAATCAGCAACAATAACTTTTTAGGGTTTTTTTTTTTACAAATCCAAGCTGTGATGAGAACTCTACGTCAACAACAATATCAGAACAGTTCAACCGAAAGTCAAACAGCAGGGACAAATCATAGGGCATAAAATCAACAAAAAATAAATAATTTCTTAAACAAACAAGGAAGGACCGTGTGTTTCCAAGCAGGTGCGGATCGGAAGAGAGCCAACATCCTGGCACGGCACCACTGAGCCGCATCAACAGTCCAAGCCAGAGGAAGGAATAAATGTTCCCAAGCAGGCGCAAGTTAGAAAAGAGCCAACATCCCGGCACGACACCAGTGAGCCGCATCAACAGTCCTAGCCGGAGGACTTGAAAGCTCTACGGAACAAGTGAGTCTTGAGACGAGATTTGAAGATGCCAAAGGACTCAGCTGAACGAATCTCCAGTGGAAGGGCATTCCAGAGTCTTGGAGCAGCGCGCGAGAAGGCTCTGTCACCCATCGAATGGAGGTGCGACCTGGGCACATGCGGCAAGTCCGTATTGGAGGATCGAAGTAGTCGTGTTGAGGAGGGTGCCTGAAGTAGGTCACAGATGTATGTCGGGGCAGCGCCAGTGAGAGCCTTATAGGTGAGGAGGATCTTGGATTCAATCCTGTATTTGACAGGTGTCCAGTGCAGAGATATCAGTACTGGGGATATGTGATCATGGACGGGTGTGCGAGTGTGGACTCTAGCAGCCGCATTCTGCACACGTTGCAGACGATTGGTCAGGTGTGCAGGGGTGCCAGGGAGCAGTGCATTGCAGTAATCGATTCGTGAGGAGATGAAGATGTGTATTCGCTTCTCAGCGTCAGCAGGTGACAGGATATTGCGCAGTCTGGCTATATTTCTGAGATGAAAATAGGCTACCTTCGTCACCTTGTTGATGTGTGTCTCGAAGGTGAGTGAGGAATCCAGAGTCAAACCTAGACTCCGGGCTGTCTTAGCAACTTCAATTGTCTGGTCGTCAAGATTAAATTGGATAGGTTCAGCCTTGGACGATTGGTGCGGGGTTCCAACAAGCAAAACTTAAAAATATTTGAATTGATGCAGGACTTCACAGGATGCCATGCAAAGACCAAACGCATTGATCTATGACTTTGCATGGATAAAGATTTGGATGTCATCGGCATTGCAATGGTAGGTGATATTGAGGCTGTGCAGGATATTGCCAAGAGGTTGGTAGGTAGATGCTGAAGAGGAGTGGGCCGAGAACTGAACCCTGAAGAACTCCGGACAAAACAGAATGAATCTCAGAGTTTTGTCTTCCGAGGCTGACAAACTGCTTCCAGTCAGACAGGTAGGAGCTCAGCCAATGCAGGGCAGAACCAGAGACCCCGATACCCTCAGGCAAGATCAGATGGCCAACAGTATCAAAGGCAACGCTCAGGTCCAGGAGGACAAGAATACTTAGCAAACTTTCATCAGCAGCGATCAGTAGGTCATCAACTACTTTTACCAGAGCAGTTTCAGTACTATGGCCGAATCTGAACCCAGATTGGAAGAGATCGAGGAGGTCATCATTAAGAAGGTGTTTCTGAAGTTATGCGGCTACAGCACGTTCAAGGACCTTAGAGATGAATGTTAGATTTGAGATGGGATGATAATGATCAGGGATGTTGCAATCGAGGCCAGGTTTTTTAAGCAGGAGGGTAACTATGGCGCATTTGAACAGTGGGGGAACGATACCAGAGCGAAGTGAGTTATTCAACAAATTAGTGACGAACTAGGCAAGGCATTTGAAATTTGCCCGGATGATTTTGGATGGGAAAGGATCCAGGGAGCAGTTTGTGGGCCGAGATCTGGTAACTAAAGAGGAGACTTCGGATTCTATTAATTCAGAAAATTTCAGGAGTTTTGAGGTCAAGGAAGGTGGAAGAACAATTACTGAGGTATTGGTTGGTGATTGAGGCTGGGTAGAGATACGATGGGCTTCAGTTTTTTCACAGAAAACTGAATCAACTGATCTGCAGAGTCAAGTGCCTCTCGGTAATGGAGGAGTTGTTCCTTAAAGATTTGACCATGAACGGTGAGGCAAGATTTTCTCCAAATCCATTCAGCCCTGCATGCATTGGCTTTGAGATCCCGGAGTTCAGCAGTATACCAGGATGATGATTTTCTGTCTGAGACACAGCGTGATTTTAATCGGGCCAAATCATCACGTATGCTTGATAGTACGTTGTTTCTGCTGTCACATCAGAGGCAGAGTGAACAAAGGCGAAGAGTGAAGTACTATTGATTGCGGCGGAGAATATGTCTGGAGTGAAGGTGCTAAGGTTACGAAATTGGATTTGGTGCTTGGAGATGGAAATGGGAGGCGGTACTTGAAGATCAAACCACACAGCGGAATGATCAGACAAACCAGGATCAGTGACGGACAGGTTGGTTACCGATATGCCCTATGGGCAAACCAAGTCAAAAGTATGGCCGCATTTGTGAGTGAAAGATGTCACGTGTTGAGTGAAGCCAAGTGAGGTGTGAGTGGCCATAAGATCCCTTGAAAAAGGGCTCTTTAGAAAGTCAACGTGGATGTTGAAATCGCCCAGAATCAGCATTCTTTCAGAACTGGAACACATCTTAGAAAGCAGCTCAGACAGTTCATTGACAAAAGAAGTGGAGGCTCCAGGTGGGCACGAGAGCAGCACCAACTTCACAGGCTGAGCCAACCTCCAATCCAGAGACATATGCTTGAATGAATTGAAGGTCGGCGACGGAATCAGTCGGATGTCAGCAGACACACAGTGGAGAACTGCTAGGTCGCCACCACGGCCATTTGAACGAGCCTTCTGATGGAATGTAAAGTCTCGTGGTAGGGCCTGATTCAATGTGAGAAAATCACCTTGATGGTGCCAAGTCTCTGTTAGGCAGAGCACATCCAGAGAATTGTCCGAGATTAGCTTGGTAATCAGCAGCGGTATAGGTGTAATTCTTCGACTGCCAACTCACACCGCTGCTCGCTCGAGCCAACACCTCAAGAGGGGGTTGGCCTAATCATAATATTACAATGTATAACTCGTGGCGCATATTCGTTCAATGTCGAATATGTTCATTAGAAGAGAGACCAATTTAAAGGTGTAAAGAAACTGCAGTGAGTCAAGAAGCAAGAAGGCAGCCACGTGATTAGCTGGCACCAACATTTGCCATGCATTATGTCCTGCATATTATGATGGTATTGGCAAATTAATAATAATAATAATTGCACTTACGGAGTGCTTTTCACGCGAGGGTCACAAATTGCTGCACAGAGTTGTGGAGAGAATGGAAAATCAGCAACAATAACGTTTTTTGGGTTTTGTTTTTAGAAATCCGAGCTGTAGAGATAATGGCATGTCAAAAACAACATCAGGACAATTCAGCTGAACGTCATATAGTAGCAATAAAATAGACGCAAAGTAAGTGGAGAAAAAAATAATGGTAATTCTTCATCAAACAAGGAATAAATGTTCCCGAACAGGCACAAGTTGGCAGAAAGCCATCATCCCAGCATGACAACATTCAGCCTAAACAACAGTCCTAGCCAGTGGGCATGAAAGCCTTACAGAACAAGTGAGTCTTGAGATGAGACTTAAAGATGCCCAGGGACTCATCTGATAAAATCTTCAGTGGAAGGGCATTTCAAGGTCTGGCAGCAGCGGGCTAGATTGCTCTGTCACCCATCAAATGGAGGTGTGATCTGGGCATATGGGGCAAGCCCGTATTGGAGGATTGAAGTTGTCGTGTTGAGGAGGGTGCCTGAAGCAGGTCACAGATGTAATTTGCAGCAGTGCCTAGTGAGAGCCTTTTAGGTGAAAAGAAGGATCTTTAATTCAATCTTGTATTTAACCGGTAACGAGCGGAGACATCAGTACTGGGGATATGTGATTGTGGATGGGTATGCGAATGAGGACTTCAGCAGCCGCATTCTGCCCACGTTGAGGATGTTTGATCAGGTATGCAGGGGTGCCAGGGAGCGGTGCATAGCAGCAATCAATTCGTGAGGAGATGAACATGTGTATTAGTTTCTCAGCATCAGCGGGTGACAGGATGTTGTGCAGTTTGGCTATATTTATGAAATGGAAATAGGCTACCTTCATTACCTTGTTGATGTGTGTCTCGAAGCTGAGTGAGGAATCAAGAGTCACACCTAGACTCCGAACTGCCTTAGCAACTGCAATGGTCTGGTCGTCAAGCATCAATCGGATAGGTTCAGCCTTGGACAATTAGTGCAGGGTTCTGACGAGCAAAATTTCTGTTTTGTCGCCATTTAGTTTTAGGAAAATTGAATTGAGCCAGGCCTTCACAGTTGACAGTGAGGACGACATGCAAAGACCAGACACAAGGATGGATGGCTTTGCGTGGATATAGATCTGGATGTCATCAGCATAGCAACGGAAGCTGAGATTCAGGCTGAGCAGGATATGGGTAAGTGGTTGTATGTAGATGCTGAAGAGGAGTGGGCCGAGAACTGAACCCTGAAGAACTCCAGACAAAACAAGATGGTTCTCTGAGTTTTGTCCTCCGAGGCTGACGAACTGCTTCCGGTCAGAGAGGTAGGAGCTCAGCCAAGGCAGGGCATAGCCAGAGACCCCTATACCCTCCAGTAACTCAAGTAAGATCAGATGATCAATGGTATCAAAGACAGCGCTCAGGTCCAGGAGGATAAGAATACTTGACAAGCGTTCATCAGCAGCGAGTGGGTCATTAAATACTTTTACCAGAGCAGTTTCAGTACTATGGCCTAATCTGAACCAGATTGGAAAGGATCGAGGTGGTCATTGTTGAGAACTGGTTTCTGGAGTTGCAGCACATTCAAAGACCTTAGAGAGGAATGGTAGATTTGAGATGGGGCGATAATTATCAGGGATGTTGCAATTGAGGCCAGGTTTTTTAAGCAGCGGGGTAACTGCGACATATTTGAATAGTGGGGGAACAATACCAGAGCGAAGTAAGTTATTCAAATGATTAGTGTAGAACATGGCAAGGGATATTAAATTTGCCCTGATGATTTTACATGGCAAAGAATCCTAGAAGCAGTTTGTGGGCCGAGATCTAGTAACTAAAGAAGAGACCTCAGATTCCATTAATTCTGAAAATTCCAGGAGTTTCGAGGTCAAGGAAGGTGGAGGAACATTCATTGAGGTATTGGTTGATGGTTAAGGCTAAGTAAGAGATATGGTGGGCTTCAGTTTTTTCTGAAAAAAACTGAAAAAAACTGATCTGCCTGATCTTTATTAGTGAAGGGAGGTGAGGGCAAGTGACTGGTTGGACGAAGGAGCTGATTAATGGTCGAAAAAAGAATCGTGGGCTTGTCGCAGGTATCAGCCAAATGCTGGAAAGATGGCTGATATGGGCACAGTCAAGTGCACGCATGTCCGTTCGGTCCTGCGTGCATTTGCCTTGAGATCCCAAAGTTCAGCAGTATACCAGGAGGATTGTTTTCCACCTGAGACATAGCGTGATTTTAATGGGGCCAAATCATCCCGTATGCTTGCTAGCATGTTGTTGTAAGTTTCTGCTGTCGCATCAGAGGCAGAGCCAAAGCGGAGAGTGAAGTACTGCTGATTGCTGCGGTGAATAAGTCTATAGTGAGGGCGTTAAGGTTTTGAATTTGGATTTTGCGCTTGGTGATGGAAATTTGATGCAGTACTTGAAGCTCAAACCACATAGCGGAGTGATCAGACAGACCTGGATCCGTGGCGGGCAGGTTGGTTACCGATATGCCCCATGAGCAAATTAAATCGAGAGTATGGCCGCATCTGTGAGTGGCAGATGTCACGTGTTGAGTGAAGCCAAGTGAGGTCAGAGTGGCCATGAGATCTCTTGCAAAGGGGTTCTTTAGACAGTCAAAATGGATGTTGAAAGCGTCAAGAATCAGGATCCTCTCAGAACTAGAGCACATCTTAGAAAGCAGCTCAGACAGTTCACTGATAGTAGAGCAGCACCAACTTCACAGGTTGAGCCGACCTCCAAGCCAGAGACATATGCTCGAATTCATTGAAGGTCGGCAATGGAAACGACCGGATGTTGGCAGTCACATGGTGGAGAACTCCCAGGCTGCCACCACGGCCATGTGAACAAGCCTTCGGATGGAGTGCAAAGTCTTGCGGTAGGACCTGATTCAATGTGAGAAAATCATCTTGATGATGCCAGGTCTCTGTTAGGCAGAGTTGATCCAAACTTTTGTCTGAGATCCGCTCAGCAATGAGTGGGTTTTTTTTGGTGCTCAAAGGGTGCACATTGAGCAGGGCAAAGTGGGTTCCAGTTGCGGATAATGTGTATGCAGGAAGAGGGGCACCAACCAGCGGCATTTTTATCAGGCAACGTCAAGCTGCAATGAAGTGATGTGTTTATTTTAAGTTGTGGGAGGAAACCAGGGAACCCAGAGAAAACCCATGCATAACAGGGGAAGAACACAAACGCCACCAAGAAAGGCATCAGTGGCAGAAATCGATCTACCTAGGAAAGCACTTTCGTCTGAGATAGATGTTACCATTGTGGGCAGTATGGTGATGAAGTGAGTAGCACTGTGGCCTCACAGCAAGAAGATCCCGGGTACGATCACCGACTCAGATGCCTTTCTGTGTTGAGTTTGCGTGTTCTGTTTCCCTATGTCCACGTAGGTTTTCGACGAGTATTCCGGTTTTATCCCGCCTTCCAATGACACGCTGCTGTCTAGGTTAATTGGCCTGCTGAGTAAATTGCCCCAAAAATTGTGTGACCTGCGATATACTGGTGTCATATCTTGGGTATAACCTCGTCTTGTGCCCTCTGTCTGCCGGGATAGGCTCTGCCCCCCCATGACCCTATACACGATTATGCGGGTATGAATATTGATGATGATTGTACCACTTTGCCACGTTGCCACACACACTGGCACAATGTCTTAATAGAGGTGGGAGTTCCCACATTTCACCCCACCATACGCAACTAGTCGATCGACTGCGGTGAACCCACGTGCAATACGAGGTGGACTCAGCCAGAGGTAAGGGGAGGGGCGCAAACATTCGAGATATTTAGCGGCACCATGGCGACTCCTGTGCCAGGAGACAAAATCGAACCGGTGACCTCTGGACTGCAAGTCCAGTGCACTGGCCATCACACATCCGTGGCAAATCTGGGGAGGGGGGGGGTTAAGAACTGCACGATGGGCATATTTCTGGGGGGGGTCTCCCCTGTCGTCCCACCTTTATCTCCAGGTGCCACGGGTGCGTCCACTGCAGAAAACACGGAAAGCTTGGCCTCGTCCACGTCCCGCTCGGAGAACGAGCCCTTGGACGCCCATTCACTCGCTCGCTGGAAAGCCTTCAGGGTATCCAGCGAGCCGGGGTCCCTGCGCGTGGAGGTCAGACAACGTGGGAGGGTGCGCAGCGCACAGCCCCGGCGCGCCATCGCGGCACACAGGAAACTGCCATTCAGTCCGTTCACAACGTTAGTATGAAAATATTTATCCATTGCGTTTTTGTTGTTGTCATGCTTGAGTGTTCGAAAATGATCAAGCGTGACGATGATGCCGATACCCACAGTGCGACTTTGACGAGAGGAAATGAACGAGCACCAACGAAGATGTAGACTGAACTGACTACGGTGCATTGAGGAAGGCCATACGTAGCCATTGCATAAGGAGGTATGTACAGACAAAGCGGGTTCAGCTGACCTAATAATAACCAAGACTTTTGTGCCTAAATGCTCCATAATTTAGTTGCCTCGACGAAGGCTCAACACTGACTAAAGCGACTCCACGGGACGATTGGACAAAGACTAGAGCCAAAGCACAGTGATGCCTACTTAAACAGTGAAACAGATCTCACCTGCTTATGGCCCTGAGTCGGTGGAGTAACTCCACATTCCTACGACGGGGACGAGTCTATCCATCGACAAACTTTCCCTCCAAGCGGCACAAATGTTAAATATCGACAAAGCGAACACTGCTCTGCACATCCCGCGTGCGTACGGTGTGCCTTACCCACCTGTAGGAATAGAAGGCCAGCGTGTCATGGGTAATAGTGGCCCCTCCTCCGTAGGCCCCTCCTTTCTCGCGGATTTCGCGGTGCAGGAACTTGGCAGACATCAGCCGCGCTAGGACACGCAGACTGCACAACCGTAAAGGTTGCGACGATGGTTTAGACCAAGGCCTATGATCACAGCGGGGAACGCGGCGTCTACCCGGAGAAGTCAAGGGCGTGTGTGACGGTGCGCGTGTGTGAGCGCAGGAACTCGAGCAGATCCATGTGTGGTCACCTGGCGAAGTCGCGATGAGTGAACGGTAGAGCGCGCACGCACTGCGTCACGAAGTTGACGGGGAATGGCATCTGAAAGTGAGTCTTCATGTCACACGGCCTGAACGCTGGGTCCTGTGTATGCACATGCGTCCACACAACGTACGCACGCGTTAACGCAGTACACGCAAGTCCATGCAGCGCACATGTATGGTGACGTCTCCACAGCTGCTCTTGTGAGCTCTTGTGCCAGGCTACGTGCATCTTGAGGTTATATAAAATCTCAAAGGCTCACTGGTAGGGTGTCTCTGGACAAACCCAGGTTTTATGAGCTGACTAAAATCATTGAAAGGTGCACTACCTATACTCCCCAATTTCCAGGCTTGGGATGTTCTAAATAGTGGACTCATCATGATCTCTCTGCAAAGTGGAACACCTCCGTCAGCCATGATTTCTGGAGAGGTCTGGACCGGTAACCCAATTCAGCCATAGCAGCTGCAGGGGTCCTCATTCGGAACCTCACCCGTATCTTCCTGGTATCAATAGGACGGGCGAATTATACCAATCCTAGCTATAAACGATGTTCATATACCTGCCGGTAACTTTTCTCAGGGAGCTGAGACGAGGCTATCGTGGGTTTGAATTGGTTCTAGATAATCGCCGACCAACGTGGTGGGAGAGAGCTAGATGTCTCTCCCGGGCCTAGCGTGTGCGTACGTACGGTGATGATCGTGCGATGGGCCGTGCGACCAGATGCCTCTGTCTCGTACGGCAGGGGTTGCTGCAGGCGCTGTGACACCATAGGCAGCAAGATGGGCACGACACACACACACACACACGACACAGCACGTGCACAAGCCACAGACACACGGTACAGGCACAGACACTGGCAGTCACGAGCCACACAGACAGACCACACGGTAATACAGACACAAACAGGCATCACAACACAGACAGGAACACACGGCTCGATGTCACTGCTGCCTGTGCACGCACGCTGTGTGTGGCGCATGGTGCATGTCACATTGTGTGTATTGTGTGTGAGTGTGGTGTATGCTGCGCAGTCACGTGTTGTGCTCCACACACCGTGACGACGTCAGGCTGCCCAGGCCCATCTCCCACCCCCGCCTCCGTCACCGAATGCACGAAGCCAGAGACGGCACTCACGGCGCTGGCAACGCCCGCCGGCGTGGCATTCACTGCGCACCTGCACCGTCGCACGCCACGTCAGCGCTCACCGCCGCATCACTGCTCGCCCACATCACCCTCCAATGGTGACATTCGCAGCGGCATCAGCAGCAACCTCACTGTAAGCAGCCTCCACCTCAGCACAAGCAGCACACGATCGCCGCGGGATGAGTGATGCGATCACTGCCCTTAGTCCACACAGAGGGGAGATGATCGGCAGTGTTTCCCTGTGAAGCTAGTGACGGTGTGATGGTGAGGGTGCAGAAATTGAATGGTTGTGATGGCGTGGGGATGGCACGGTGGTGATTGGAGGAGTGATGGCATGGTAATGATGGTGCGGTGACGGCGTAGTGATGGTGCAGCCATGGGATGCACACCTGAGCCCCTCTGTGTGCAGCAGGTGTTTAGCGATGCGCTGCAGGTCGTCCAGGATTGGAATCAAATCTTGTTGCTCTGCAATCTGCTTGATCAGCGACACCTGCGTGCGTACATGCGTGCGCGCATGGGAGGTCACTGTGACAGAGGTTTATCGCCGCACCACACCGCGCCACATCACTGCACATCCTCCTACGCCGCACCACACCCCACCGCGCCACTGCACATCCTCCTACGCCGCACCATACCACACCACACCACTGCACATCCTCCTACGCCATACCACACCACGCCGCACCACTGCAGGTCCTCCTATACTGTACCACACCGCGCCACATCACTGCACATTCTCCTAGGCCGTACCACACTACACCGCGCCACTGCACATCCTCCTACGCCGCACCATACCACACCACACCACTGCGCATCTTCCTATGCGGCATCACACCACGCCGCACCACTGCACATCCTCCTACGCCGTACCACACCACACCGCACCACTGCACGTCCTCCTACGCTGCACCACACCGCGCCATAGCACATCCTACTATGCCGTACCACACCGCACGACTGCATATCCTCCTACGCGGTACCACACCATGCCACACCACTGCACATCCTCCTATGCCGTACCACACCGTGCCACACCACTGCACATCCTCCTATGCCGTACCACACCGTGCCGCACCACTGCACATCCTCCTATGCGGTCCCACACTGCACCACTGCACATCCTCCTACACCGTACCACACCGCGCCACACCACACTGCACCACTGCACATCTTCCCACGCCGTACCACACCGCGCCATAGCACATCCTACTATGCCGTACCACACCGTGCCACACCACTGCACATCCTCCCACGCCGTACCACACCGCGCCACACCACTGCACATCCTATTACACAGTACCACACCGCGTAACGCCGCGCCACGCTTCACGCACTTGCGCCATGCCATGCAGGCTCTCCCTGAGCCGGCCAGCGGGCGAGAGGGCGCTTGCAGCGCTAGTCATCGCGTAGTGGTGCCCGCCGCTGGCAACGCCGTTCGACAGCTCCTGCGCCAGCATGAGCACCAGCGTGCGCAGGCGCTCAACGTCCGTGAAGCGTAGCCTGGAGCACGGCGGCAGGCACACGTGCATGCAGTTACACACACGTGTACACGCACACAGTTACACACTTACAGGCACACGCACACGTACACGTGTACAAAAGTATATACACACAGTTACAAACACAGATGCAGTTACATAAAGTTCCCCTGTATAGCCTTAACAGCCTGTATGGTCAAGTGCTGTTAGCAAACACCTATGAAGGCCAGCACAGTACATGATGAGATGGGTGGCCAGCACCACTCCCGGCCACCTTTGCCTCCCTATTTGGGATGTTTACACACCGCACCAGATACTCATTTAAGGATGAATCGATATCCGGGAGGCTCAGGAACCGTTTAGATATTTCCTGTCACTGTTAGTGGTCCTGAGCGAGAGTCATACTGGGGTTGCCGGGTCTGCACAGCCACACACACACACACACACAGAAACCGTGTCACCATACGTGTCAGCGCACGTGCCCCCAAGTCTGAGAGTTTGCGAAACCCCTGCCAGGGTAGCACGGGAGGCGGTGACAACATCGAAATGGCAGCAGAGATCTCGGGTACCCAGTGAAGATGTTGGTCCAGATTTGCATCATCTCGGCCACGTTCCGGTCCAGGCACACCGAGTGTAACACCACGGCCTGCAGAGAAATGCACCGTGTCACGCCAACACACACACACACCACAAGTCCTCGCTCTACACCCACGCTGTAGCACGAGGTGATCGTTAAGTCAATCACGCTACAGTAGAGCTGTAAAGTGATACGTGATACTGCAAGGTTTCCGTGTGGTACTGTGCCGTGCCGTGTGGCGCCGTGCGGCACTGGGTGGTGCCTCCGTGTGCGCACCTGCTGGTAGTAATCTGGGTGCGAGTGGTCCGGGAGAACGCTGGCGCTGGCATCAAGGCCACCGGTGCGAAGATCGATCCACTGGGACAGCTGCCGGTAATCCATGTCACCGCAACCGACCCTGTAGGGCGCGCACGCGCACGCACGCGGATCCCGAGAGTCTCACTGCGATCCCAACTCCGACTCGTGCAGACCAGCTGCTCACGTTCTCCCACAGGTTGCTCAAGATCAGCGATGGCGACACGCAGCCCATTCACGGTGTCAGGGCACACAACCAGGGCCTGCCCTAGGTTGACTCGGCCTCAAATGACTGCTGTAGTGAGCGATCAACTATCACTGGGAGAGAGAAGACCACCGGGTGCCGTCCCAGCCACCCCGTCCACATGGGGCAGGTGTCGTGCTGGCACACAGAGGTACCACTCGATAGTCGCACTGCCCGCAATAGCCTGTTTGAGAAACATGCGCCGTCTATATCATCTACACGTTTTGCCCTGCCCTGTTGAAATGTGGATTCAGCGCTTTTTTTTTTGCGCCAAGAGCACAAGAACGTAATTTCGTTCCTCTGTATACTGTAACTGTATATGGATGGAATGACAATAAAGTTTATCTATGCATGGGATCTCTGTGTGCCACGTGCATGCTGTGTGCATGCATGTGCGCTGCGTGTGCAGTGCGCGCGCGCGTGTGTTGCGCGCTTACGTACTTGGCGAGCACGTGGCAGAAGAGCGGCACGAGGGGCTGTAGCTCGTGCGGCACGGCCGTGAGTGGCAGCAGCGCACGGAAACTCACAACACCGTTTGTGGGCTGCTCGCACACCTGCACTGGCACGTTGCGCTCTACGCACGCACGCACAGAGACACCATCACAGACAGTGCAGTTGCCGATTGAGTATGTGCGTGTGTGCGTGCGTGCGTGCAGGGTGAGTAAACGAACAGGTGCATGTGAGGAAAGTGAACGAATGTGAGATGAGTGTGGAGTGATTGAATGAATGGATCCACGGGTAACTGGGTGAGTAACCCCGTGAGTGAGCGAGCGGGAAACACGCACCAGTCCAGGCGAGCAGGGTGTGCGTGGCAGGAAGTTGCGCTTCGACGTCCGACACGCGGAGCGTAGGCAGGCACGAGACGTCCTCCTGCTGCTCCTGCAGCGCCAGCAGCTCCAAGCCTGAGAGTGGCACAGCCTCACGTCAAAGCCACCACAACCACCGCAACACGGTGGCGCAACTACAGCAACAGCCGCTAATCATCACGAAGTAGCGATGGCATAACCGCATTGTGTGCCAGAATAGGTGCACTTTTATGCCAACCCGTGAAGAGTAGAAGGTTCATTGGCAGGTTACGTGACAGATGCAGGTGTTATGTGACTGGCCGAGATGACTGACAGGTGCACCACCTGTGCTTACCACTGCGCCAGCTTGCCGTGTTAGGATCGGTTTGACTATATATTGATGCACGTTGCTCTCTATGACCAAGCGTGACTGAACGTGGAACAGAGGCCACTTGAAGGGGTCCGAGCGGTAGCTCTGCAATATCTGCTTCCGAGGGACGGTTCCTGACACACAAGGGGCTGAGCACTGCTGGGCACGAGTTCCAAACAGATGGCTCGTTGGACACGATGAGCTCGCTCGTACAGACCGTGTCGCCTGCATTCCAGCAGCTCATAGCGCTCTTGCTCCATTTCTTTCCTTGCACCACAGCTTCGCGAGTGCCGTTTGTTGCTTGATGTCTGGGCCTTGTGGCCTGCACTGAGAATTTTGCGTTGACTAAATTAAACTATGCCGAAGTTGCAGTCGGGATAACCTTAAGAGGTGCGGGTGGGGGCGTGAGTGGGGACCAGGGTGCTACCCTTGCGGTGTACGCGCTCGCGCTCCGTGGCGGAGAGGCCGCTCGCCAGTGCCTGCAGCATCTCCACCTCCTTCTGTGCCTGCTGCCCCCCGAAGTCGGGATCGGGGGTCATCACCAGAGTCAGGCGATGGGGGTTGTCCTGGAGACGCACACAGAGGAAACGCCGTTGCATCGCCAGTACTCGCAGTTTCGCGTGCGAACCGATCGATCTGTTAAATGGCTTCTTACACGCTCATGCGTACAGTGCCCGTCACATTACTCTCGGTAACGTAACATTCACCCACCCCCATAACATTCACTCATCACTGTCCCACCCACTCGCTCACACACCCACCACGCTGCAAGTCGTTTTCTCCATTTTGAAGTTCCCTCCTGCTATCGTCTCTTCCCAAAAAGTCTCACTACAATAACCTTGCTTGGTGCAAGAATCACGCAGAGCTCCCAACCCACTCGGGGCTCCCCCGGGCGATGAGCATGCAGGTCGCCGCTCACCTGCAAGTGGCGCTTCACTGTGTCCTGCAGGTACGAGGGCTGTGCCTCGAGCAACGCGCGCAGACGACGCACGTGCACGTCCACGAGCAGCATCTCCACGGGGTCGCCGCCGTGACCCCAGCTCGACGCCAGTGCCTGTGCGGAGTCGCGTGCCACGACGCGCACGTCATGACAAGTGGCGGTAGGCAGACTAAACCGATGGGCTGGGAGAAACACGAGGGCTCACCACACCGGCGAGGTCACCACACCAGCAGGATTACCAAAACGGCAAGCTCAACAAAATGGTGGGCTCACCAAACCGGTCGGCTCACCAAACTGGCCGGCTCACCAAACAGGCCGGCTCACCAAACCGGCGGGATTACCAAACCGGCAAGCTTACCAAAAGGGCGAGCTCACCAAACCGGCAGGCATGCCAAAACGGTGAGCTCAATAAACCGGCGGGCTTACCAAATCAGTGGGTTCACCAAACCGGCGAAGACGAGGGTACGTGAACCACAGGCCCCACAGCGTCATTCAGCAATGCCTGCCTGGGTTGGTGACCCGGACAAAATTTAGTCACTGGGAACACCACACCATGTATACCCCTCCTCTGTGTATGTGTCTACCAGTACACACAGCTTGGGCGCCCTCTGGAGGTGGACGTGCGTATGTGCATGCAGGAGTGGTGGCACACGTGGTCTGCACTCTGCTCCAGGAGTGTAAAACTTGACCTCAATTCCCACTCACAGCCAACATCGTGGCAAATATCTAAATCGATTCTGGGCCTCCCGTTGGTCGACTTAAATGAGTAGCTGGTGTAATGTATAAATATAAGCACCGGGGATACAAAGGTGCTGCCCACACACCATGTGCTGTGCCAGCCTTCAAAAGTGTCAACAGATCTTGCACCAACTGCCTGAATAGCCTCCACAGGGGATCATGGTCTATGTGTTTGCGTGTGTGCACTGTATTTGCAATGAAAAGTGTATTGGTGTTTGGTGGGTGTGATGCAACACGGGGCCCACTGGGCACGATGCTACACAGGTGCCACTGGCAGTGATGCCACAACGGTGCCACTGGGAGTGATGCCACACTGGTCCCACACTGCATAAGTGGCCATGGAGAGGAACCTACGGTCGTGAGCGTCAGCCCAAAGTTGGTTCCCTGGTGCTTGAGACCCAACTCCATCTTGTGCAGCAGAGCCTCGATCCGCTCAGCCTCAAACCCTGTCCTGCAAGAAGTGTGCAGACCGGCAACAAACAGCACTTATCAGACATCACTTAAATTGAGCGAGGTGACTTTAACCTCGCTCGTGCGGACACACGCGGCACGGACGCACGCAACACGGACACACGCGGTACGGAAGCACGCGGCACAGACACGCACGCACGAGTGTCTCGCTCGTACCGCACGACGTCGGTGATGGTGGCGTGCACAGCGCTGGTGACGCGCCCCACGTCTGCCGGCGCGATGCCCTGCAACCCCACACCGAACGCCGCATCACGGGTGCTGCCGTCGTACCTACGCCACACCACATGGGGCACAGTCACCACGGTGCACATGGCACAAGAGTTCCCTATAAATAGAAACTCGCTATTACAGAATTTAATAATTAGGGAACTGCATTGCGATATAGGAAAAAGTCGCTATTACATAAATTTTGTATCTCTTAAATATGCTGCTATACTGCGGTCTTCAAAACACTGCCAAGCATCACTTCCCTCCGGGGAGTGAGGGTCAAGGTGGTATTAACATCTAATTCACGATCCTTTAGATCTTACACATGCTCAAGGCTACAGTACTTATATGAAGTGCTTCACCCTTGCTAAAGATATCTGGAAAGCAACCCTGTGTAGACAGCAGCAGCTGTTGTACATAAGACGTGTGAAGCAGTTACTTTACAGGCTAAACTTGATTTCTCAAGGAGCTATGATGAGGGTGAAAAGTGAGTGACATCGTGAACATGTTTGGCCTATGGCCTCAGGGCTGTGGTTGCTCACGAGACTGCAGATCTGCTCTCTCCTTCACAGTGCCTTACACATAAACACACATGGCCATGCTCAGATAGCCACACAATTCCTTACTTGAATCTCACTGTACTATTACATTTAATAGTTATCATAGCACAAATATAACATGTGTTGCATTAATGTGTTTTTACATCGTTCAGATGTTGTTCAGCATGCATCAGCCTCCACTTAAAAAACGGATAGGAAATGGATAATTGAATTTGATATACGAAAATTCACTAAGCAACACTTCAAGAAATAAACTCTTCTGTGTATTGAGGAATGACCGTATGGCACGGCATGGTATGCAGTGAGGTGGTATGCAGTGGTGCGGTATGCAGTGGGGTGGTATGCAATGGGGTGGTATGCGGTGGGGTGGTTTGCAGTAGGGTGGTATGCAGCGGTGTAGTATGCAGTGATGCGGTATGCAGTGGGGTGGTATGCAGTGGGGTGGTATGCAGTGATGCGGTATGCAGTGGGGATGTATGGATTGGGATAGTATGCAGTGGTGTGGTATGTAATGAGGTGGTATGCAGTAGGGTGGTATGCAGTGATGCAGTATGCAGTGGGGGTGGATGCAGTGGTGTGGAATTCAGTGGTGTGGTATGCAGTGGTGCGGTATGCAGCAGGTTGTTAAGCAGCGGGGTAGTATGCAGTGGTGCGGTATGCAGTGGTGCGGTATTCAGTGGGGTAGTATGCGGTGGTACGGTATGCGGTGTGCAGTGGGATGGTATGCAGTGGTGCGGTATGCAGTGGCGCAGTATGCAGTGGTATGGTATGCAGTGGTACAGTATGCAGCGGGGTGGTAAGCAGTCACGCGTTGTTGCGCAAAGCACTCTGGCGGATCACTTTACGTGATGCGCATTAGCGCAGCGTGGCATAGCGTGTTATGGCGTGGTGTGGCATGCCGAGGCAAGACGTGGCATGACGTGTTGTGACATGGTGTGGCACGGTGTGACATTGTGTGACATTGTGTGACGCAGTGTGACGTGGTGTTACGTGGTGTTACGTGGTGTGATGTGGTGTGACATGATGTGACATGATGTGACATGGTGCGATGCGGCGTGATATGATGTGACGCAGTGTGACGCAATATGACGCAATGTGACACGGTGCACGGCATGATGCGGAGCGGACCCGGTCACAGGGGCGTAGTGGGAGCCCAAGCCAGACTCGAGCAGGGACCGGTAGAAGGGTGCGCTGGGCCCCGACACAAGCAGAGACGAGACCACGTTCAGCACAAACGACTCAAAGACATCCGTGATGCTACACACACAGGTAGAAAGACAAAGATCCCCCACGTAGTCTGAACAGACTGTAGGGTCAAGTGCTGCTCGCGAGTAGCGCCTATGAAGGCCAGCACGGCACTGAAGTGGTGGGTGGTGAGCACCACGCCTAGCCCCCCGATGTTTACACACTGCACCACCTACTTTGAGGCCGATCTAGAAGAGATCCTTGACCAGTTCTGAAATTCGTCGATGGGGTCAACCGTATGCAGCACTCAAAGTCAGGTCGCCGGGGCGCAAGACTGCCCCAAGTGGACGACTGTCCACCCCTCATAATGACTGAAGCCAGAACCAGTCCACCAGACCTGCTGTATTCTGCAGAGAACCAGGCGGCACCGGTACAGCTCCAGATAGAAGAGTGGCCGCCTCTCCACTGCAATAAGCAGTCTGACATAACCATACACAGTGCCGTTTTCTTGCTTCTGGAGGAGCCCTGAGGGAGGGTATTCAGTGTCCTGTCTCCACCAAGTGGGGTTTGGCTAAGACATATCATAGACGCTAGTCCCATCGAGGCCTCTAGTACAAGCTAAAGAGGAGATTTTTGCCTCTGTGGTTTAGTGGTAATGGATTTCAAGGTGGAGGGCTGTGAACATAGCCACCACAGCATTACCGACCAGCCCCAACGAGGAGGAAGGTGACTGTTTTGCCAGCCACTCCCCAGAGCACACATGCAAGGGTACACACAGAGAGAAACAGCAACAGTTGCTATTTGCCACCCAGCCGTAGTGACGTCAACACGGTCCTCATAACTATATAAACATTGAAACCACATGAAGTATTGATGGTACTGTGACCCTCAGGTGAAACGCACTTATAAATGCAATTATTATGGTGTGACACGGTGTGATATGGTGTGACACGGTGTGATGCTTATATCGTGGTGTGATGCGGTTTGTCGCAGTGTCAGGGCATGACGTACTCTCCCAGCAGGAAGCTTACACTGACGGTCGTCTGCTTGCTGGGGTCAGGGGCCAGGGGATCGGCCTCACAGGTCACAGGGACCTCCCTCTGGGGTCAGGGAGCGGAGGTCACAGAGCAGCAGGAAGAACAATCACAATCATACAACTATCACTACCACCGTCTATTTAGCCTCGGTACCGGCATTGTGTTAAAGGCAACACAAAACGCTCGACAGGTGGGGCCACCACAAGAACGTAACCAACCTCCACCGATGAAACCCGACACTAATCCCCTTGCTGCGATAGTGAAAAACATTCTGCCTCTTGATTATTTACAGCGATACATAAACAACAACCGATCCAACGACCAATCCAATCCCCGATCCCCCTTCTAGGATTGCACTGCTGTCACCATCCTAGAAAATCACCCAGATCTAAAAAAATGCCGACAAACAGAATAAACATCAAATTTGAGGCTCAAACCTCAGGTCGGTGGGGTTTTGTGGCGTTTGTGAGGTCGGTGTGAATCAGTGGGTGTGGTAGGGTCAGTGGGGTCAGCGGGTTCCGTGCGGATAAATGGGTTCAATGGGGTCAGTGGGCTTGGTGGGGTCGGTGGGAATGGTGTGCTTGGTGGGGTTGGTGGGGCTGGTGGGGTCAGCGGGTTCGGTCAGGTCGGTCAGGTCGGTGGAGTTGGTGAGGTTGGTGAGCTCGGTGGGGTCGGTGAGGCTGATGGGGTCAGTGGGCTCGGTCAGGTCGGTCCGGTTGGTGGAGTCGGTGAGGTTGGTGAGGATGGTGAGGTTGGTGGGGATGGTGGGGAGGGTGGGGTTAATGGGGATGATGGGATCGGTGAAGTTGGTGGGATCGGTGGGATCGGTGGGGTCGGTGGGCTGTGTGGAATTGGTGGGGACGGTGAAGTGGAGTTGGTGGGGTTGGTGGACAGGTTGTACCGGGTGGTCCCAGCGTGGCTGGCTAGGCACGGCCGTGTCCGGCTGGATTTTCTGGAAGTGGCATAGGGCCTCGGCCTCGATCTGCTCCAGTGTTGGCTCCAGCGGGAGGTCCCCGTACGTCATGAAGCTGTCGCGCACAACCCCCATGGGGGGACTGAGCATGGGCACCACACGTGTGTCTGTTTACGTGTCCCAACAGGATATAAAGGCTATATGAGGATCTATGTATCTGTGTGCATATATACACGTACGTGTAGGGAGAAAAATGTAGCCTGATAGTTAACCTTCATTTCAGATAAATTCCCCAGTACTGATAGCTCTCCACTGGTTACCAGCTAAATATTGGATTGAATTCAAGATCCTCCTTCTCACATACAAGACACTCACTAACACTGCTCTGACATTCATCCGTGACCTACTTTAGGCACCCTCCTTAAAACGACAACTTCGATCCTCCAAACGGGCTTACTGCATGTGCCCAGATCGCACTTCCATTCGATGGGTGACAGAACCATCTCCCGTGGTGTTCCCAGACTCTGGAATCCCCTTCCATTGGAAATTCGGTCAGCTGAGTCCCTGAGCATCTTCAAATCTCGTCTCAAGACTGACTTGTTCCGTCAGGGTTTCAAGTCCTCTGGCTAGGACTGTTGATGGTTTGCTGTCGACTTGCGCTTGCTTGGTAACATTCATCCCTTCCTTGTTTGTTGAAAAAAAATGTAACGCACATTTTATGCCCTTTTTGTAAATTATAGCCATTATTTGACTTTCACTTGAACTGTTCTGATGTTGTTGCTGACATGCCGTTCTCTCCACAGCTCTGTGCAGCGCTTTGTGATCCAGGGGTGAAAAGCGACTAGAAGTGCAATTATTATTATTATTAATTCCCAGTCACGGCCAACATCAATGATAAACATTTGTGCCTGAGCATCGACTAAACCTTACATGAGTACCTGGTGCGATGTGCATACATCACCACTAGGGAGACAAAGGTGGCTGCGCAGTGCTCGCCATCAACTCCCTTGTTGTGTGAAGTGCAGCCCTTAGGAGGTGGTCACCAACAGCAATTTCACCACGTCTGCGAATGGCTATTTAGGGGATCCTTGTGTGTTTATGTTGGTGAGTGGGCGTGCAAGCTGACGTTGTCACAAAGTGTTAACATTTTGCAGAAACGACGGCCACAATATTTCCCGGGTAAAAGAGAGAGAGCCGAACGGTTCAGGCCTTAGCAGGGCTCAGTCATCTCACGTGGGTCAGGGAGAAGAGGCCGATTCAAGATTAAGTTGAGGATAGAGTGGTGAAAAAAATGTCGTGAAACTTTTAACATTTTCTGTACTGCTGCCTACATTTGACTTAAAATGTGACGAATATTCATCTAAGTTGTAACAAAAGATAAATAAAAAATGATTAAACAGCACACGAAAAACGATACTTTTAATTTGCTTGCTGTGCAAAAATGATCCAAAATAAATTTTCTTTATGGGGAAAAAATTTGTGAACCTCTAATTGAATCAGCTCAAGTAAGGGTATAATTAGTCAGGTGTTTTCATCAATGGGATTACAATTAGGTGTCAGTTTGGGTGGCCCTGCCCTATATTTAAAAATAAAACCCTTGGTCATCACTATCAGAGTCTAGTCTTCACCACATACGTTTGTGGAAGTGTGTCATGACCCGACCTTCATAGGTGCTCGCTAACAGCACTTGACCCTACAGTCTGTTAAGGTTATAAGGGGGATCTTTGTCTTTGTCTTGCCCCAATCAAAAGGCATTTCTGAGAATCTGAGTTGTCAATGCTCATCAGTCCGGAAAGGGTTACAAAACCATTAAAAAATATGTTGGACTCCACCGATCCTTGGTGAGGTAGATAGTGTATACATGGAGAAAATGCAACACCATTGTTACTCTTTCCAGGGGTGATCGTCCAAGGAAAATCACTCCAACAGCAAAGCGTACAGTAATCAAGGTCATAAAGAACCCCAGGGTAAAGTCTAAGTATCTACAGGCCTCTCGTGCATTGGCTAATGTCAGTGCTCGTGAGTCCACCATCAGAAAAAAAAACACTAAACAAGAATAGTGCGCATGGGAGGATAGCAAGGAGGAAAACAATGCTCTCCAAAAACACATTTCTGCGGGTCTTAAATTTGGAAAAGACCACCTGAATGAGCGAGAAGACAACTGGAAGAATTTTACGTGGACCGATGAGTCGAAAGTGGAACTTTTTGGCTTATATGTGATATGTTATGTTTGGTGAAAACCAAACACCGCTTTCCATCATAAAAACCTGGTGGGAGGATCGTGGTTTTGGGCTTATTTGCTACCTCAGAATCTGGACGACAGCTTGCCATCATTAACGGAGCCATGAAGTCTCTATTTTACCATCAATTTATACAGGAGAATGGCAGGCCATCCGCCCGTGAGCTGACGCTTTACAGCAAGTGGGTCATGCAACAAGACAACGATTCTAAGCACACAAGTGAATCTATAACAAAATGGCTGAAGCAACAAAATGTCACGATTTGGAATGGCCAAGTAAAGTCCAGACCCTAACTCAATTGAAATGTTGTGGCAAATCCTGAAACGAGTACTTAATGAGAGTCCACAAATATCGATGAATTGAAATAGCTCTATAAGGAGGCATGGGCTAAAATTACTCTCAGCCAACGTGCAGGACTGACCAACAGTTACAGGAAATATTTAGTTGAAGTTATTGCTTCTCAAAAGAGGTGCTACCAGTTACAAATGTAAAGTTTCACATTTTTTTTCCACACATAGGAAATGAATGTTGGTTCATTTTGCTTAACAAGGAAATGAAAAAGAAGATTTGTTAGTGCCCTATTTGTTTAATCAGGTTCTCTTTATCTATTATTAGGACTTACATGAAGCTCTTCTCGCATTGTTACATTGATGCAGAAATAAAGAAAATTCTCAAGGGTTCACAGACATTTTCTCATCGCCATAGAAAACGTGACGAGTTGGACAGATGCCACCAGTGCAGGGCACGAGGTGGAACGGGAGACCGAGGGGGAGGTGGGTAGCCACGGTGGGATACGGTGCGCGTGCGGGGGGCCTCACTGCGCGTTGGACGGGTGGTAGTGCGCCGCGTGGAAGGCCCGTAGGCCCTCCCAGGTGAGCTTGGGGATGTGGATTGGGTGTCCTCCGCTCACCACGCCGTACGTGTGCTCCGGCTGCAGCGCGTTCTGCGCATGCTGGCAGAACAGCTGCTCCCTGTCGGCCTGTGCGCAACACGGACGGCGCGATGGGAGAGCGAGCGAGGTGTGGGGGGGGGGGTAGGGTGACCGGCCCCACAGAAACCCTACTGGTGGTACACAGGCACCAGAGGCAAATCGTTGGAGAAACTCTTGCCTCTCCTCTATTTGCAGTTCCTATTTCATGGATAAGTCTTAAGAGCTCTCCGCCATACTGTACCTGCCACATTACCGAACTCACTCCATCAAAAAGGGGGCACACGGGTAACATGTGACTCACAGCAAGACCTGGGTGACCATTTGTGTGCTGTTTTTATGTTCTCCCACTAGATTACATGGGTTTCCTCTGGATTCCCTGGTTTTATCTCATAGACAAAACATATTAAATGTAACGGGTATTGATGAAACATCTCAATTCCGCAAAATCACCAGCAGATTATTCAGTTGGGATTATGCTAGCAATGCGGTGCCCCACTGTGGAACCTATGCAGGACGGTCCTGCAAGAGAAATGGGGTGATCATCATCAGTGCAGCAACTCACAAAGGCTCCCTTCATCTCGTTAAAGACGACGCCACGAAGGGTGAGGGGGGTACTCGGGTCCCTGGGGTCTTCGTGTTCGAGCCGCCACCCCTCTTGCCTGCAGAGATCGCCCGCACACACACGCAAACTCACACTGACATACACTCAAATGCACGCTCAGTCACACCTTCTCATACTCACAAAGACAAAGATCCCCCATATAGCTTTCAAAGTCAAGCGTCAAGTTTCGTGAGCGAGCGCCTATGAAGGTTGGACACGGCACAGGAGGGGGTGGGTGGCAAGCACCAAACCCGGCCGCCTTTGTCTCCCTCGTGGCGATGTTCAGACACCACACCAGGTACTCATTAGAGGCACAGTCGATCTAAGGGAGGCCAAGGACCAGTTAGAAAAAATCGTCACTGGTGTTGACTGTAAGATTTCAACTCGGGTCACCAAGTTTATAGCTCAGCGCACTAACCACTGAGCAACCGCTCCCCGCATATTCACAACAACCGCCATTCACCACGAAGTGGCAGTGACATCTCCAAGGTACCTCTGCTAGGCCATATGCACCTTGAAGCCACGTGAAGTGTCAAAGGCTGACCGACAAGAGATATAGGGACAGATCCAGGTGTTTATGGTTGCCTGACTGAGATGATAAGCAGATGCACCACCTATGCTCCCTACTGTGTCAACTCGCTCTGTTTTAGCCGCACGGAGCTCCACTCGTGAGCGTCCCTCCTCTACCCTTCGTTGTAATTGGAGGGCTACTGCCTCCAACTACCTCGTAGCGTCCTTCACGAGCCTCTGCACACTCACACCCACTATCTCACACACATGCTCTCACATGACCATACACACTGCTGCAGAAAACCACAACATAGGAAGAGGAATCACAGCAGGGCACCTCTTTGGGGATCTGCATCATTGCCAAGACGCTGTACCAGTATATACCCGTGTATCCTGAGTATACCAGTGTATAATTGCGTACTTTTTATTTTAATTTGTAGTGTTAATCTAAACCTCTTTTTGTATTCCACGCTCATACACCACACACTGCCAGCCCTGCTCAATCAGGTAGCAGACTGCCAGGTCGCACAAGACTAAACGGATCTATCCTAAGGTTTAGAAAAAAACATCTTAATTCCAAGACTATCTGGGGTGTTGACACACAGCAAGAAAACGTACTAACAGCAACTGTTGGCCGTTTGGCGCTCAGTGACAGTGCTGTCACCACGGCGCCCATACCAGGCTGGGTGCGCACGGCAAACGCGTAACGGCATGCCAACTCGCAATTCAATTCCATCGCGGTCACCTGCAAACCCCCAGACCCAGGGAGGAGGCAACATTGCCACCTCATGCCGTGTGGCTCCCGACAGACGGCCTCACCAGAAGTCGAGCTCCGAGAGCCGCGGGAAGAACACAGCGTCCAGGTATACGGACAGCAGGTTGCGGAAGTCCTGAGGGTTCTGTGTGGAGAACGGGTACATGGTGTAGTCGCTCGCTGTCGGGGCGGGAAGGTTGGGGGGGGGAAGGAAGAGGGAGACAACAGGATGGGGGAAGGGACACAATGAAATAGGTGGCCGAGAAGAGGCGATGAGAGCGGCTCGCCGCAGCATTCGCTGAGAGTTTAAACCACAATTGGGATCGGCATGAGACTCAGCTAATCATCCTTGCTCATAATGAGAACTACTTTTTTGAGGAATCGACAGTAGTTGACTCATGGAAGCAATCTCCTCCCTCCTCACCATAAGAAAGTGGAACTTCCACCACTGACTCAGGGCTGTGACCAGGCGCTGAGCAAGAGATCGCTTAAATGTCGATAATGGCCCGAAAATGTCTCATCGGTACCACCTAGAGTGGCAGCGGCCAGCAATGCTTGCATAGATCACCTTAAGATCACACCTGTAACCAGTTCCTATGAGAACACTTTTGTTACCCAAGTGTGGCACAGAATATCATTCTTAAAAATGTGATATGATACATCTCCAGCATGAGAATACTGTACAAACCACATGCATTTTTAACACAGATTATACGTGAGATAAACCTTCTGCTCACGGTGGACACTGCTTGTGGTGGAACATGTCTACGGTGGATACGAGCTGCCCTCGGCGGTACCGAACAACCACGTTGGGTCATGTGCTCGGTGGGCGAGTAGGTGCTGTGCGCACCGGTGAAGGCGTTCATGAACGTGGCGAGTGAGCGGTTGAGCATCTTGAAGAACGGGTCGCGGCACGGGAAGCGGCGTGAGCCGCACAGCGCCACATGCTCCAGGATGTGGGGCACACCGGTGTTGTCCCGCGGGGTGGTGGCCAGCTGTACGCTGCAGCGCACATACATACACATGGCGTCATCGTCCAGAGCCACGACCAATACTGGATGAAGACGTCCACAAGCGATGCTGCCCCATGGAGAGGGGACCGGCTGTATGCCGCCGGCATCCACAGTCTTACAGGATTTCCCAGGAGAGCGTGTGCAGGCTCTACAAGGAAACTCAGTCTCTGTGTCTGTGCGAGCACCTGAAGAGGTTGTTGGGGTCATCGCGCGCCATGTGCAGATGCTGAGCACCGGTTTTGTCATGACTCAGCACCACGGCTGTTAGGAACAGGTCTGGCACGGGTGCCACCTGCAGAAACACAGCCCACACGCAGCCTTTACATGCCTATAAGGTACTGTGCCCAACCGCCTTTGTATTCCCAATGCTAATGTTCACACGCCACACCAGGTACCTATTTAGGGTTTAGTCGACCTACGGGAAGCCCAGGATCTATTCAGATATTCATCACTGCTGTTGGCTATGTCTGGGAACGAAACATGGGTCATCGGGTTCGTAGGTGAAAGGGGTGTCGGGGGTGGGGTTGGGGGTAACAGGGTTGAGGGGGTTTGGAGTACGAGGGTGTGGGAGTGCGGAGGTGTGGGGTCTTGTGTTTGTACGGAGGTGTGGGAGTGTGGGTGTGCAGGGGTGTGCGAGTGAGGGAGTGTGGGAGTGTGGGAGTGCTGGGGTGTGGCTGTGCGAAGGTGTGAGGTGTGATGGTACGGAGGTGTGGGAGTGTGGGAGTGAGGGGGTGAGGGAGTGTGAGAGTGTGGGAGTGTGGGAGTGTGGGAGTGAGGGGTGTGGGGGTGCGGGAGTGTGGGAGTGAGGGAGCGTGGAAGTGTGGGAGTGAGGGAGTGAGGGAGTGTGAGAGTGTGGGAGTGACGGGTGTGGGAGTGAGGGAGTGTGGGAGTCAGGGAGTGTGAGAGTGCTGGGGTGTGGCTGTGCGAAGGTGTGGGGTGTGGTGGTACGGAGGTGTGGGAGTGTGAAAGTGTGTGAGTGAGGGAGTGTGTGAGTGAGGGAGTGTGAGAGTGTGGGAGTGAGGGGGTGTGGGAGTGTGAAAGTGTGTGAGTGAGGGAGTGTGAGAGTGTGGGAGTGTGGGAGTGCGGAGGTGTGGTGTGAGAGTGCGAAGATGTGGGGTCTGGTGGTACGGAGGTGTGGGAGTGTAGGAGTGCAGAGGTGTGGGAGTGTGGGAGTGAGGGGGTGTGGGAGAGTTTTAGTG
>JAZEWT010000023.1:12658837-12682702 GCA_036362905.1 Mordacia mordax | reverse complement strand
GGACACGGGGAGAGAACATGCAAACTCCACACAGAAAGGCACCCGAGCCGAGATTCGAACCCGGGACCTTCTTGCTGTGAGGCGACAGCACTACCCACTTGGCCACCGTGCCGCCCTATATGTATTATAAATTTCCATTTTTAAATTATAGTTGAAAGTCTGATCGTATTTTACATGTTGTTCTGCAAAGATGAGTAAATAAAAAAAACCCAAAAAAGTTATTGTTACTGATCTATCCATTCTGGTGCCATTGTTTTTGACGTGCCGTTCTCTCCACAGCTCGGTGCAGCGCTTTGTGACCCTCGGGTTAAAAGCGCTCTATAAATGCAATTATTATTTTTATTATTAATAATAACGGGGACTGTGGGGTGCGGGACGGCCCGCGCGCCCGCTGGCACGTGGTGCCGTCGTCGCACTCACTGGCACAGAACGCCACGAAGAGCAGTTCTGCCACGGCCCATGGTCGCCTGTCTTCTAGCGCCGGCACGTGTGCGGGGAGTGGTGGTGCAAGTGGTTAGCACACCGCGCCACAAACCCAGCCACCCAAGTTCGGATCACGCTCACGGGATCAACGACAGTGACGAATATCAGAACGTGTCCTGCACCTCCCCTTAGTTGGCTCAGCCTGAAATGAGCACCTGATGCGATGTGTAAAGCACCAGCGTTGACTGCGTACACTCGGTGGTGGAGGCGCGGTGCTGGCCACGTGTCGTGCCAGCTCCTCAACATTTTGTTGAGGAGCTTTGTCGTCGTGTGTGTGCGCAGAGCGCGGAGTACAGCGGTAAGCGTGCTAAGCGGTCGGGGTCGTTTAAACGTCGCGGTGGTGCGTCTCTCTGCGGGGCCAGGTGCACGAGACGGAGGTGGCGCAGGCTAAGGGCGAGCGCCAGCGCTACCTACTGCAGACGATGCTCAAGGAGGAGCGGCGTCGCGTGGAGGCTATGGAGGTCGCCGCGGCCGAGAAGGCGGAGAAGGCGGAGGCGTGCCACCAGGAGCTGCTTCAGCGCTACCGGTGCGCTCTGGCGCTGCTTCCGCCGGCGCTGATCAGGCAAGTTCGAGCGAGGCGTGCGCACCGCCAGGCGGACGCGCGCACTCACGGCGGATCTTAAAATCCGAAACGTATGAATCCGGAGCTCATCCGTGACATACGCATGGCCGATTAGACTCGGATCGCGTCGCTCGTCGAACGAAGGATCCCTCTCGAAATGGGAGACCGTGGTCGTGGACGCTGCGATGTCAACGTGCTGTAGGGAGCATGGCCTGACTCTTGGCGACGATGGCGAGGATGGCGGTGATGGTGCGGATGGAGGCGATGGCACAAATGGCGGTGATGGGGAGCATGGCAGTGATGGGGGCTATGGTGGCGGTGGTGCGAATGGAGGCGATGGTGCGAATGGCGATAATGTTCATCAGGTAAACACCAACCGACGCGCGCACACACACACGCATAGATCCCCTTACAGCCTTGACTGACTGTTGCAGCAAGTGCTATGAGCAAGTAGCGCCTATAAAGGCTGCAACGGTGTTCCAGGGAGTGGGTGACCAACATCACTCCCCGCCGCCTGCGTCTCCTCAGTGCTTATGCACCATATCCAGGTACAATACTCATTTAACATTGAGTCGACCTAGAGGAGTGATGTTTAATATAAACATCACTGATTTTTACCATGAGCAGGCATCAATCTTGGGTCAGCAGATTATGCGGTGCGCTAGCGGCCGCGCCACCACTTCCCGCGTGCTAGAGTGGCACAGCAGTGAATGAGTGAATGAGTGAAGAAAGCAGTCTCGTGGATCCTTGTGATGCTGTCACTCGCAGCAGCAGCAGCAGGAGCAGCAGCAGGAGGCTGTAGTGGAGAAAAATGGCAACGGAACAGCTGCACACACAGGTACACGGCACACACACGTACGTGAGCACACATAGGTACACCGCACACACGTGTGCACATACAAATATTCCTCATATAGCCTTCATAGACTGTAGGGTCAAGTTCCCTTAGCAAGCACTTATGAAGGTTGACACGGCATATAAGGTGGGTGACCAGCACCACGCGTGGCCGCCTTTGTCTCCCTAGTGGCAACATTTACACAACGCACTAGGTACTCAGGCTGACTCAACCTAGAGAAGGCCTGGGAACAGTTCAGAAAATCTCACTGGTGTTGGCCATGAACGGGATGCTATCTCGGGTGGCCGGGTTTGTAACTCAGCGTGCTAACCACTGAGCCACCGCTCCCCAGTCATGGCACATACACATTGCATGCATTGACGTCGTCTGATTGTGACTGCCATCGCTGTGTGCGGGCACACACGCGTACACACATTTGTCCGAGTTAAGAACGCATTACCGACGCGGAGGCGTGCGTTGCTGTGTGCGTGTCCAGGTTATCAGGGACCCACTCTCGTGGACGGCCCCCGCCACCCGGGCCCCCGCCCCGGCCCCTACATCAGCAAAGGACCCCTGTGGCGGCTAGGGTAGGAAGGGGAGCAGGGGGACCTTTTAGCCCCCCTGGTGACTCAACCACCCAGGGGGGAACGGCCCCAGCCACGCTGCTGCATTACCATCTCCGCCGCCACTGTTGAGGGTGGCACCACCCATGCCCGTGTCTCCCCACACTCACCATTATCACCACGCTCACCTTGCTACTTGGGCTCCAATCTCTGTCTCCGCCTGGAGTCCCGGACTCGTTCCCATCGATCGCGGCCACTCGTGCCGAGGTCGCTGGTCCGTGCCGTCGCCACTCGCGCCTGGTGCCGCTATCGACTAAGCGTGCGTCTGATGCCCTCTGTGTATCCGTGCGTCTGCGTCCCTGCACGTATCCGCGTTTCCCTGCGTGTCCCCGTGCGCGTCGCCCCCCAGTGGGAACTCCTCAGCACGACCCCTCTCCTCCGTGATCGGCTTCGACCTCCCGTGGGGGAGGAGGCGTGAACCCCGGGGTGGGCGGCACCAGACCGAGGCGACCCCGGAGCTCCAGGAACAGCCGCAGACCACGAGGGTACGCACGGCCCCGGGATGCGCGTGGTCCGCACGGCTCGCTCGCCCCACGCGTGCCTATAACCGCTGTTTGTTTCTGCTACAGATTCGAGCCATGATCCCATCCATCTTGAGACACCTCTCACCCAAGCAGGTGAGACGACACAAAATCCCTCACCACGGCCATCACCACCAGCCCATCATCTCCAGAAAACCCGATTATCTGCAATCACATGCAGATTAATAAACCTAAACTCTGTGGTGTAATTACACAGCTGCAATGGCCGAGATGACTCAAGCTGAACCTATGATCATCAAAATATCCACGAAACCTAACGAATCCCCCATATGACCTATGACCCTGAAACAGATATTTATTATCACAGCAGAAAGCAGCCAGTGAGCTTGTAAGCTAAACATGCGAGATTCTTGCAATGCAACAAATGTTTAAACTGATGTTTGAGATGATCCACTATCTCCCACACGCTTTGAACCCATGACCCCCACACGACCCTAATGCTCACCCCCGCACAGAGGCGCAAGAACAGCGCAGGCGGCGATAACGAGCCTCCTCGTCTCCATACGGAGCTTTCAGTCGAGCCGCGGCAGCCGGCGCCCCAACCGCCGCGTGCAGACGTGCCTCCGGCCCCGCTCCATGAGGACGCGACCTGACTGGACCCAACGTCTCCGAACCTCGGGGGGTTAACGTCGCGCCGACAAAATGCTCGCGGGTCGATAAGACCCTCGCCGGGTGAACCGGAGCGGGCGAGCCGCGGTGACATCACTCGCGGCGCGACAGTCCGGAACCGCTGCTTTAGGCAGGCGCTTTCCCGAGGGAAACCCCCGCCGCGGCCTCATGGGGGCTCACCAGGGACGACTCACGGCCGCACACAAGTTTGATGGACAATAGTGGCCGTCTCTGTGCTGCTGCTGCTGTCGTTGCTGCTGCCACGTGTTCTACGATTAAACGCACTTGGGACCACAGACTGGGCGTGCGCTATGTTCGGAGTGGGAGATGCGTCAGGAAGTAGAAACAGGTTGGGACTCAGACACTGCTGTGGTTTGGAGACGTTTTCATTTTTATGTTTGAATACGGAAGTTAAGAGCCACCGTGAGACCACTGCGGAAATAGTTTTCAAAAACGTGAGATTATTACTAAAGAATATGTCTTGATCAATATATTTCATGTGAGACACCTTTATTATGCGGATACATAATGAACTTTTAAGCAAATAGCGATCAGTGTCAATCTTTTAAATCAAAAGCTTCCCATTCCAGTAGAGACAAGATGCCACCTTAGGGCCCAAGAAACAGCCACTGCTTGCCCTCACCCGCTCCCTCTCAGCGATCAGGGGGCACAGCGGGAGGCAACTCAGGTAATGGCGGGCGGGGGGGCGGCAAAATACTAATTACTGCAGCAATTTAGATCCAAATCTTTAATCTACGGGCGTGTAATTTAGATACCAACTGCCTATGTGAGGCCCGTGTGTGGGTTATGAGAGGGGGGGGAGGGGGTGGCCACTGTCTACACGAGCCGGTCGGCCCGGCACTGCAAGGTGCGGTGGAACACGGAGCCCACGAGCAGGTGCGCCCCATGCCGCGCCGCCACGGAGCTCGCCTGCAGCGTTCCGTCCGTGATGAGCAGTACCTGGGAGACGCGCGGCTGCGGCATTGCTGCGCTCTCCACGCGCAGGACCTAGCAGAGGGGAGGCGGCGATGGTGTGACACAATCCGGGAATCGCTCGGAAACACGCACCGCATCCTCCTTCCAGATATCCACCGGATCCCTGTGCCGTGAGGAATCGGTGACGCTGCCGAGGCACCAGGGATCATAACCGAGGAGAAGACCCATTGGGGTCACTGGAGGGGGAGTGGGGGCACAGGAGTGGGGGATTACCTCCGACCCGGGGGGGTTGCTGGGGTCGTAATTGATTAATCGCCATGCGTTGGGGTGGCACGCAAGCCACACATCGCCCGTCGCGGAGTCCACCGCCACGTTGTCCGGTAGCGACGGCAGCGCCACGACCTGCGTCCAGAAACAGGGCTCGTGGTCAAGGTCACAGAGGTCACGGGGAGGGTCACAATCAGGGATCAGGGTGACGGTCATTGTGAGAGTCACGTTAGAGTCAGTGTCATGGTAAGGGTCAGTCGGGTCACGGAGGAGGTCGCCCATCACAGTGGGCCCCACGTAGCACCTGCAGTGGAACGAGGTCGGGCCCGGGGCTCCTGGCGAGAACGTGCAGCTCTGCTGCAGACACGTCCACCACGTACACGTGTCTATGCACATCGCACATATGCACGCATGTCCAGACACAGTGACATCAGAGATGCGGATCCCCTGTGGTATTGGGGAGCATTACTACACTACCGCTCCACAATATACACATATACACACATAATAATAATAATAATTGCACTTTTAGAGTGCTGCTCACCCGAGGGTCACAAAGCGCTGCACAAAGCTGTGGAGAGGATACCATATCAACATCAGGGCAGTTCAACTTAGAGTCAAATAATGGCTATAATGTAGAGGACACAAAGTGATACAAATAATTGTTAAACTAAGGAATAAGTATTCCTGAGCATACGCAGGTCCGCAGTGAGCCACATCAATAGTTCTAGCCAGAGAACCTGATATGAATGAATAATTAATACATGTGGATACAATTCTTCCCATACCACATCAGTCCATCTCTTCTCTAGCCTGTGCCGCATCCATTTAGCCCCCTCTATCCGGCCAAACAGAAACTGCTTGGGCATGCGGTGGCTGGGCATGCGGGCTACTTGACCGAGCTGAAGCAGCCTTGCCCGCCGAAGGAGATCCAGATGGGAATGTGTCCAGGTCGATCAAGAATCTGTGAGCTCACACAATCCCGTTGGTTATATCCAGAATAGAGTGTAGGGAGGCCAACCTAAATGTTGTGAACAGGTGCATATGGAAAATCTGCACCTGTTCAAAAGGCTCAACTACCCGGAGCTTCGTGTGTAGTGATAAGCCAGGCAGGTTTCACACAGCGTCGTTACGCAGCTTACGATAAGATAACGCCAGTCGATTGATTTGGAGTGAGAGCTCGACAACCAAACCAGAGCTGGTCATGAGCACACTGCCCAGGTATGGGAAGTTCTCTACTCTATCTGAAAATGCCACCATTATTTATGGGGAGTGGTGGCAGTGGAATGAAAGATAACACTGTATAAAGTACGCAGCGTGCATGCACGCAAAGGCAACCGCACGCGTGCACAGGGCCGTTTGCATCGATCACAGCCTCCCGTCTTGGCAGGAGAGGCTCCGGAAAGGCTGTGCAGTGCAGAACGCACCTTCCGTCTGGCGAACCCGCGATGCCGTTGGCTGAACGGAACCCGGTAGCCACGACGGCGACGGTGCCATTGGGGGCGCGGAAAACCACGTTGGTCCAGCAGAGGTCGAGCAGCATTTCGAGCATCCAGAATGTTGAGGACAGTGCGTGGTCGTTGGTGGCATAGAACGAGTCGGGTCCCACAGCCCACACATCGTTGACGCTGCACGGGGCACGGTCACGGGAAACAGTAACAAGGATTGGTGTCAAGAGGTCATCGATTCCACCACAGCAGCAGTGTTGGTAGTGATGCTCCTCATCGCTATCAACACTCTCCCCCTGCGCCGGTTGCTACAACTGCTGCGCAGAGGAGACACACAACCACCTCCGCGCCTCAAGACTCCAGCCAGTCTCGGAGGACCTGTCTTCCTAGTTGACACCGCTCCAATGCCCGTTGTGGCATTCGGCCCGCCTCCCCGTTCCGCACGAGTCTCACCAATTGGAACCATTTTTGGTAAAACGTATCTCCAGCACTCACCTGTAATATCATGTTAGAACCTCCAGAGGATTTTAATTTCTACCCGAATGCAAGCAAAACGTCAGCGACCATTGTATTGCGCAGAAGAGGAGACTCACATCGGTGCCCTCCTCCGGGGTCTCACAGGGGTCTCCCAGGCTCCTGACCTGTTGAGGAGGGGGTCGGCGATGGTGTGCTCATGGACAAGCAAGTGCGACTCCGGCTCGAAGCGGTAGATCTTCACGCGGCTCTCGAAGCCGCCGTTCTCCATGGGATGGTGGACGACAAAGAGACGCACCACCTCATCGCCATCTAGTCGCCCATGTCAGCCACGAGACAGTGGGGACACGCAGGAGGCAAGAGCAATCTCATCACACCTGGTCAAAAAATATTCTTCCGTGCCACAAGTTCCACAATAATGTGGTAGGCGTGGCTGCGTGGATTTCTTTTTCTGCATCCTCCCACCTCGGCCTGACTCAGGCTTCCCAATTACCTCGAAACCTTTGAAAACCTAGGTTAACCATGGCGATGCCTACTCAGCGCCTCCGGCCCCCAAGCCTCTGGTCATCTCGCCTGGCCTTATTTACTTTGTAGGTGCCAATAAACAATGTTATTATTATTAGAATTTTGCCTGTTTACCCACTGACTCTCCACCGAGTCTCGGGAGTTATTCATGAGGGTCCAGCTGGGTTTTCACAGCAAGTGGGCGACTGCTGCTGTTGCTGCACGTAATCGGGGCGATGCGTCCATGGCCCGCTGATCACCACACGACCACTGCCCCGACTCTGCCCAGTACGCGTGTGGTCAGCTCCCAAACGTAGCGGCGAGTGACGGCTACTCTTCCCCAAACTAGAGGGTTGGTACCGCGTGCTAGGGGGTTAACCGAAAAACATGACGCAGACGGCGCCTGGGGGATGGAGGAGACGCTTAGCCTGGGTCACCTTCGTCAGCCACGTGCAGGCTGATGCCGTGGGGGTTGAGGGTGGATGCATCGGGGTCGCCAACGATGGCGAGGGGCGAGGGATGCAAGTCACCCTTCGTCACGTCCACCGTGAAGATGCCACCCGCGCGATCCTCGTTCAGGTTCACCATGCCGGGGTAGCGCAGGCCCTGCCGCCAGTGGATCGCGGGAACACGCATACGCCTACGCAAACTGCGCGAATCAACGAGGTATGAAGTGGGAGCAAGCGAGAGCGACGAGGGCTATGGAGCGACAGCACTACGTTGAGCGGCACACCGATACAAAAGGCCTGTGTGTACATATGTGTGCGTGCGTTTGGGTGAGTGTGTATCCGCACTGTAAGCCACCAACTCGAGGAGGTGCTGGAAGCCGCACATTTTTTCAGTTTTTAAAACTCAGCAAAGTCAGAAACTGTTGAGACTTTGTCAACATGTAAAGGTTTAAGCCCGAAATACCCCGATCTGAGACAGAACCTCGCAGACTACAGTTTGAGACTCACAGAGGAGATGAAGGCCAGTCCGTCCGGAAGGAACTCGATGTCCTCCGATCCAAACCCTAGCAATCGAGCAAACCAACAGCAGGAATGCCCTGAGACCGTGTGTACAATTCAGTTCAGTATCAGTACCCGCTTAATCCTGTACACGGTCGCAGGGAAGCTGGAGCCTATCCCGGCAGGTACAGGGCGCAAAGTGGGACTATACCCAGGATGTGACTCCAGTACATCCCATGGTACACTTTTGGGGAAATTTTACTCAGCAGGCCAATTAACCTAGGAAGCAGTGTGTCTTTGGATGGTGGCAGGAAACCAGAGTACCTGACAAAAACCCACACGACCACGAGGAGAGAGAATATGCAAAAGGCACACAGAAGGGCACCCGAGCCTGGAACCGAACCCGGTGCCTTCTTGTTGAGGTAGCGCTACTCACTAAACCACCACACCACCCACAGTGTGTACAGCTGAGTGTTAACAGGTGAGTGTAAAGGTTCATATGTACAGGTGTGTGTCCGTCTGTAGGGGTGTATAGATGACAGTATAGGTATGCGTGGGGTGCAACAGATTTTGTCTGTTCAAACCCTCTTGTGCCATGCCAGTCTTAATAGGTGCTCGCTAACAGCACGTGTCCCAGCTGCCCGTTAAAAGCTGCACGGGGATCCGTCTTAATACTGATGGTGTCGAGATGGCGTGCACGGAGTGTGCGCGGCGTGCGCACGGCACGTTCACAGTGTATTCGCGGGAGTGCAGCATCTCACGTACCCATGGGCCCATGGTCCAGGAGACTGCAGGCGCTGCGGTCGGTCTCAACCAGCGTCCGGAACACGCCCATCTTGGTGCTGCAACCAGAAGCATTCGCTGGGCTTAGCTCGGCCAAGGCCCCATACACAACGCTGCCCACACTGCCACCGGCAGCAACACTTGACATTGCACGTGGATCAGACACAAGGACTTGTGCCCTCCTTAGAGGTACACGCTGGGGGTTGCGCCGGTGGAGAACCGCAGCGGAGTGGCTGAGGAGCAAGTGAGTGAACGTTTAGTCATCCGCCGTGGAGACGGAGCAATGTCATTGGCTTGTCGCTACATTTATATGACATCCGTGAGAGATGGCTTAAGAGATTCCTTCATCCAGAAATTAATCCATCACGGCTGATGATCACGATGATGAGAGACGGCACAGACAGTAAACCTACTCACGGTGCTCCTCATATTCAGTAACTGCACAGTGACGATAAAGACACGGCTATGATTAGTAGTTAGTAGGGAATGATGAGGATGAAGCTCACATACTTTTTTCTGACGAAGAAATGTAATGTTAGAAAATTGTGTTCAGGGGCGGCACGGTGGCCCAGTGGGTAGCGCTGTCGCCTCACAGCAAGAAGACCTGGGTTCAAATCTCGGCTCAGGTGCCTTTCTGTGTGGAGTTTGCGAGTTCTCTTCCCGTGTCCGCGTGGGTTTTCGCCGGACACTCCGGTTTCCTCCCACAGTCAAAAAAACATGCTGCTGCATAGGTTACTTGGCTCGCAGACTAAATTGCCCTCAGTGCCCGGTGATGGACTGGCGTCCTATCGTGGGTATATCCATGCCTTACGCCCTGTGCCTGTTGGGATAGGCTCTGGTTCCCCGCGACCCTGTACAAGATTAAGCGGTTCTGAGAATGAGAGGCGACAGAGCTTTCTTGCGCGCTGCTCCCAGACTCTGGAAAACCTTTCCAATGGAAATTCGGTCAGCTGAGTCGCTGCACATCTTATAATCCCATCTCAAGAGTTACTTGTTTGTTCGAAAGGACTTGAAGTCATCTGGCTAGGACTGTTGATGCTACTCAATGTTGTTGCGCTTGGATATTGGTTCGCTGTTGACCTGCGCCTGCTCAGGAACACTTATTTCTTCCTTATTTGTTCAACAAATATTTTATGTTGTTTTGTCCTTCATTAATTCATTGCCATTACTTTACTTTAATTGGTTTACTCTGTTGTTATTGTTGACGTGCCGTTCTCTCCATAGTTCTGTGCAGCGCATTGTAACCCTTGGGTGAAAAGTACAATAGAAGTGCAAATATTATCATTCGGACTTAGATGAAGATATGTCCACAGTTTAGGTGAAATTAATGCATAAATATAGAAAATTATAAATGGTTCACCAGCTTTATCGCCACTACGTACGTGTAAAGTGCATGTGTGTCCGCACTTACGGGGCCAGGTTTCAATCCTTTATAAACTCTCGTTTAATCTGCACAACAGCAATGCAGCGCTTATTTTGGATTTACTTCCCTCTTAGAGTACAGTATGAAATACTCGTCTGAAATTCCTTCAGATTTAAATTCCCCACTTTTGCACCACTATACAATCAACCCTCTTTAGCACTGATCCGCCTTCAACGTGGCAGGGCGGCAGAGAGGGCAGGCAATTAGCCAGCGCAGAGCGAGTCTTCCCAAAGTGTGGGGCGTTGACAGCTGCTGCGGGGCTCTATTGAAGCCACTACTGTACCAGGAACAACCGCCGTTCCCCACCGAGTGGCGGTGAAGTCACCACGGATCCTGTGCCAAGCTAGGTGCTCCTTCACACATTGTAGTAGCACACCTGTCCACGGTCCCTGCCTGCACCATCACCACCACCAGCTATGCCTACGCTGGCTCGCATTGGTGGGGTAAAGTGTGGCCAAGCAACGCGCACCCCGCCCAATCTCAGGCAATGCCTCCACATTATTAGGTCATCATCCAGCAGTAGAGAGGCGTGTGGGTGCAGCGGGCGATCGCCGCTACCTGATGTCGTGGAATCGTTTGACGATCAAGGCGAGCAGCACCACGGCCGATACTTTCCCCCACATGACTCCGCGCAGCTTCTCCCTGCAACACGTGGGCGGCGCCTACGGGTGCGACCACGTGGGTGATCCTGTGGGTGACAACACGTGGGCGGCTCCAGTGGATGGGACCACGTTGGGGGGTTCGGTGGGACGGGTGACGGCTTCCAGTGTCACTCATGATGCGGTTTAAGGTAGCAGCAACACGGGGCGGCGCGGTGGCGCAGTGGGTAGCGCTGCTGTGTCACAGCACAAAATACCTGGGTTCGGTTCCCGGCTCGAGTGCCTTCTTGTGTGCGGTTTGCGTGTTCTGTCTCTCTCTCTCTCCCTGTGTCCGCGTGGGTTTCTGCACCGGGTATTCCATTTTCCTCCCACTGTCCAAAGACACTCTGCAACCGAGGTTAATTGGCCTGTTGAGGAAATTACCGTAGAAAGTGTGCCTTGCGATGGCGTCACATTTTGTGTATTCCACCGCCTTTCGTCCTCTGTCTGCCGAGATAGGCTCTGGGCCCCACGACCCTCTACAGGATTAAGCGGGTATTGATAATAAATGAATGATCGTGATAACACGTGGTGCCACCGATGCAATCACCACGGCCACCACTACGGCCACCACCACGACCACTGCTTCATCCCCTGTACTTAACTCCTGAGCTAAGTCGCAGTCATTGTCAACGCCCCCATCGACAGGCGTTATTGGTCTCAATCACAGCCTCAGCACGTTCTTCAAGGACCCCCACCATTAGTTACAACCACCATCATTGCCACCTCCCCCATCGGGCTCTGGGCCTCTCTCCTCCCCACCCTGATTATATGTGCAGGGTTGACCTTTGGACACAGTTGACTCTTGGTTAAATGAAACCAGCGGCTCAAAGTGCATCCCGGCGCTCCCCAACATGGTCTCACTGCCACGCTGCAGTTGCCCCCGCAACAGCCGCTACAGTCTCCGCATAGCGCATTGCAGGTCGCGCCTCCTCGTCTGCTCGTCCAGGTGTACTACGCGTACAGCTGCCCACAGCTACCCCCAGTCTCCGCACACCGCAAAACGAAGAGCTACTCTTCCACGATGACCAAACGTGTTGTAAGAGTGGGGCGTGCCCACACTTTACCCCACTACACGCGACCTGCCGATTGACTGGAATGTGCTGGAGCTGTGTCGGATTGTCCTGGGTAGATAGGTCCGAGTGTGGTGAGATTCAGGAAGTTTGTCAAAATGTTGCAGCTACCGCGCTGGAAGATGGAATCGAACTGGCCACATCTAGGCTACAACCACAGTGTGCTTGCTGACCATTGCAGCAGTGTGGATATTCGCTTAACAAGTCAGATAAATATTTCATGGCTTTGTTATCCGTACAGACAGACAAACCTAGTCTTTAGACGCTCAACTTGCTAAATATTCCTAGATGCAAATCAAAACTCGGGGAAAACGTTTTTGTGGCGGTTGTTTCTCGCTTTGAAAACAATATTACCATGATCTTGAAGCCATAGTCACTAGCATCTTTGAGTTACTTTAGATCCCACTAAGTAACAACATATCGGCATAAATTGATTGTTATTTTTGAAGGGTTCTGTATGCTACTACCTTTTGTTGTGCTCAATACCTTAAACAACATTCCCATGCCCTTGCAGCGCTTTGTGACCCTCGGGTGAAAAGCGGTCAATAAATGCAATTCATCTCATTGTCAGAACCGCTTAATCCTGTACAGAGTCACGGTGAGCCGGAGCCTATCCCGGCAGACACAGGGCGTAAGGCAGGGATATACCCACGATGGGACGCCAGTCCATCACGGGGCACTGAGGGCAATTTAGTCTGCAAGCCAATTAACCTATGCAGCAGCATGTTTTTTGGACTGTGGGAGGGAATCATAGTGTCCGGCGAAAACCCATGCGGACACGGGAGAACATGCAAACGCCACACACAAAGGCACCCGAGCCGAGATTCGAACCTGGGATCTTCTTGCTGTGAGGCGACAGCGCTACCCACTGGGCCACCGTGCCGCCCATAAATGCAAGTATTATTATTATTGTTGCACTGTCTAAATTGATGCCTCCTCAATTCCTTCAACCTGGGTTCAGATTCGGCCATTGTACTGGCCTGAAACAAAGTACTTTAAGACCTCTTGTTGCTGCTTATGAAGGCTTGCCAAGTATTCTTGTCCTCCTGGGCTTGAGCGCTGCCTTTGATGCCGTTGCCCCTCTTACGTTGCTTGAACTACTAGAGGGTTTAGGGGTCTCTGGCAGTACCCAGCACTGATTGGAAGAGAAGGCCAAATACTGGATCAAATCATTTCGTGCTTTGTGGATGACCTGAACAAGCTGTAACAGGGCACGAAATAAGGGGGCGCAAGGAGGCTTCACGGGCAGATGGTTGGCGGGGATGTTTATGAAAGTGTTTTTGACTCGTTCCACTAGGTGGCGCTGTGACCTTCACAGTCGACAATGAATGCAAGGTGTGGTACAACACCGTGGCAAGGACGCGAGCCTGTTTCGACCGACCAGTGGGTTAGGAAAGCCATCCTTAACTGGTGAGTCGGTAGACCGTGAGCACCACCTCGTGGTCCGTGGAGACCAGACCCGAGTGAGTGGGCCAGGTGATGCATTAACTTACAAAATGTTGAGAACCCTTGGGCCAACCGATCTCTATCGAGCAGTCGAGCTGCCACGAGTCCTGCCCCGGCCAGCGGGAAGTGGTCAGGTGACGTTACCGAGGAGCGAGTGGATGGCGATAGTAAGGATGAGAGTGTATTGCCAAGCCTCGTGCCGTGACAGGCTAGGTGCGTACGAGGGGTCACCCGGGGTGACAAGGTGTCCAGTAAGGGTGGCTGAGGGTTGGTGCATTGGTGCGTTTCCCCCCATCCCGAGAGAGTAAACATCACGTGGTTTGGTGGGGGGGGGGGCATAAGCTAGACGTGGGAAGACCGGATTGGATAAGGACGTGACGAGGTGACATCTGGAGAGATCTAAAACGAGGTAGGTGGAAACGCAAGAGGGAGAGTATAGCATGGGAGATTGGCAGGGACCCAAATCAGAGAATGTAGTCAGGACATGGGACGTGTTGTTAGCGTGTGAAGCGCGGAGGGGGGGGGTAGGGTGCTCTGTTGCACTGTCGTTGTGGTGTTACTTTCTTCAGTTAGTAATAAAGAGCATGAAAAGCAGAAGTCTTCTGTCTCCTTGCTCGAGTGGCTGCTGTGATGTATGGCAGAGTAGTGCGAGAGAGAAGCAAGCACCACCACGTGTTCTCCTGCGTGCCGTTGGAACATCGTGGGCATGGTCTACGGGCAATTATGGTTGCTGGAGAGATAGCGGCCCGGGCTATGCTTCACACGAGTTCAAATCCTGTTTGGGGACTCCTTCATCACTCAGGGGTTCATAATATAAGTGCTAATTCGTGCCGAAATTAACGGGAATTCCGGCGATGGACCGGCGTCCCGTCGTCGGGTGTATTCCTGCCTTACGCCCTGTGTTTCCGGGATAGGCTCCGGCTTCACCGTGACCCTATATAGGATTAAGCGGTTTCAGATAATGAGATGAGATGAGATTAACGGGAATTGTCGACTGGGGAAAATTTCCTTTTGCCATAGGAATGTGGAATGCCCACGACTGAGTCATAGCTATGAATAGGAGAGGGGCAGGGTCAACACCTCAATCAATGCTTACGTTGGCTGGAGATGGCTCTGCCTGTGACTCAGAACACGCATTCGCGTGGTCTTCTAGAACCTTTCCAAATTTAATCGCCACCCGCGGCAGCCGTAGCCTGGAATAGAACTTGGGCTGCCTGGTTCTTAGCGCGCTGTGTAAACCACTGCGCTACCGTATTCCTGCGTATACACACACACTGTGACATAAACACAGCACTATCAACAAGCTCTCGTGCCAGGCCAGGTTCACCCGGGGCGCCGCACAGAGACGCAATTATTATTTTTTCCTCAGGATTTTCGAATGTTATGTTTTTTGTTCGAATGCTGATTTTCTCTCTCCGCAGCTCGGTTTTGAAAAAAAAAACTCCAAAATAAACCGTTATTGCTGATTTGCCGTTCTTATCTCGTTAGTGATGTGCCGTTCTCTCCGCAGTTCTATGCAGCGCTTTGTGACCCTCAGGTGACGGGCGCTCTGGAGATGCAATTATTTTAATACGATAAATGTTACATTGAACCATTTCCTAATATATGTATTATTAACACTGATAATTTTGCATTTTTAAAATTATAGTTGAAAGTCAGATCATATTTTACATGCAGTTCTGCAACGATGTATATATAAAAAAAACCTAAATATTGTTGATGATTTTCCATTCCAATATCGTTGTTGTTGACGTGCCGTTCTCTCCACAGCTTTGTGCAGCGTTTTGTGATCCTCGGGTGAAAGCGCTTTAGTAGTGCCATTATTATTGTTAGGTGCCTTTCTGTGTGGAGTTTGCATGCTCTCCCCGTGTCCGCGTGGGTTTTCGCCGGGCACTTCGCACCGCGACCCTATATAGGACTAAGCGGTTTCAGACAATGAGATGAGATGAGATTATTATTAACTGGGTGCCTGGGATTTTCGGAAACGAGACACGCACTGGTGTTGCCCCATCGTGGGTCCCACCCATCCCCGTGTGACGCAATTGAAAGCGCTCACAACAGAGCGCCACCGCTCCGTCCGTATCAGCGCCCTGCGATAAGAGCAAACTGACTCGAGTTATTTATTCTGGGGCAAGAGGCAACACGAATAAGTAATCCACGTGTGTTTGCGCTCAAAGACACACCGGGCAGTGTTTGTCGTTCGTGACTGGCACCACTCTATCGCTCACGGCCACCTACACCAGTGAGGCTTTATCTGAATTGTTTCTGGGCCTCCCCTAGGTCGACTCAGCATTGAATGTGTACCTGGAGCGGTGTGTAAACATTAGCACTGGGGAGCGACAGATGGTCGGGTGTGGTGTTGTCCAGCTAGCCCCTCGTGTGCGGTGTCGGCCTTCGTACAACACTCGCTCCGAGAGTTTGGCAACAACTGCACGATGGTCCGTTGTCGTTGTGTGTACTTGTGTGTGTGCGTGCGTAACAGGTGTATGAGGAGTGGGGAGCGGTGGCCCAGCGGTGGCCCAGCGGTGGCCCAGCGGTGGCCCAGCGGTGGCCCAGCGGTGGCCCAGCGGTGAGCGCGTTCGACTGCGAACCTGGCCACCCGAGTTCGAATCCCGCTCACGGCCAACACCAGTGACGATTTTCTGAAGCGGTCCCGGGCCTCCCCTAGGTCGACTCAGCCTCAAATGAGTACTTCGTGCGGTGTGCAAACATTGCCACCAGGGAGACAGAGGCGGCCGGGCGTGGTGCTGGTCACCCACCCCCTTGTGTGCCGTGTCGGCCTTCATAGGTGCTCGCTAACGGCACTTGACCCTGCAGTCCGTTGAGGCTATACGGGGGATCTGTTTTAATCGTTGTGTGCACCAGAGCTGTGTCGCAACATTCTCGTGCACTGTTTGTAGTTCATCAAGAGTTGAGTTAGCCTTGAGCTAATCCATAAGTCGCCTCAGCGTGGAAACACCAACTTTCAGGAAACAATGGTGTCCGGGCGCAGTGAGCAGCGCTGCTGTCTCGCAGCAAGAAGTTCCCTGGGTTCGGTTCTCGGTTTGGGTGCCATTCTATGTGGAGTTTCCGTGTTCTCTCTGGGGTTTCGCCGGGTACTCCGGTTTCCTCCCACCGTCTAAAGACACGCTGCTGCCAGGGTTAATTGGTCTGCTGGGTAAAATTGCCACAAAAGTGTTCCCTGCGATGTACTGGCGTCACATCATGGGCATAGCCTCGTTTTAAGCCGGGATAGGCTCCTGCTCCCCGCGCGACCCTGTACAGGACTAAGCGGGTATTGATACTGAACTGAGGTGTTGTTGATCACCTTGCTCCATCGTGCGCCGTGCGGCCTTAATAGTCTATGACGTTACATGGGGTGGTTTTATGTTTAACACACAGGTAAGTAGACAGTGTCCCCTTCACACAAGTACCTCACCACGAACAATATAAAAAATACTATTTGCACATACCATCAAACTTCACGACCTCTTTATGGGTGTGAATCACTGAGCAACATGAGTCAAACAAAACCCTGGAGCAGTTTAGCCATTCAGTGTCTCATCAGCAGTCCACTTCCTCGAATCCATGCTGGTGAAATGCCAACTGTTTATTGTAAAGGAGAGGTTTCGACAGAGGGCGGCGCGGTGGCCCAGTGGTTAGCGCTGACGCCTCACAGCAAGAAGGTCCCGGGTTCGAGTCTCTCGGCTCCGGTGCCTTTCTGTGTGGAGTTTGCATGCTCTCCCCGTGTCCGCGTGGGTTTTCGTCGGGTACTCCGGTTTCCTCCCACAGTCCAAAAGCATGCTCCTGGATAGGTTGATTGGCTCGTAGACTAAAATTGTCCCGCAATGCCTGGCGATGGACCGGCGTCCCGTCGTCGGGTGTATTCCTGCCTTACGCCCTGTGTTTCCGGGATAGGCTCCGGCTTCACCGTGACCCTATATAGGATTAAGCGGTTTCAGATAATGAGATGAGAGATGAGATGAGGTTTCGACAGACAGACTCATCACCAATCAACCTTTATTGTGTAGTGGATATACAGAGAGAGAGGGGTGCGGGGAAGCGAAGGGAGAGGCGAAGCGATAGCGCGCACAGCGCGGGGTGGGTAGCGAGTTGAATGCTGTGTGTTGGTGTGTTGTTGATATGGTTAGTGTTAATAAAGAGCACAGATAGATAGAAGTCTCCCGTCTCCTCGCTGGAGTGGCAGCCGCGTGCATGACGGAGAGAGAGTGGAGTCGCCACCGCGGTGTTCGAGAGGGCAGCCAGCGAGCAGTGCGCGAAGGAACCGGCTCGTTAGCCTGCCCTCACAATTGCATCAACGCTACTAAACTAGCAACGTTTCTAGTTGATGGCCGTCTCTGTAAGAAATTAGTTCTGGCGTCGTTATGGAAAATGTAAGGAATGATTAACCTCGTTCACTTGGCTGTGCACACACACGGGTTTGCACACGGCGCCTGTGATGCAAGTCGAGATACGGGTCTCGACGCAACAGGGACGCCACGACCGACAGGGGCAGGGCCATCACTCGTGCCGAATCCGTTTGTTATTGAGCACAACTTACAAACAACAATGCCGTGTGTCGGAAGGAATTGTGTAATTGTTTCCTTTAGTGTCGAGATATAGCTGTAGGGCGGCGCGGTGGCGAGGCGAGTAGCGCTGTCGCCTTAAAGAAAGTCCGGGTTCGATTCCAGTCTCGGGTGCCTTTCTGTGTGGAGTTTGCATGTTCTCTCCGTACCCGCATGAGTTTTCGCCGTGTACTCCGGTTTCTTCCCACCGTCCAAATACACGTTGCTGCCTAAGTTAATTGGCCTGCTGAGTAAAATTGCCCCAAAAAGTGTGCCCTCCGATGTACTGGTGTCACATCTTGGGTTTCGCCGGCCTTGCGGCCTCTGTCGGCCGGGATAGGCTCTGGCCCGCCGCGACCCTGTACAGGATTCAGCGGATATTGATAATCACATGAATAACCGTAGGAAGGAGACGAATTGTCCACTAAACCCTGCTGTACTTGGGTGTAATCGGTGTTCCTTTGTAGCGCCTACAATTACCCTTATTATCCTCCGGCCTCTGCTAAATCATAAAGCGGTCCCTGCGTAGAGAGCGATTTACAGCCCCAGCAGCCCGTGCTAGGGGCAGTAACTGTGATCACGACAACAGGAAAAGCGCAGGGTAAAATGTTAGCTAGCACAGAGGCGCCACACAGTCAATTATTTTAAAAATCTAAGCTGGAAGTAACTGTTGAGCTATATAGCTCTTTTTAACAGTTGTCTGGTGGCATCAATAACATTGGCCATGCTGCCCTCGTAACCTTGAATTTTTACCGGTGAATATATGAACCACCGTCCTCTCTCATCATTACATGGAGTTTTCATCAACGCTGGCTCAGGACCTCCCATGAAACTGGAGCTTTGAGCTCTGGGGCTTTACTTCCAGCGACAGCAATGGGGAGATGGCTAAGCGAGTCACAAGATCTCAGCGCACATGGGGAAACTGAGTCAGGACAATTAACCTAAGCAGCAGTGTATCTTTCACTCAGTCATCTCCGTTCAGCCTTAGCAGACTGTTAGAACAAATGCTGTTCGCGAGCACCTATGAATGGCGGTATGACACAAGAGATTGGGTGGTCAGCAACACTCAACCGTCTGTCTCCCCCAGTGCTCTCCCACACTAACAATCAATGTATTAAACGTCGCCCCTCTGGTTGAAAGACTGAACCAGTTACAGGTATCGATGCAGTAGCTGTGTGCCCGATAGGCATGGCACCTCTTGTGAAGACGATCCAATAGGAAAAAGCCTCGTATAATTCACAGAACATTGCTGGAGTTAGCGACCATAAAATTGCATTTGAAAAGGCAGGTGCTGATTTTACAACAACTGCAGGATCTAGAAGAAGCAATGACGAGGGTCTGTGGCATCAACAGCTTCGGTCATGCTGACCGTTTAACCTTGAATTTTTTGAGGTCAGTATATGAACCACCGTTCCTGGTCATGACAATGTGGAGTTTGCTCCAACGCTGGCTCAGGGCCTCCCGTGAAACTTAAGTTTTAACCTCGGGGTCCTGCGTCTCCGGTTTGCCACCGGCTACGACCGTGAGGAGATCACTCGCATCCAGACTCCCTCTGCGAGCCCCACGGGTGGTTCCTCGCTGAGGACCAAATTGCCCGCAATGCACGAACTATTCCAATGGATGGTTGGGTCATGGTGGCACCAGGATGGGCAAACGCCATGCACGACCGGTGTGGCGGGGCCGCTGCGGGGCGACAGGGGAAGGGGGCAGCGAGTCCACCATCGCGCCGTGGCGCGCTCAAAATGAAGCCAAGAACGCGCACGGCACGGCGACCCAAAGAAGTGTCAGCACCAGTACGCGGTCGTGTTTTATTGGGATCCACGAACCGTGTGCGACAAATCATGCAGGAAAATCATGGTTTACAAAAATACACACAAATACAAGCGGCGGCGAGGTGAGCGTCAGAGTGGTGGACCGAATGGCGATTGGGTGGCAGAGTGAGTGGTGGGGTGAGCGGCGGGGCGACAGGGCGAGTGTTGGAGTGAGTGGTGGACTGAATGGCGGGGTGAGTGGCAGAGTGAGTGGGGGGTGAGCGGTGGGGCGAGCGTCTGAGTGGGTGGTGGACTGAATGGTGGGGTGAACGGCAGAATGAGTGGCAAGGTGAGCGGCGGGGTGATGGGGTGAGCGGCAGAGTGAGTGGTGGACTGAGTGGCGGGGTGAGCGGCGGGGCGGTGGGGCGGCGAGGTGAGCGGCGGAGTGAGCGTCAGAGTGAGTTGTGGAGTGAGCGGTCAAGCACCCATTCTCGTCCTCCCAGTTCCAGGCATGACTTCGTCACAAAAGCAAAAGACTTATGACCTTTAACTAACATTTTAATCAATTAAGTGTCATTTGTCAGACTGAAATATCAAAACATTTTGTTGGCTTGGATCGTGTAAGCCGAGTACAGTGTGACCTTCTAACCAGAACTCTTCCCAAACCGATTTATCACGTCGTGGGCAGATGTGATAAAGTTATTTGATTTGTCAGCAGCACCAGAGGAGGAGAAATGTTGAAAAGCCAATGTTTTAGCCCGTGACAACAGAAACCCCAAAACCCTCGTGAGATCAGAGCTCATTCACACCTGGTGATCCCTTATGTACTGACCCTTGGAACCATCGAAGAGGGAGATCGGTGGTGCAGTGGTTGGCACTCAAACCCGACAACCTGAATTTAACTCCCGGACACGGCGAATACCAGTGGTGATATCAGCACCTATCTTGATTCTAGTGAGCAGTTAGCGAGGTGGCTCGCGCGAGTCTGGTTGTTTCTCGTGTGGTGGGCACTATATTCACACTGGTTACGTTTGCTGCTCAATGCTAGCTAGGGCGTTTTGATTTGGGAGAAATATTCCCTGTCGGTGGGCACTGCCCCGCTGTCTCCCCTGGGAGATGTCAGCACGAAGGGTGTGGGACAAGGAGTGTTGCGAGAGGGATGCAGTGCGCGTCACTGGAGTTAAGATCTGTGCATGCTCTGCGCCCCGGGTGCATCCCTCAGCTCCTGCAGGGAGACACGGTCATGTAAGGGGAGAGAGAGAGGGAGAGACAAAGGTTAGACAGTCAATCGCTCAAGTTTCCCAAAAACCAGGGTGGAGCCGACCGAGATAAAAGGACTAGCAGGCGTGGCCACGCAGATAAGAGAACAAGTCTGTATGGTCGGCTTGTTGTCCACACGCCAATCCGCAACCACACCGACTGCATCGGAGCGGTTACTGTGCAGGAGATGGTGCAACCACACTGGGGTCAGGAGGGGCCCAGAAGCCAGAGGGAACCAGGAACCAGAGGGGCCCAGGTGCGTGAAATATTGGGCAGCTGGTGGGGGCTAGAGTGGGGAACGGTGGAGCAAGCAGGGTCCCTGCGGACTCTGTGGGCCCGGGCCCCTGCACGAACGCAGCCAATGGTGGCGCTGACCGTGCACGCGGCCTGCGACTCCATGCTAGAGGCAGCGACCAGGGTTGTTGGGACACTCTGTTCCCGTGGGCATTGAGTAAAGCCCAATCCCCAGCTCAACGGAAGGCAGTATAGTAAGTTGTGGACTAATCGCCATCAGTTTCCATCTGTACAGAGATAGTGTCCTCCTTTCGTTTGCGTGGGTTTTCTCCAGGTGCTCTGGTTCCTCCACTTGCATAATAAACACTCGTTATCAATCGGCTGAAAAGCCCAATGTATCAGGAGGACCCTTCCTATTACTCAGCGTCTCTCTTCGCTAAATAATTGTTACTATAGCTGTACCACTGTGTGGCCTGACGGGACAAATCCTTGATGACACATTGTCCAAACGCGTTGTGCGCAGCCCTCTGTCAACCCACTGTTGGGTGAAGGTATCCACACACGGTTCTATCATTGGGATTGTTCACACGTCTCTGGCTACACTGATCGGAGTTGTTCGGCGATGACGTTCTTCGAACGCAAGCCCCTGGGTTCGCAGTACAGCATCCCGAGTCCGCTTGGCAGGACGCCCTGCACAGCTGTGGTGAACGGGGCAGCGCCTAGGGCAATTGGCTTCCGCATACAGTAACGTGCAAATTACGCCTCGTCCCCACTGCATCGTCACCATCAACGAGTCCTGATCGATCAACCGCTACACGAAGGCCTCCACCCTCCAAGTGCCCACACGGAAGCGGATTCCCTCGCTCCGTCCGCGTGCTCCCCGAGCCTCCCACGAGACGGCGGCGAAGGCAGTGAAGTTCGCGCGGTCTCGCTGTCCGAGCGCCGACGGCTCCGTTAGTAGAGGTAGCAAACCGTGGGTTCGTGGGTCGCCAACCCTGCCACCACAGCACCTCGCGACCCCGCCACCCCGCCACTTCGCGGCCCCGCCACCCTGCCACCCCGCGACCCCGCGACCCCGCCACCCCGCCGCGTTTCTTTGGGAAACTGTTCGTAAACTTGAGAGGCCGGGGAGTTGGCAACAGAGACCCTGGATGTCACCAAAAGGGACAGCATCTAAGCTAAGTTACGCAACAGCACAGAAACAAAATGGAAATCAGCACAGAAACATTTGCGTCGAGGGGCAAATATAAAACATTGTGCAACCGTACGACCCTACAGGGGGTGTGGGCGGGAGCCAACTGCGAGGCTTCGAGTCATTCCCACGCAACCCTTTTCAGTTCGATCATTGATCGTGGGCAGCTCTGTGGACAGAGGCGCCCACAATCAAAGCGCCTCCCGACCCCACCTCAGTCGTTTCTCGGCACAGCCGTTTCGCAAGCCCAGGCCGGTGACGCAACGACGATCGCTTCTCTCACCACGGGAAAAAATAAACTGTTGCTTAACGCGAGTAATTAGAGGGCGCAGACACAGGGGTTGGGACACCGTGGATTCGGTGGGGAGAGTCCACGTCATCACAAAGACTCGGGCACAATGCTGCTGCTGCTGCCAGCGTGACAGCCATTGCACGGCAGCTGCCACTGTGGGTCCTCCTGGCGTAATGCAAGGCGGTCAGCGGCGCCAACCCAAAAGACATTGCTTTCTATACTCATCTCATCTCAAAGTCAGAAACCTCTAAGTCTTGTACAGGGTTGCGGTGAGACGGAGCCTATCCCGGCAAACGCAGGGCGCAAGGCAGGGATATACCCACGATGGGACGCCAGTCCATCACCGGGCACTGCGGGCAATTTAGTCTGCAAGCCAATTAACCTATACAGCCGCATGTTTTTTTTTGGACTGTGGGAGGAAACCGGAGTGCCCGGCGAAAACCCACACGGACACGGGGAGAGAACTCGCAAACTCCACACAGAAAGGCACCCGAGTCGAGATTCAAACTCGGGACCTTCTTGCTGTGAGGCGACAGCGCTAACCACTGGACAAGCGTGCCGCCCTGCTTTCTATACGTTATGATGTTATCGGCCAATTCATTCATGAGATTATTTTTGTTAAGGGAGGAAACTGGGGAACCCGAAGGAAACCCACGCAGAACTGGGGGAGAATACATGAAAAGACGCCCGAAGCAGGCGCAGTCGAGAGCGGTGCGGTGTAAACATCAGCTCACCCTGGCCGTCTGGACGATGACGCAGCACGGGCAAAAGAAAGAGTAGACGAGGTCCATGCAGAATGATCCCTGCACACGCACGCACGCGCACGCACACACGTAGTGCTTTACACGTGCCACTAATGTGAAAGCTCAGCATCCGGTCCGCACCTCGCTGCGCTCGAAACAATTCCGAGAAGAGCAGCAACGAGGATGAGCGATGAATTTCGCACCCACCCACTCACGCACCCACCCACCCACCCACTCACGCACCCACCCACCCACC